>JANCOA010000033.1:10637588-10648362 GCA_024363135.1 Leptodoras oyakawai
CAATGTAAATAGTCATGAAAATAAAGAAAACGCATTGAATGAGAAGGCGTGTCCAAACTTTTGGCCTGTACTGTATACCTAAATTGAAGGATAAGCTTAAGCAGAAAGAAATATTATGCCTCTTTTTCCAGTTAAACTGTCATGGTTAATTATTATGCTGAACAATATGAGTGATATTAAGTTATACACTCATTTGCACCATTGTTTCTGCAGGCATAAACTCCATTTCTCAGAACAACTGTTTAATAAAGAGCAATTACACAAGTAGAGTTGCATTAGAGTAAGCTGAACCCAAGTCTTGCTAATTCAACCTAATTATGCAAGTGGAACATGAGGATGCAGTTAACATATTTCAGTCAACATACTTAATCACACAAGATTAAGTGTCCCAGGCCAGTCAATCTGTCTTAATCATGGACGCCCTGCCTGTTGGTGGATGGCCGAGGTGGATCTAATACCTCTCAATCTCTGGCCTGATGAAAGGTTGCAGATAGGGGCTTGTCTGTGGCTGGATGAGGAAAGGAACTGATCACAGAACTGATCACATCACTTACTCTAAGGAATTCTGTTATCCTGGGGGGTAAAAGAAGATCCTGATAATGTGGCCCAGTTAAATGTGGCTTCTGTTTGTTCAAGGATTACTGTAGCACAGGGAATGGCCTGAGATTTGCAGAGAACTGTTGCGGATTAGATGATCTTCTAACATTTAGTACAGGAAACTAGCTAGATATAGACATGGTGCACTATTCTGTCCAACCTCCCAGACTTTTCAAGGCTCTCTTTGTTTGTCAGATCTAAAGGTTAGCTTTGTGATCAAATTGGATTGTTGTTAAAATAGGAACTATAAGCCTGCAGTAAGTTAGTCCTTTGAAGCAAACAAGTCCAGTTGAAGTTTATCTAAGCTAAAAGTATCCAGTGAGACACTGAAGCTTGGCTCTAGCTTCAGTTTGGCAAGAGTAAAGGCCACAAGGACATGTGGAAGTCCTTGGGGGAGTTTAAATGATGGATCTTTTCCAATCTGTCTTCAGAGAAAACATTTTAGAAATGTCTGTTTCTACAGAGAAAGCCTCGCACTTTGAGCTCTTGATTTAGCATCATAAATTTGAACCCTGACCATGTAATATTCACATTGTTCTGCTTCCCCCTAGACACAGGCAATGGCTGCTAGTGCAAAGACAAGAGGTTAATCCTAAAGCTAGACAAATGCTGTCTCCCGTTTCTCCTCCACCGAGCACTTTTCTCTCTTTTCTCCATTAACTGAAGGCCACACAGCATGGCTAAAAAGCCAAAGCTGGACCAAGCTATTTTAAGGGTGACTTCCTTTGTATCAAAGTTTGTTTTTGCTGATAGTGCTGGCCAAAAGCAACAAACCGAGCAAGGCAGAGCTGTCAGACGCTCATGAGACTGAAGTGCTCTTCCTTCCTGTTTTTTAAAGGAACCAGAATAGTGGCACATTCATCACAGAAGCAGTAAAATGTGTTTGTGCTTCACATTCAATCCTCACAGAAGGTGAAAGTAAAACAGAACCCTCTACTTAGCGTGTCAGGGGAATATCTAAGAAAATACATGTATAGCTCCATTAAGACCTTTCTAAATGCATGTGAACTGTTCAGGATTTTTAAGGGCATTTAGTAAAAGTTTGTGAGCTGGTAGACCTGGTTCTTTTTTTTTTTTTTTTTACAAATTGCATGTCATTGAAGTTGTTTTGGTGATTTTTTTAAAAAACATACTGCTGAAATAGGGTCAAGTAGGCTTTATCTCTTTCATTTTATACCTATCCTCAGACATTTTCCAGTTCCTCATGCGTGAGGCACAGACATTCTTGTATTTAAATCAGTAGTGTGCACTCACTTCAGACCTTAATGGTAGTAACACTGCAGAATTTACCTTTCATTTATCTCTTATATCATGGATGAGAATGTTGGATAGACTGAGAATTTTCCTGAAGTGCGGGAAAGTTGGCTTTCCTGCTTCCTCAGAGTATATTCATTTTAAATTATCTTCTTGGTGTTAAGTTATGTGTTAAAAGCAAAGGGATAAAGTGACAGTAAGGTTTTATCTATTTAAGTTTGGGCTGGAAATGAACTTTACATAATTCGTTAGTATCCCTACGCATCTTAGACATAGTTTATTTTAATGTGGATCATTCAACTTTTACTGGAGTCCTGTATCCTTCAATGTTTTAATGAATCATATAATAGCAGGTATATCTTATCTAATCTCAGTGCACAATCTGGGCAGTTACTTCAAATAGTGATTGCTCTACTATTCAACAGTGTTGCAATTCTTCAGCAAAGTTCATCCTGTACTGCTAAAAAGTTCACTAAGATGTTCCAGGAGGTGTCAAAATGATAACCGGATGATCAGATTTATCCTTTATTTGACCTCTGTATGGATCAAGACCTTAAACAAATGTTTAAGCTCCCAGGTGAATTCCCTAAACCCTTCCGTGTCCATCCGATCGAAAACCTTCTAAGGCGTTCGTGCCTTCTACTTTTACATCTTTTGTCTCTTTTATAAAAAGTGGCACCATCTGTCACATATATTTATGTCCTGCATATAAAAGGATTCTATGGGAAAGGAGTCAGCTCTGGTGCGCTGCTCTGAAGTCGTGTCCCAGTGCGGATAGGATCATGCAGATGTTCAAACTCTGAGAGTCCGTCTTCATCTGCCTACACTCGAAATCAGGCCAGAGGTTTCAGCAGGACGTTGTTTTACCATATCTATGATTCAGCTCTTTCAACTTTTCCACAACTGCAAATCAAAACCTCACATCACACACAGGGAGTGACCGGAGCCTCTTCGGCCAGACAGCAACGTCTCTAACGAAAGACAGGCAGATAAATAATGAGCAATAATATAACCCTGCCAGTGGGAAGACGTATGATGGGTTAGTAAAGGAGCAGGACAACACCGGAATAAGCATGTGAGTGTAAATGAGTGTTTCTATATGTGATCTTTCAAAGCTTTCAGAGCACTTTGCTTTTTCTTACTTATAATATTATTGATGTGGTCCTCAATGGGACAAGATCTCACTAATTAACTGATGTAACTATTGCATGATCATCATTATTAAAAGGATATACTGTTGTCAACTTTGGGGAGTGAATTTTGGAGACCAAATCCATGCACTGTGATGAGCTGTCCGGGGAGTTGAGGTCACTTCTGTGCTGAAGACCATCACAAATTGATGAAGATTCCTTATATCCTAGGATTGTTTCTTGGCAGCCTAATTTCCTAGGCTAAAAAGCAGGAACTAACATAACTTCATAGAGAATATAAGAAGTTAAGAGTACTTGAATCCCTGGGAGGGACGACTTTATGCAGCCGTAGTCTTTATCCTCTCCTGATAATGTCTCTGGTGATGAAGCGTATCATGTTTTTGTGCCTTCAACAAAACGTTCTTTGGCTTCGGCTTGGATTTTGGCTATGAGCTGTGGTGTTCTCGTCTCACACATTAAGACACGTCTGGCAAGCATCTTCATTTTCGATGAAGTGTATAAATGTGAGGCAACTGTGTGTGGAGATGGAATTTGAGTTATATAATGGGTTTTTATGCTACACTATAATGTATTTTGTTCACTTTATTCATTTCCTTCATATTCCAGATTCAGGTAAAAGTCTTAAACGTACATTCAAGCTACTTAATTACTGACATGCCTGGTAAATAAAGTTGTAATAGCCAGATCATGTTCTTGTTGCAGCCAGTGGCAGTATTACAAACTGACATTGAGGTGCTTTGTTCAGGTTATTGAACAAAGCAACTGTGATATTATTACTGCCATGTAATGAGCAAGAACTCTGCATGGCCTTGGTAAAGTCCGGACTTATCTGCTGTTGACTTTTACTACCTGGCATTTTTATGCTATTGCGTGTGAGACAACTTTATTGATGAATAAGAATGTTATATTACCGTGTCACTTTATTTAAACCGTTTCGGAACTGTAGCTTAGCAGCTCGGAGGCTGTCACTGGAAATTATCCTTAAACCCATCCTCTCTCACCCCAACATTATAGCACGTCGGAATCCTAGCCAACATTGTATTTGCCTTGGCTGGGCTCGTGTCCAACCTTCTCACATTCCACATGGCACTGGGGGTACAGCAGGCAGGGCAGGCAGCACCAACTGGAGATAATTGCTGATGGAAAATTGGCTCTCACACCTCCTCCTATTCAGCACAAAGAGCATGCTTCGGGGGTAATGGTTGGTGACAAAGGTCAAACCACATTATGCTATCAGCAGGGGAGAATAACCACAACTTCAAACAGACTGAAACAGTTGGTAATTTGGACTGAACCACCGCCGTGAAGGGGGCTCTTTATAATAATGGTCTGGGTTATGCTCCTAGAAGCAGAGGTAAGTGCTGACCTCAGTGGCAATAAAGTATAAAACGTCTGGTCTGAAGTTGTTTCTTAGTGATCCTTGGAGACGAGCAGATGAATCGAAATGAAAAGCTACCATTCATGAAGATTGCTAGCATTCAAGGGTTAATCATGATGAGCTCGATGCGTTAAAAGGGAACGCAGGTGTCAGCCCTAACAGTACAGATGGAACAGGAACAGGAGGATTTTGGATATAACGCATGTCCTATACACCCAGACAGCGAGAGGAGTGTGTTTCTGCATGGATCTGTGTGATGTGTCTGCAAGGGCAACTTCCTGTCAAGCTGGCGCAGATGTATTTAAGCAGTCATATATAGCACAAGCATGGAAGGCATGGTGATATTTGAAGATGTGTTTCTCTAAGGCAGTTCTTTTGAGCTGCAATTGTGTTTGCACTTTGGTCTCTAACATTTATTGTGCAATCCTGAATTCCTTGCTTCTTCTAGGGCTCTTTAGGTCTCTTACTGTCTCGCTCACAGCTCCTCATTTGCCCTCGGTTTCCATTTTTTTGGTCTCCCAAATACCTTATATGTTCAGTCAAAACCATGCATTAAAACAAAATACAATAGATATACCAGTTGTTATGCAGGAATAATTCCAAAAGCAGTTGTGAAATTTTTCCTCGTTTACATAAGTGGGTACATCAGTCATGGAGCCTGTTGCTGCTGAGCTTCTTTAGTTCATTTGATCTCCTGTCTATTTATCACTCTGTGTATAGACACTTCAACCACACTTTCAGACTGCAAAAGCAAAAATAAACACCGGTTGCGCACGTATCAGGACGCAATGGCAACTCCAGGGTCAGAGAGTCCCAAACCGAATGTTGCAGGAACAGAAATGAAAAAATCCATACAAGCTGAGACTTCTACAGTCAGTTCATAGTTGTATTCTCGATTATTGGGCACAGACCAATAATAAAATATTTAGAAACTGTTTGCTAAACATGAAATCGTAGCTCTTGCTAGTACAGAAGAAAAGGCAAAAATGTTCACAGCAAATTACATAACGCTTACTGGCTGCAAAGGATTTGTTTTAATTTGGCAAAACCGAACTAGAAAAATTCATAATATTTTCCTTTCAGTATAAAATCCAAACACAAACTGGATTGTCGACTTTATTTTCCAGTCCGTTATAAATTACAGGTTTTTATGTTGTATTTTTTTTTACCAAAGTGGAATTTAGTAGAGTAAACAATCCATGAAGGTCCGGCCCTGGTGCCATGTGCAAGCTTTTTCCCCAGGACTGTTTCAAATCTAAACGTGGATTTGGAGATTGTTTTGTCGACCAATTAGATTAATAAGTGACAAGTCACATTATGTATGTCTGTAGGAAATATCTACTGGTGCTGTGAATCTCATATTTATTTTTGGCAGCCCCATGTCTTCCAAGCTGGCTCGTCTGGCTTTTCCAGCTCATCTGTTTTGCCAGCACTTTGACTCTGGCTCTGCTACCACTTTGAGAACATATACGTCATAAATTGTGACAGAGAGCTACTGGAATCTGCCACTACTCTTTGTGCTGCTTGGCTGTACCTGCAACATTAATAACTGAACATAAACACATGTTGATGTAGTCCAGTTTAAAAGAATCGGTCTCCAGAAAAAGCAATGGGATGAACAAAAAAACTGTCAAAGCCTAGTGTGCTATCTGAACAAAATTTATTTGGTGGATTTTGAGTTCGGCAATTTAGCTAGACATCTGGAGGGAAATTTATTCCAAAACGTTTGGCCTGCGATACCACACAGCCCCAGTAAGACATCTCAGTTCATTCGGAGACAGATCATGGCTCACCCTGTCCTGCTTTACGTAGATTTTTCTGTTTATATTACCGACTCCTACATAAACAGTTTCTAAACCATTACTTTCCGTGTTCTATTCTGCTTTCTGGTTTGATGAACACACCTGTCAGCATGGTCTGCAACTTCAGAAGGCTTTGTCCTGACACAGGGAAAGAGTAATGAATGCCTCATCCTCACCCACTGTTTGGGATGAGGTGAGCATAGCCAGAGTCTGATGTAAGAGACTATTGATGTGGTCATACGCTGTTTGGGAGAAAAAAGAAAAATGGCTCATAAGGGAACTGATGTAGTTGTATTGTCAATACAGGACATCAATATAGTGTATCATGTTATTGCTCTGAGTTCACAAGTAACATTTATATTACATTTATTTATTTGGCAGACACCTTTTATCCAAAGTGACTTACAAGTGAGGGACAGCACTAAAGCTTGACTTCAGTGAATACACTGAAGATGAATCAGGAGAGGAGTGTGATCTAGTAAGAGATGAGTCATCGCGATGTTTATGAAGATAGAGAGGGACACCCCTGGTGTCGGATAGCATTTGGTAGCTTGTTTCACCATCTGGGAACCAACAAAGAGAGCAGTCTAGAATGAGATTCCTTCTGTGAAGTTGTGTCACCGCAAGAGAAATTCCTTGGAGGAATGAGGCTGAGAAGGAGCACAAGCCTGTATGGTAGAGTGCAATTAGATGGGTGCAGACACCAAAGTCACTCTGTAGGCATGCATTAGTGACTTGAATTTGATTTGGGTGGCCACGGTAGCCAGTGGAGGTCAGTGGGGAATGGAGTGACTTGGATGATTTTGTAGATGGTGCTAGGCATCAATGTGAAATCAAACCTGCTGTGCATTTTGAGTGGGAGGCCTCTGAGTAGGAGTGATGGCATATTCTCTGTCCCCTGTCAATCACAGTGACACTAGACAATTGTGCACTTGTATCAGTTCCTTTATGTGGAAGAACACAGATAATGTTTTCCTCAGACTGTATTGTGTTGCCCTGTGATGCAGCATGAGCAGTGATTCTAAAAGATGTGGACTGGGATTGGCAGCTTACAAAATAAATTGAAGTGCTCCCGAGTGGCGCAGCGACAACGTGTTCGCCTTATCATCCGGAGATCCGGGTGTGAATCCGGGTGATGCTATAGCTGCCCGTAGCCGGGAGCTCAGAGAGCAAGATTGGCCGGTGGGAGGGGCAGCATACGTTCTCCCTTCATGTCAATCAGCGTGACACTGTCCAATCACAGGCGTCTGTGAGCTCATGCATACAAAAGGTGGGCGGGAGCGCCTTCACTACACTGAAAGCTGCATGAGCAGCAGCTCAAAAAGAGGCGGCAACTTGCGTTACGTGTATCGGAGGAAGCATGCTTTGATGGCTTCGCCCTCCCTGACTGGCAGTTCATCGTGTGACAAGGGGGGGAAAGTACTGAAGGGTGGGAATTGGAGACAACTAAATTAGGGAGAAAAATTGGGGAAAAATCCCCAAACAATAAATAAATAAATAAATACAAATAAAAAAAAAATATATTGAAGTACCAGAAAAAATACTTGGTAGGTCCCCCATGGGATCTTAGAGGGAACGTTGCACAGTCCTCATGCTGATATTTGTTTGAGGCCCCAGCATGGAATTCCGATGTTACTTGAGGCAGTGTTTGCTTCAACCTCTGAAATGCTATGAGCCATCTCACAATCTGCAACCTTTAAACTGCACTGAAAATCACTTTACAGATAGTGTATCAGGAATATGCATGATAAATCTCAAGCAATATATATCCTGGGATGTTGCAGAACTCCAGAGAGCCAGTGCCACTCATGTTCCTTTGGGATCCTGTACTGGCTAGATCGTGGTATTAGTTTGATTAGTTTGAATTCTTTTGGGTTGCAATTCTGCAAAAATGTTACTAAATCCCTAAGGGTCTAAAATGTCTAGAAAGAGGTAGGCTGGTGAGGAGGGGAGCTCGGTTTCCCAGTTGTTTGGTTTGTTGTTTTGCCTCTACATTGCCTCGGATGGATGCTAGCATTTCCTGTCCCACATGTCTAGACATCCTATAATTAATCACGCTTATTCAAAGAACCACAACCAGTCATGCTCTACTATAAGGGGCTTAAAAGAGCATCTGAAACTGGAGGATTTGAGCAAATATACAGTCATGCAAACTTGCCTGCAAAATATTTATCTACTGTCAGGGCGATTTTACATGATGGTTTGACTCATGAGGTAAACACGTTTGTGTATTGGATAGAACTGTTAAAAGTGTTTGGGTTGGGTATAAGTAATGTTTTGTATGTCAAAGAATTTTGAATGTATTGTTGTAATATTCGGCGCATTCCAAATCGATATTGCTCGGAGGAGTTCCAATGCAACATCCTCACCCAGATGTATTAGCATTCCAAATCCCCGTCTAGACGCGCTCTAAAACTCCACATAGACAATATCAATAAGAATAACAAGCAGAAGTGCTCCTCACACTACCAAAATAAAAAGGGAAAGTAAACATTTCTTTTGGAATCGGTTCTCTCTTTTCTGAGAAAAGGGTATTGAGTCAAAGTAAACATTTATTAGTGTTCTTTAAATGTTTTGAAGGAGTTTTTAATACAGGAAATAAAAAAATAATTGCTCTTACTTGTATTATGCACCTTGGAGTATTTTCCGTAACGCACATCTGGCCCCATTAATATTCCTGTCTACAGCAGCTTGATATGACAGCTGAGGTGAAGGCTATGGTAGTTCTTTTGCTGGGAACGAATGACATCTTTTATAACAAATAGCACATTAATTAAACAAGGGAGTGCTTTCACGGATAATCATCCCATAATTCGAAGACTTTTGCACCTCTGTTATTTGACATAGTGTACTTATAAAACACTTAAAGCTTATTTTACAAAATTTACAAGGTCCCCAGGTGTTGCTGATGATATTTAGAGATTGAATGTTGGATTGCTGGTTTGCGTCTGGGTCTCTCATTAGTCACGCTGCGCGAGTTAACATGCCTGGATTTTGTATTCTCTCCTATGGAATTTCTCCGGTATAACATCATCATATAAACTCGAAAAACAATGATGTTTAGAGATTAGACATGTCAGGTTGAATATCAGATTTATTCATTTTAATGTCCATGGCTGTGTTTCAATCCTATCATAATTCATTTCTTCTTCATAAAATGATCTAAAGTGACATTTCGCTTCTCACAGCACTACGGCTGTGGCAAACTGTTAAGATGCGCTTTAAAGACAAAAAGTCAGATTTGGATTCTTGGATTACTGGAACAGGCGACACGGTGGCTCGGTGGGTAGCACTGTTGCCTCACAGCAAGAAGGTCCCGGGTTCAATCCCCGGGTCGGGCGGTCTGGGTCCTTTCTATGTGTCTGCATGTCCTCCCCGTGTCCATGTGGGTTTACTCTGGGTACTCCGGTTTCCTCCCACAGTCCAAAGACATGCACGTTAGGATGATTGTGTAAGTCTGTGTGTGTGTGCACCCTATGATGGATTGGCAATGTCTAGGGTTGTTCCTGCCTTGCGCCCTACGCTGCCAGCTAGGCATCCTGAAATAGGAATAAGCGGTTAAGATAATGAATGAATGAATGAATGAATTACTGGAACACTGGAACAGGCAGCAGAGACATCTTGTGGTTTGCATTAATTAAAAAAATATTACACAAATCCAATACCTACCATGTTATATATTAATAGTGTTAATATATAATATGGTAGGTATTGGATTTGTATAATTTTTTTGTGGTATTATTTTAAATAAGTAGTTAACAGGGCTTTTTGGACATAAAAAACCTCCACGTCAGCCTACTAAGTGTAGAGGGTAAAAGTACTGCTATGGCGGACACATTATTTGTCAGCATGTGCCTTCGTGATCCTTTAAGACCTGTAAGTTGCCAGCTGGGGCCTCCATGCAACAAACTTTTTGTTTGTCCATGAAATCCCACAGATGCCTTACTCAACTGAGATCTGGAGAATTTGGAGACCAAGGAAACACCTTGACCTCTTTGTCATGTTCCTCAACCCATTCCTATACAATTTCTGAAGTGTGGCAGGTGCATCATCCTGCTGAAGGAGGCCACTGGCATTAGGGAATACCATCGCCATTAAGGAATACTGTTTCCATGAAGGAGTTTACATGAAAACATGATTCATCAGACCAGGCCACCTTTTTCTACTGCTCCGAGGTCCAGTTCTGACGCTCATGAGCCCACTGTAAGTGTGTTTGGTGGTGTACAGGGATCAGTATGAGTACTTTGACTGCTGTCCAGCTACACAGTCCTATATACATCAAGATGTGATGCACTGTGTGTTCTGACACCGTTCTATCATAGGCAGCATTAACTTTTTCAGTGCTATAGTAGCTCTTCTGTGTGATAGGACCAGATCCGGGCTAGCCTTCACTCCTCTTTGACATCAGTGCGCCTCAGGCGGGAACGACCCTGTCACTGGTTCACCAGTTGTACTTCCTTGGCCACTTTTGTTAGGTATTAACCACTGCATACTGGGAACAACAAGACCTGCTGACTTGGCTCTTGTCAAAGTGACTCAGATCCATTATGGTTGCCTATTTTCCTGCTTCCAACAAGTCAAGATGAGGTCAG
>JANCOA010000033.1:10784322-10794800 GCA_024363135.1 Leptodoras oyakawai
ACACTCTGCTCTTACTGGTGCAATGTGCAATTAATGAAGATTGGCCACCAGGCTGGTCCAGTTTAGCCATGAAACCTTCACTAAAATGACAGGTGTTTTAGTTTCATTGTCCAACCCCTGTGTATATACGACCAACTATACAGTGTGTTATTTGAACTCGCAAGGTGTTTCATTGGTATTGAGGTTAAGTTGGAAATGGTTAGGTTTCACTGACAGCACTAGTCCGTCAAACAAACGTCTCATTTACATATAGACAGCAAATTTTCCGTTTCCCTGCAGCATTTTTAGCCTTTTCCTGGTTCGAAAAGAAAACGTTACCGCTCCTCGATAGCTGGAAGAGCACTTGCGGAAGAAGAAGCGTACGAGAAAATGATTTGATGAGCTCTGGAAAATTTGACAGCTAATGTTCCATGATATTACAACATGTCAAAATGGGGGAAAAAAAAAAAAAAAGTTGTTCTGTGCTTAACTTTTGAAATGGATAAGGAATAGCAACCTGAAACTTCAGTAATCCTTCCTGTCAGAGCTGTTGAACATGGCTGCAGCTGTGGACCGCGTACCTTCCGCTTTATTTTTCAGAAATTCTAACAAAGGATAGAGAGTTTGAATGTACTGATGCAACATACCTCTGAATCCTCACGTCTGTGTACCTCAACATTCTTTTGCCTGGAGCTAAAAGCGCATTCACCCTAATGAAATAAGGATCACGTATCTCAGAGTAGGAGATCGGGTCTGAGTCAGGGCCATTAGTCAACGATGCCGGTGACGGTGTTTATTAGCATTTAAAGCAGCTGAAAGATTATTTTGGTGTTGCTAATCACAAAGTGTTTTAGCATAGAAGGACGAATTGAGGATGATATGCTTTTGGTCTGAAATCATCCAGAAACCTCTCTGGTCTTCTAGTGACATGCCGGTAAAAGCCTAGAATCAAAAGTGATGACTGTAAGGAAATGGAGTAGTGCTGGACACATCTGTAGTAACGCGTTACACACCTGAAAAAGTCCGTGAAATCTGCACACTTCAGTTAAGACTTAATCTAGCACTGATGACTCCTGAGTATCAGCTCATTCATCTGCTGTGTTATTAAGGTGGCATCGAAGTAAACATCTCTGTCACTGCTGCTTCCATAGTGAGGCGCTTGTAAAGAACTGTACACAAGTTTATGTCTGATTAATCGCTCCGACACACTTACATTCATGCATGCTAACATTTACATACAAATATTTGATACTTTCTTTTCTGATCTTTTCTACTTAGTTCTACATTGTCTGCTTAGTTATACCAGTGTTGCCCAAACCTGTCGTCTCCCTCCAGTCTAGAACATTTTTATAACTAAAATTTCCAGTTACATAAAGTTCCTTGACTGAACAGTGACTGAGCTTTTAATTCTGAACTCTGAAATAAATTAATTAAGACGATGTTTATGCACTGAAGTACCAGAAAAACTGGTATACCAGTTAATATTTGGTAGTTTCCCCGACAGGATCTTGGAACAGGAACGTTGCACAGTCCTCACGCTGATGTTTGTCGAGGCCCCGGCATTGAAGGCAGTGTTGCACAACTATCACATGAAACGATTCTCGCCACCCGACGTTGCTCACGTTCACCCAGAGTCTTTTTACGGCCACGTTCCCTTGAAATGCTCTTACGTGACAATCCAAACTTTGCTTCTACCTCCGAAATGGTACGACCCGTCTCACGAGCTCCAACTGTTAAGACGCATTCACAAAGAAAATCACAAAATCGTGAAAACCTGCCATTCTCACAGTGCAAACAGCTCTAGAAGCTTCCATAGATGTCTATCGCTTTATATACACGCTGGCGGACGCAACCAGTGACGTGCACATGTAGGGTTTCTATGCATTTTGCATTTTCAGTTTTTCTGGTACTTGAGTGTATTTTGTCTCTTCATCTGTTTTCAGCATTGACTTTTTTTTTTTAAAGAAGCCATATAGTCAATACACTAATCAGACCTAAATGAAATATCTATGAAAATCACACTTTTTGAGCTGTGTTTAGCCTTGTAGATAGTCACTGGTGCAATGAGCTGCCATTAACAAGTGATGGGATAAATTGCAGCCGGGGATCTAGTACAGAAGCCGTGCTGCTTCGTGTTTAAACACCCAGCGTTGCTGTACAAGTTCTTTTCATAAACTAATCGGTTCGACTATGATTCAGTCCACTGAAAGACTCTGCTAGACAGCCCTGTTCCAGATGGTAGACGTTTTTGCTTTCCTAGCTGACAGCACAGTTGAACTAACACTTACACCTGCGTTTGTGCCTTCCTGCTTTTGTGTATCTTTTTTGCATGATCGTGTACGCTACATGCATGTCATGCCAGCACAATCTCAGATAATGAGATTAGCAATTTAATAATCCCTCGTATATACTAGAACCTTCTGATTACAACAATAAGACACTGCTGTAATGTAATAAGGAAAGAATAATTAGCACTTGCCAGTTAGGCTAAAATCTGTAGAAACACATGTATGATGTTCTCTAATACTGCTCAAACGATTGGAAACATCAGTATTCCAAAGGCAGTGGATCATTTTGTCCCATCAGTGGGACATCTGAGTAAAAATGTAAACCATCTGGGGCCCTGAGTACTGGTTTGAGAAACACTGGGTTGTACTAATGCATTCTCTCTCTCTTTCTCTCTCTCTCTCTCTCTCTCTCTCTCTCTCTGTCTGCACATTTGCGTACATGGCTGAAAACAACTGTTTGATTTCCGCCATTTTCTAGCATGCTCCATTATATATTCTTTTCTGCTCTTGTATATGAAACAATGAAACAGGCATGCAGACCAAAACTTTACAACCCTGACGTTTCCTCCATTTCCATATAGTGTGCCTAATGATGGATAAACAATATTCTAAAGTTAATAAACGCATTAACATATTACAAGCATCGGTCTACCTGTGTCTTTTATTATGCACTTGTGTTTGTCAATGAGATGCACAGAGAGGACTGGAACTGGATTGTAAATCATGGTCTCTTCTCATGGCTCTTCTTCTTCCTCTTCTTCTTCTTCTTCTTGCTCTTCTTGTTTACAGCCCTCTGCTGTTGTGAGCCAGTTTGCAATTAAAACACTGACAAGTCTTCGCATTGCTGCACCTGACCACCTGAACATTACTGACCACATGCCGAGAATGGGGCAGCTCTGCTTTGGATTGGGAGAGAACCAACTTGGCCAGAAACCAAAAGCCTATAAAGCAAAAGAATAAAACATGAGAGGGTGTGCTGCTGAGGAAAAAAAAACAGTGACAAGGTGGTGTGATGTGTTATCACTTAATTATAGTTCTAACAGCACATCAGTAACAAGTGTTTATTCCTCTACACCACAACAATTTGCAACAATAATATATTTTTTATTAATTGAGAAACTTCTTTTTTAATTGAACAACTTACTATTGTACACTGATGTACCAGAAAAACTGGTATACTAGTTAATACTTGGTAGGTCCCCTATGGGATTTCGGAGGGAACGTTGCACAGTCCTCACGCTGATGTTTTCGTTGAGGCCCCGGCATTGAATTCCGATGTTACTTGAGGCAGTGTTGCACGCCTCATGCCGGTCACGTTCACCCAGAGTCTTTTTTCAGTCACACTGCTGTCATAAGTTTGAGGTTTTGCCAGAATTCTTGTAGTCGCGGTACACCCTTGAAATGCTCACACGTGAAATCCAAACTTTCCTTCTACCTCCGAAATGCTATGACCCATCTCACCAGCTCCAATCGTGATAAATTGCTATTCTCACAGTGCTGACAGCTCTAGAAGCTTCCATAGATAGTCTATTGCTTTATATACGCACCAATGCCGTGCATAGGTGCCGATGCTACATATTTTGCACGGGTACTCGGTGTACTTTTTGATCAGTTTATATCTGTTGTGGAAGGTCCGTAAAACAAATGAGTTCCTGTGTAAACAGTCATTCACTCCCCAGTGTCTCTTTCTTATTCACTCTTAATGAGTTAATAAGTTAATGACACAAAAAAAAGCTTGATTCCAGAAAACGCTCTGTAACCAGACTCCATAAATAATTCTACTAAATATTCTAATAATATTAAACAAATATGTCTGAAAGGTGCACCTTATCAACAGAGAGTATTAGAAATGTACGTATTAATATATTCAAATATAAGCCTGTGATTTGCCTTGCAAGAGCAGAACTATGGGCAGATCTGCCATTGTAGAAAATGAATCAATACCTTCTAACCAATTGGATTCGAGAATTCCTCAGCACTGTGGTATAAATAGCAATATGGGGTTTTTTTTTTCAGAAATCTTTCAAACGATTGGATTATTATAGATCTAGAAATGCGTTAATTCAGCCCCATGTTTGGCCAGTCTGCATTAGATGGCTTCACTGCACACGCTTAGTATTATAATATAATATAATATAATATCATATAATATCATATAATATAATAACACAAGGGAAGAAGAGATGCAGTTTAATTCAGTTATGTGTGTACTCAGTGAGGCGGGTTAGCCTTTCAAACAACATACATACTCCCCATTGTGTTGGCATTCTCTACACAGTAAATTGAAATTGACCTGGACATATATACATAGACACACACACACACAGACACACACACACACACACACACACAGATGCAAGGCTTAACTCACTTTGCTGATGGAGTGAATTAAGGCTAGCTGGAGAGAGGCTGAGCGAGAGACCCGAACGAAAGAGACGATCATCCATTACTCTGACTGTAGCAGAGACACTTATCTCCTCATATCTCATTTTTAACTCCTGTCTCTGTCTCACTCCTTTCATCTTTCTTTGTGTCACGCTTTGCCACATAAGCAACGTTGTTTCATTCTATTTGCAAGCGCTATACACGGATGAAATTGATTCTTGCTTTCCCTTTCGTTCGTCATCTTTGTTCTCCCTGCTCTGTCTCTCCGGCTCAACTTCTCTTGTCTTACTCCGTCGTTCTTACACTGTGGATGGTGTGAACTCAGGAGGCATCTACACACCATCAAATGAATTAAATATCACAGGCAGGACACTGAGAGCTTGCCAAACTCTGAGAAGTCAGCGGGGTGTGTGTGTGTGTGTGTGTGTGTGTGTGTGTGCACAAATCCTTGTGTGCTTTAGGTAAGCTAAAAAACATCCAATTCACAGAAAGGTCCAGCATCTGTTTTCCGATTTCTGTTCTGTGAAATTCACACATTTACACAAAATAATTTTGACTTATTAGTTTCTTAAGATTCATTGCAAGCAATCTTTTACACATGGTCGTTGGTATGTGGGCAGTGGTATCTCAATGGTTAAGGTGTTGGGTTACTGAATAGAAGGTTGTAGGTTCAAGCCCCACCACCACCAAGCTGCCACTGCTGGGCCCCTAACTCTCAACTGCTCAGTTGTATCAACAAGAAAAAGATAGAGTCAATGTATGTATAATTCTTAATCTTCTTTTAAACTAACACATTTTATATCCTTCTGTTTCCAGAATGTTCCTTGCATCGTCTCTGTATTGTGTTTTAAAAGGAGTCCCAAGATATCCACACATGGTCCGTATCAGGAGAATATTCAGACCGACATCCCATAAAAATGGCTGTTTCAAGAATGTTCAATATCCTAAGCCACGTGTACGTACACACACACACACACACACACACACACACACAGACACACACACACATGGAGGAACTTACAGTGGAAAAAAAAAAGGCTGTTTAAAAGCCAAATTTGTGGCTCTCACCTTTACAGCTGCAGTCAGCCTCCACCTCAAATCTGACCAAACACACACATGTACATTGTTACTCCATTAAAATGGTTCACATTCTACTGAACGAGTATGTTAGCGTTCAAATATACAACCAATTTCACAATATAAATGATCGTGTGCACATGTCCAGGAGTGTGTGTGATTTGTATTTATGACTTGGTGCTACCTGGCAGTCACCTATGCCCAGTTAACCAGCCCAGTAGGGAATCCATGCACTTTCAGCAGCCTCCAGGCGCCACTAAGTTCGATGGAGTGCTGTGAGCACACTCATTAGAGGCTGCATAGCCACTAAAACCTTCCTTCTCCTCCCCCCAACTCTGTCTCTCTCTCTCTTCCTCTCTCTTTCTCTCTCCATCTCTCGACTGCTTTAGCTTCTCTAACCAATAATAAGGATCTGGTACTCGGAGCTCACGCTGGCACTGTGTGTCATTAGTACCAACACACACATACACGCATTAGACGGCTGCCTCTCGCTATTGCGTCCATTAAATGTAACCGGTTGTGTTGAAGTCCCTGCTGGAGACTGAGGTGTGCAATAAGCATGTTTAGCTAGAACAGCATGTGGTAGAACTGGAGCTGCACTATTTTGATCAAAGTGCTGTACAGTTCTGAGATCTCAACTTCAAATCCTGATGATGTCAGAGCCATCTGAGACCAGGGGTGGCGTACGGTCTCTCATTTACATTTATGCCATTTGGCAGACACCCTTATCCAGAGTGACTTACCTGTGGCAGCTCAGTGGTGCTAGGGTTTGAACCCCCAACCTTCTATTCAGTAACCCAACACATCAATCATAGAAAAACTGGCCAATCATGGGTGTCTATGAGCTCTTCTGTGAATACAGAATTAGGAAGTACATTCATCCCCTAGAGCTGATGAAAGGTGCGGTCAGCTGGCTTCATGTGCGTCAGAGGAAGCAACTGATAGCCTCGCCCACTCTGATTGGTAGCCGTCATGTGATAGTGGAGAGATGGGTGTGAATTAATATTCACTGACTAAATGAGGGAGAAAAGTAACAAAACTGTAACTGACTGTAGCTTATAATAAATATTTTGAATACATCATTTGTATCCGTCGTGTCAGTTTTGCCAGCGTGACGAAATCCCTTGCTGTTCAGGACACTATAGATATCATCTAACCATCACTCAGATCAGTCCTCAGTGTGGACTATTTCCTTCTGTAATTAAACTACCATGTACATTTGCAGAAAAATGTTGTTTCCTCTGCTTCCTGGAGCACCGCTCTATTACAGATCCATTTTCATTCACGGTCTTTATTAATGGCATATAAAGTCACGGGTGAAATACAGTTTTTAATCTTTCAGCTCTGGTACTCTGCACCTCAGCGTATTCCTTTTAACTCTCCTGGTAGCACAGCATTTTGCCAAGCATAAAATCTTTTACGAGACATCTAATCTGCGGCACATTTAATGAAACATTATTCCATGACGTCCTGGACGTTAGGTGCTGTGGGAAATCCATGAGACACTTTAGTTCCTGTTATCTCTGTTATCGTTATAGCAACGGTTAACAGACACGCTGTCACCGACTTCTCTTTTTTTCCTATATTAATGTTGTAAGATGAAAAACGACTGCTTGTCGTGTTACTGAGCAACCCACATGACAAAACTGTCTGTCATGAAGAAAACTTAATGACCTTTACAAAGCACCGACTCTGGAAAGTCCTTCCATAAATGTTGAATAAACATATCCGCACAGAAAGCGTGACCACGAACGTGAATATACTGTACACTTGAATTAGCTGGTAATTGAGCAATCAGAGCCGTGCTGTTATAGAAAATGAATTCACACCTTCTGAATTGAGGACTCAAGAACACTAATGCTATAACCAGCAGTGGCAAAAGTATTCAAATCCTTTCACTCATGTACAATGGACAATGAGAATTACAGTTATGGCGTTTGGCAGACGCCCTTATCCAGAGAGACTTACACTTGGCTCCTCTATACATCTGAGCAGGTGAGGGTTAAGGGCCTTGCTTAGGGGCCCAGCAGTGCAGCTTGGCTCTCAGTAGTCCAACACCTTAACCACTGAGCTACACTGTCCCAATTACAATGAATTACAAATACATCCAAATATACTCCAAATATAATAAATACAAACATATTCTCTGTTACAAGTCCTGTGTGAAAAAAGTACGAGTAAAAGCACATTCATATTAGCAGCAAAATTAAAGAATTTAATTTAAGAATTTAAATGTAATTAAAGAATTAAATTAAAAGTGCTGGTTTGGTCCATCTGGCTGATTATATTATTATATATGACATCATTAGATGATTAATACTGAAGCATGAGTACATAAGCAGCGTGTTAGTGTTGTAGCTGGTGGAGGCGGTGCTACAGTTTGTACTACTTTATATATATTTTATATATATATACTTTGTATATACAGGGTCACCAGATAAATCCGAGGGGTCATAAGACGATTAATGGGAGAGTTTCTTTTTAGTATTTGGACTTCTTCTCTAATCCTTGGTTTTTGCTGAGATATTGGATCCGTTGAACATTTAATGAATAGAAACCATGTGAAATGTTTAAAGGGGAAACAATCACTATTTGGTGGTGCTGTTAACACTCGTAGACGTCTGAAATGCGACCCGGCTACACGCCGCTGTTGTAAGACCGCAGAAGCCAAAAGGGTTGGAAGCATCCGCTTTAACATCTCTTCAGCTATGTGTTGTGTTTTAAAAACTTGCTGTATTAGTTATTATGTAAAATTTCATTTCATTATCTTAACCGCTTATTCCTATTTCAGGGTCACGGGAGAGCCGGTGCCTATCCGGCAGCTTAGAGCGCAAGGCAGGAACCACCCTAGACAGGGCGCCAATCCATCATAGGGTGCTTGCACATATGCACACACGCGCACACACACTAGGGCCACTTTAGAGATGCCAATCAACCTAATGTGTGTTTGGACTGTGGGAGGAAACCGGAGTAAACCCACGCGAACACGGGGAGGACATGCAGACTCCACACTGAAGGGACCCAGACTGCCCCACCCAGGGATCGAACCCGGGACCTTCTTGCTGTCCCACCGAGCCACCATGTCGCCCTATTATGTAAAATCTTCATCTTCATAAGTAACTAAAGTATCTAATGCTGTCAGATAAATGTAGTGGAGTGGAAGTATACAGTAGCATAAAACGAAATGGAAATAATCATGTAGAGTACAAGTACCTCGACATTGTAGTTAGGTACAGTACTTGAACTGAAAATGTACTTCGCTACTTTTCTGGCTGAAATTGTGGATGTAATGCAATACTTCATATACAAAGTTACACAATAGGAGGAGGACCTTACTGCAGGTCTGACGATGTTAATGCCATGGAGGTATATTCAGATCATTATGTAGAACTTTTAGGAAGTGCAGGAAGAGTTCTAGGAAAAGGCGTTCACTTAACTCAACTTTTGCTTACTCAGCCTCCTCTAAGAGCACTATATATACGTTTCTATTATTAACTCCTTACATTCATAGCCAACCGTCCTTGGATGCACGCTTACACCCCTCGCTGTTGTAAATAATTGAGGGCAGGGTGGCTCAGTGGTTAAGGTGTTGGGTTACTCAATAGAAGGTTGGGGGTTCAAGCCCCAGCACCACCAAGCTGCCACTGTTGGGCCCTTGAGCAAGGCCCTTAACCCTCACCTGCTCAGTTGTATAAATGAGATAAATGTAAGTCACTCTGGATAAGGGTGTCTGCCAAATGCCGTAAATGTAAATGTAAATAAGTTACATACTATTCGTTTCTCTGTAACCTCTCCTATTGGTTTATCTCAAACCTCTCCTATTGGTTACTCTATAACCACTGAACACTATACTTCAAGATGAATAACGGAATAAGCCGGGCGTTTATTTGACTTCGCGTCTTATCAGTAAATATGATCTGGTTTTACATTGCCCCAAATTATAAAGTTGGGCTGTAAATGTGATTTACTGCTTTTCGTGTGTACCTAAGAACATGTAAGTGTGTATGTAGAAAAAAAAACCCCAGCTGTCTAGGTACAAAGATCTGATGTGTCAACGCTGGGTCTGCAGATCTCCCACCCACTCCTCCTTCCTTCTTTTTTCTCTCTCTCTCAGACAAGTCTGTGCAAATGTCCTGGCCTTGCGCCATGCATAAGTGAAGAACATGACTCACATTTATTGCAATCAGATGAGAGTAGAATTGCCCTCAACACCTTTTATGCACTGTATATGGGTGCTGATGATGTCTTGTACTTACCTTAAGAGGACTAGGAGCACATTATACATTCTATTAACAATACATGAAAGAGAAGTTTGTTTTTGCTGGGGACCATGCAAACGGCAATAGAACATCCATCATTACCCTTGTTAGTTAAAGAGCAGTCTCTGAGTATAAAGCCAGGGATATACTTTCCTTTTTCTAACCATATAATGTTCTTGTTCTAATACAGTTTTCATATGCAGTTAATATGATTTAAAATGGCATGTTTAATATAACTTATCTATTAATGTCCTGAAGGCTTAATTAGACCTTTCTCTTGCAGAAAATTAGTGCATGGATAGTTAAGTAAGTAAGTAAGTAAGTCAACATTTATTTATATACAACCCCAATTCCAATGAAGTTGGGACATTGTTTAAAATATATATAATATATTTGGGTGTTGGCGACACGGTGGCTCACAGCAAGAAGGTCCCGGGTTCGACCCCCAGGTGGGGCGGTCTGGGTCCTTTCTGTGTGGAGTCTGCATGTC
>JANCOA010000033.1:10829888-10840059 GCA_024363135.1 Leptodoras oyakawai
AATGACTGACTGACTGACCGTTGCTAAAGCGTTTATTCAACACATTTTTGTTTTGTCATAAGAGCTCACCACGGTGTACACAGAAATACGACATGGGCAATCTGATCTTACCGAGTCTCACCAGCAAAACCGTGCGATTGCTGAAAGACAGTCCAGTGATGCTAAATTCGATCCTTTTTATTCAATCGGACGTGACCTGCACGCATGCCATGCACGTTGCACTGCAGCGCTGTGCTGATTATTCTATCTTTTTTTTTTTTTTTAAACAAGCTGGAAGGCGAAGGAGCAGTACCGCACAAACCACAAGCTCGACTGATTTTTGCCGCTTCCCTTGAGCACCCTGCTGCGCCATACAGCATTCATGACTCGTGTGTAAAAACAAAAGCACCACTGTAGAACCACTCTGACGTTCCTACACACTTTTCTAACACTTCAGGAGTTGATTGCGTTGCCAAGGAGACGCTGTTACAACATTCTGATCAGGCTGTAGGAACTTTTTTTTTTTTTTTTTATATCATTAAATTGTAATTGTTTCATTTCATTTGTATTTCTGCATCTTTTTAAAAATCCATTGCTGGATTTTTCCTGGCATTTGAAAGAGAAATCTTCCATAGAGGAAACTTTATTTACACATCTTAAGATTTGTAGATTTATTTATTTTTATTTTCTCTAGCCGATAGTATATATATATATATATATATATATAGACCCATGCAAATCAGATGTTTAGTACACTGTTTTGCGCTCTGTCTAATTTTACATTTTACATCATTTTGCTCCTTATAATGCTTGAAGTGATCTCATGGCCAGTAATGATGCTACACATTTCCACATTTCCAGAACTCCTAATTAAAATGCAATAAAAACTGAAATCTGTAATTTGTTAAAGCACTTGAAGCTTTATTTAACAGACAAAAGGACAAAGAAAAGATGTTCAGTGTTTTCAGTAATTAACTTAATTGTGCTTGTTAAATATAAATCAATATAGAAATTGTTGCCTGCAACACACTCAAAAAAGAATGTTGGGACAGAGGCATGTTTTCCACCGGGGCACATCATCTTTTCTTTTAATTATACTTTTTAATCATTTGGGCGGCTCAGTGGGTAGCACAGTCACCTCACACCAAGAAGGTCCTGGGTTCAATCCACAGGTGTGAGCGGTCTGGGTCCTTTCTGTGTGGAGTCTGCATGTCCTCCCTGTGTCTGTGTGAGTTTACTCTGGGTACTCCGGTTTTTACATTTAGGCATTTAGCAGACGCCCTTATCCAGAGTGACTTACAAAGTCCACAGACATGCAAGCTAGGTGAATTGGACATGCCAAATTGCCCATGATTGTCTTTTCCCCAAGCGCGCTTAGTGAGATGGTTGCGTCAGGAAGTGTATCCGGCGTAAAACATGTGCCTGGTCGACATGCGGACTCGATCCTCTGTGGTGACCCCAAGGAATAGAAAAAAAAAATGTTTTAATCATTTGGGAATTGAAGAGACTAATGGCTGCAGTTTTGCAAGTGTAATTTTTTGCCCATTCTTGCTTCAAGACTTGAGCTGCTCAACAGTCCGTGGTCACTGTTATCTGATTCTCCTCTTCATGAAGCTCTGTACATTTTCAATAGGAGACAGATGTGGACTGCAGGCAGACCTGTCAAGCCACGCTGCAGTAACTCATGCAGAATGAGGCCTGGCCTTGTCCTGCTGAAATAGACATGGAGTTCCTTGGAAAAGACGTCATCTTGACAGCAACATATGTTTCTCCAAAATACCAGTATAAGCCTCCCCATCCATGGTACCTTCACATATGTGCACCGTATGCCGTGGGCACTGATGCACCTCCATGCCATCACAGATGCTGGTTTTTGCACATTCTCATCCTTGACTATTTCAGCGAATGCGTGTTTGTAATCATTTCTTGTGGGCCATATAGCTCCAGTGTAGCAAATATGGAAAATATGTTATGCCCTAATGTACCTCATAAACTGCTAATATATTTAGTGATAAGTAAAGCAAATCTTTATACAAGACTTTCTGACTTTTCTTTTTTTATTATTTATTTATTTATTTTTTTTGCAATTCACGTGTACATGTATGACTACATGTAAATTATTACTTCAACGTTTCTGAGCAGTACACAGGAATTTAACGTGAACGCTGCTGTTGCTGACTGAATGACTGACGGGAACATGCTAGAATTATATGTCCTGGTGCATTTTCTTTCTCTCACTAACTATACTACTTTAAACTTTATTTATTTATTTATTTAAGTGAATGCTGAAGTCCTTCAGGAAGAAAGGAATCTCCTTGTTAGTCAGGTCAGGATGATTTGTGCAGAATGCTACGGCCTGACATTGATTGGCTATGTTTGGTCATGTCTGATGAACTAAGAGTATCTAGTACTGAGTCAGCATTTTCTTTGCAAGCACCTGGCAGTCTTTACTGAGCATTTTGAAAAACAGCTGGCAGGGTGCTTATCAGCTCAGTTTGCTCGCTGCTCTAGTGCGCTCCTTCTCAGTTTTCCAGGCAGGAGGCATAGTGCATTAAGTCTAGTGATTGATTTGCTCACTCAAGGTTACCTGCTTGAAATCTCCCATTTGATAAGAGCCACTTACTGCCTAGCCGTTAAAATCAGACATTGTGGAAGTGACATAATTTTCTGTAGTCCTTTTAGAATAATTTACACTTGATTGTTCCTGCTTTTCTGCTGCGTGTCAGAGAAGTCCTAATTCACTCGGTTTCATGCCTTTTACTTGTCTCAGAGTCTGCTAAAGGGACTGCAAAACTACGTAGCTGCACACGTGCATCAGTGTGATTCTCTGGCTGAGGGCCTAGGGATCTTCATTTACGTTAAACTATCATCTGTGTTGGGGAAGTTCGTATCGGTGTCGGGGCTGATTCTTGCCTGAACCTGAAGAATGTATTGACTTTGGTTTAACAACTTCCTATCAGAGCTACTGACTTATTTACATTTACTTTGTATGTCCTTATCCAGAGCATTTATTCATTTGCACAGCTGAGCAGTTGAGGGTTAAGGGCCTTGCTGAAGGGCCCAACAGTGGCAGCTTGGCTGTGGTGGGATTTGAACTTATGACCTTCTGGTCGGTAGTCCAGACCTATTTTATTTTATGCAATGTTCCTGTATGAGGTTGATGTTAAAACACTGAGAACTTACACCAATCAGCCATAACATTAAAATCGCCTGCCTGATAGTGTGTAGGTTCCCTTGGACCACCAAATCGGCTCTGATCTATTGAGACATTGGCCCCAGATCTGATTGAGATCCGGGGAATTTGAAGGCCAAGTCAACCCCCAACACTTTGTCACATTCCTCAAACCATTCCTGGAAATTTCTGCAGTGTTTCAGGGTGCGTCATCCTGCTGAAAGAGGCCACTGCCATTAGGGAATACCGTTGCTATGAAGGAGTGTATTTGGTCTGCAACAATATTTAGGTATGTGGTACATGTCAAAGTAACACTCAGATGAATGCCAGAAGTCATGCTTTCCCAGCAGAACATTGCCCAGAGCATCATACTGTTTCTATCAACTTTCCTTCTTCCCATAGGGCATCCTGGTGTCATGTCATCTCTTCCCCAGGCAAGTGGCACACACACACACACACACACACACACACCCAACCGTCCACATGTTAGCAAAGAAAGCATGATTCAGCAGACACCTTTCTATTTCTATTGCTCCATGGTCCAGTTCTGATGCTCACCTACCCATAGGTGCTGTCAGTGGTGCACAGGGGTCAGCATGGACACTCAGCAGCTAGGCAGCCCCATACACAACAACCTGTGATGCACTGTGTGTTCTGGCACCTTTCTATCATAACCAGCATTAACTTTTTTTTCATTAGCTCTTCTGTGGGAATTCGGCCTTTGTCAAAGTCACTGAGATTATCATGGTTGCCCATTTTGCCTGCTTCCAGCAGATCAACTGTGAGAGCTGACCGTTCACTGGCTGTCTGATGTATCCACCCCTTGACAGGTGCCAGGTGTAATGAGATAATCAGACTTACTCGCGACTCCTGTCAGCGGTTTTAATGTTATGGCTGATCGGTTTAGAACGCAATTCGTCTTAAACCGAGCCCCCGCAACACCTCAGATCGTCATTTGCCTTTATAACAGAAGCTTACTGAAACAAGTGGGAGCATGTGAAGATATGGGTATTGGGTATTACTCGGTACTTTAAGTGTACTTTCACTCATGAAGTGTTTAGTCTGGTTGAACCGAAAGCACCTGAGCGATTTCAACTGATTCAGTCCATGATTCAGCTGCAGCGAGGCAGTAGACTCTACACTGACTCAAAGCGCACCAAACGTGGCATGTCGTTTGGCTTTCTGTTGAATTATTACCTCTGCCAAGGAAGTTTCAGCAGGATTACGGAAAAAACTACACAGTGGATCGTCATTAAAATTGGTAGAAAGGTGTATCATGGGCCATGGAAGAACCCATTACATTTTAGAGCGGATCCGAGAGACAGCATGGATGCGTGTATTTATTTTGTGGAGAATCGGGTAAAAAGAACCCGAAAAAGAGTTCATCATGCACACGTGGCCTGTCTTTAACAGAGTTTCTTGGCCCTTGCTTTCCAAGTACACTGCTAATTTTACAGATCTGAACAGTTACGCTGAGCTGTGAGACGCAAACTGAGACAGCTGCACAGAGAAAACAAATGCAGGATGTTTGGACAGTTTTTAAACTAGATATATCTACCATCTAGCAATTAGTAGAGTGCCAGTTCTGTGTACACGTGGCACTTTTTGCCTACCTTTTCCCCATCTCTATTTCTTACCCATAACTGAAAAAGTTATTTAAGTACGGTTTCAGGATGCAGCTGCACATAAGTTATTGGTTAATTACATCCAGTGTGAACGAAACCAAACCAAAAAGCATAGCAAGCAAACCAAAGGGGTTCGTTTCGCTGTGATTCGAGCTCTCTGTGAAAACACTGAAATAAGAAGATATAATTGGTGCATGCATAATTAGGGAATATCACTGCTTCATGAACTCGGGATCAGGCGAGCTGGTGCAGCATGATGCAGCGTGGATTGTTGTTCTTCACACACTCCGCATTGCCGTCTGTACTCTACTCATTATAAGCACACATCACTTCAGATAGAATCTGGGGAATATCATTTCTCATACACAGAAACATCTTGAGAAGCACAATATGTCTATTAAAATATATTCCAAATGCTTTAATACCCACTGTGTTTTTTCGTCTGTTTTTTTTTTTTTTTTTACTCCAAGTTGACCACCACTTCAAAAAGTGGCCTGTTGTATTAACAGGCACATAAAGAGCAATATTGTGGTGCAGTTTGGCATTCAGCTTGTCTAAATACATATTCAGATAGAGCGTACTCGATCAATAAGCTGTTGAACCGCCGAGTCCTGGGTTATGGCTACGGCGAGAGTGCTGGCTTTGTGTTCTTGTCAGCTGCTGACCCTACAGCTACAGCCTATCATGATACTTTGAGCTATGATTATGCTTATTAGAGTCTGGATGGTGAAAGGGCCAGGGTCACCCTCCTGGTGTTCATCCATCTTTTTGTGACAGATGTGTCACATTCAAATTAAACAGATCTCAGGTCTGCTTTTTTTTTTCTTTTTTTTTTGCACATTTTTTGCTTGTCTTCAGTGTCAGCTCCCCCTCCCTGTCTTCTCTCCTGTGGCTGTGTGGATGGAGGAAATCCAGGTGCTTTGTTGTACTTTGCACCAATGCTCTGATCATCTGACTCACTGGCTCGGTGGGAAATTCCCAGCCGTACAGCCCTTCCTGCAGTACGTTTTGCTGCTGTACATTCACCCCACATGTCAAGCAGGGCAGCAAAGAATTGCATCAGCATGCACACCATCAGCCCCACAGTGACAGCTCAGCCATAAACCCCAGGACGTATGGCTGGACAAAGATGGCAGGCTTCCAGTAAGGATAAAGTTCTTCATTTTTTTTTCTTTGTGTATGTCCGTATAGTTCATAGTATAGTGTAGTCCACACTGGTGCCTCAGAAGCTGATCAGCAGGGTTGTGATTCAAGCCCCAGCACCACCAAGCTGCCACTGTTGGGCCCTTGAGCAAGGCCACTTAACCCTCTCTTTGCCCCAGGGGTACCTTATCATGTCTGACCCTTCTACCTGCCCATTGTGTAAGACTATGCTGGGAAATGTTATGGTTAAGTGTTGGTGTGTCCGGCTCGTTCCTTAACGGTTCTGACTAATCCCACCCTCTCTTGCCAGTATTTATTTCATCCTTACAGCACAATAGAATTTAAATAAAGGCCTCACACTGTGTGCACATAGTGAACACCGCCATGAACACGGGATGCACATCGCTATCCAATCCCATCCTGCTGAGTGCCATGGAGGTTCAACTCATGGGTTTTTATTTATTAGCCTGGAAAAGCCTACCAGGCACTCGTATGTCCTCGTGTAGTGTAATATGATGCACAGTACTTTTGATTTTGTGTATTTTCATAATTTATAGTGTAGCCTGAAAAAAAAAAGATTGAAACTGGAAATAATACAAATTGATAAAAGTTAATAAGCTTTGACATTGATATTGTGCTTGCAGTTTATGCTTATTTACCTGCAGTAAATAAAATGGCCTAAAATGAGCAACATCCCAAACCAGATTTTGATTTTATGGAAAAATCAACTAGTCAGCTACTTTTTTACTGGTCAACCCATAAGCCAGTACTCATCGCAAACAAATTTCCTGTTGAACTTACCGTATTCAATTCTGATTCGGTGCAATTCATTTGTGCTACTGAAATCCGATGCATATCTGACCCGTAGAGATGACTCAGTGTAAACAGTCAGCCCTTTGTCAATCCAGTTAGTGTCTTGGCTCAAAAATCTTGGCGAAGGTTGCTGACAGAGGTAGCTGAAAGTCCCTTTCATTATCTTGAAAGTCTGGATGAATCTCATGCCTGTGAAAACCTCTAAATCATGGTCCCACCACTCCTGGCTTTGGTCTCGCATCCAGACTTTTCTTTCGTCACAGACCTAGCTGCTTCGACTCAACAGAAAGCCATTGTTATAATCTTGGCCCTTTTAAGTCCTTTTATTCCTGTATTGATGTGTCTGTGAATTCACAGTTTGCTTCACATTAACATCTGAAACAGCTTTAGGTTAGTGACTACTGTATGTGTTTACTTTTAAGGCAAGATCACAACCCTGATTATTAAAATCCTGTGCTGTATGAAATACGTCACGTTAATTGTGGTCGTCTTTATTAAGTTATTTGTCCTTGTCCATTTCATTCTTTCCGATGCTTACATTTGGATGTTTCTTCATTTCTTCATCAGACTTGTGACAGTCTAAATAACCAAATTTAGATGTTATTACTTCCATCCGGATGCAGTCCTCTTCCATCACGTCATTAGAGGCTGGATTTGATGACTGGACCCTGGCATGAGGCTGATGCAAATCAGCTTGAGATAGGCAGATCAGTGAGATCTGTTAGATATGCAAATGGATGCTGTCCATCCCCCGGGGACTGAGTGACTCATGAATGGCTGAACATTTGTCACTCCTGGTGGTGAATATCTGGCAGCCGTCCCACTGTTCCTAGCCTAGCCTTTCTGTTCAATGGCCAAGAGTTACTACGGTTTGGAGGGGGATGTGCCATGGATGTAGACTGTGCTAAGGGTGTCGCAATGCTTCGTGGATCGAGCTGAATGTTTTCTAGAGGATCCAGGTTGGTGTGCACTTGTATGACAGGAGCTGTAGAAACGAATGTGGTTGCTTAATAGCACTTTGTGTGGTTTTATGTTGAAAAGGAGTAGGCTCTGGTTCTCGATGCCCCGCAGTTGGCGGTTTTATTGACGTGGGAAATGCTCATCATGCTATTTTGGTTAGCCTCAGTCTTTTCTTCTGTGAAGCTCTGGTCCTCTGATCTGAGTGTGAATTCTCCGCACATGAAGGAACACTGCAGCTCCCATACACACAAACACACTCCATCGCTCCGTTTCTTAAGACTCCAGAGCTTTATTAGCATGTCTGAACCACAACTCTCTGTGAGTGATCCTTTTAGAGAAATTGCACGTTGGCCTGCAAGCTGCTTCCTGCTCGACAGTCTCCGCCAATTAGTCATCCTGGTTTCAGCTTTCTGGTTATTTTTATCCGCTTCTGTATATTCCTATATAATGTGTGCCACATGGATGACGTAATGGTGTAGATGAGGGAACACTGCATGCTGCATGGTGTAGAAATAAGGTGCTTGCAATCTGAAGAAATGTGGCAGAATTTGACAATTTGCAGGTTCTGACATACCAAACTGACGAGGAAGAATTCGGGAAGATCTGATCGTCTGCCTCATTCCCTCGCACACATAACTTCATGCTTGGAGGTGGTAGGAGTCTAATATATTCAGAAACAGGAAACTGGAAAACCCAGTTGTGCTGAAAGATGAAGCCCGAGTGGCACAAAATCTAAACACTGACCTTGTTTGGAAGCACAGCCAAGAAATTCCAAGTGAGGTGGGAGGGATAGCACAAAAACACAACTTGCAGACGATTGGCAAGTGGCATTCTGATCAACAGCGGAGAGACTGTCTCTGAGGACGCATGCGTTAGCCTAGATCCGCCCAGGTTTATAGCTACCGTGTGCCACTGGGAACAAGCTAGTGGGTGGCAATGGAAAAATTGAGGTGTAATGGGGAAAATGGGGAATCTGTAGCCTCAGTAGTTTATAAATGTACTAAATATAATTGGCTACAGCCGATACACAGAAATGTAACTAAATGTATCCATAGCGGTGCAGAATATAACCAGATAAAGTGAGAAAAAGCAAGAGAAATCAGCATACCAGATGTCAAAATTGAAGCTTAAGCAGTTCATGTGAGCCCTACAAAGGTAATGTCACCAACCTTAGCATGCATTTAAAGAATGCAGTAGTGATTGAAAAAAAAAAAAAAAGAAATGTCAAATGCTAGTATAAGCAGCTCTTGAGTTATGGATATGTATCTGCTGCGGCGCCCCCTGTGGACAGTGTGTCACAAGATTTGGTGGGTGTCTAAAGAATGTGGTAGTGATTCAGGGAGTGAAATTTCAGGATGTTTGAGCTTTTATGTCACAAGATATTGACTAGGGAATGCTAGATTTTTTACATTGAACATAATTCAGTAGGTGGTGCTACTCCACAAATGAATCATAGTGAGCTCGGGTAATGGCCTCTATAAAATGTTCATTGGAAAAACACACCCATGGAGACAAACCTTATATTTCGTACCAGACATGTGAGCCAACATCCGCACCAGGGATTGTGGATTGGTGAAGTCTTAAGTATATGATATTGTTGACCAAAAATTAATTTACAAAATGGAAAAAGAAAAATGTAGCTGTGGCGGTCATTGCAATGGGTGTTTGTTTGCATTGCCATCTGGATTCATGCCATCTATACTGATTTGCTAAGATGATCAGAATACCAGAAATGGCCTGGGTCAGTTTAAAGTGCGAGGTTCAACTAATTTATCTACGTCTCTCCCAGGGATTCAGTTAACTTGGCTTTCAGGCAAACATAACATGGGACTTTGGAGCATTTACAGATTTATGATTTGCCCACTCCAGTGTTTTATGTTCATGCAAGGAGCTCAGTAGGTCTTGTGTGTTTGTGATGTGCTTTTAAACTAGGTTTGTGGATGTGGGTACCTATTCTTTGCTGAAGATTATAGTAAAGCAGGTGGTCCTGACTCAGTTTAGCCTTTTAAAGGTCACACGGACCAGAGGGCAAATGTTATTCTTGGGGTGGACTGACGTCTGTTAAAAGATGGGCCAGGCATGTTGGCATTTCCCTGTCCAAATAAGAAAAGTTAGAGACCAGCAGTACACCCTATGATGCTGTTATTTAAACAGAGTTGGACTGTGTGTGTGGTGTGGTGTGTGTGCTACTTCGACTAGTTCCTTCATTCTGTTCAACTGGGCAGCTTTTGGTCTTAAAATCATTTTACATTCCAATCTATTTTTTTTTTGTGATGTAATGAAACGTTCTCGTCTATGCAATATTACACTGCCGTGATGTCTAGCAAGTGTTTCCACACTTTAACGTTGGAGTACGCTAGTACGAACTATTGCTCAAGAATACACCACAATTAAAATGTGCTATAAGCCACATATCAGTCTGGAATGGTTTTGAGCAGGTGTCCTGAACTCCAGTCCAACTGTCCCGGATCATAGAGTT
>JANCOA010000033.1:11067877-11080033 GCA_024363135.1 Leptodoras oyakawai
TGTGTCTGTGTGATATATAACAGTACGCATATTTGTAAAGGTAATAAAAGGTAATAGAAATGTTTTGTTTTGTGGAAATATGAAACTTGATGGTTTCTTAAAGTTGGTGTCTAAACTTTCCTTTATTTGTCAGAATTCAGACAGCGCAATATTGGCTTCGTTTTTCTGCACCGCTACACATTCTGTGGCAAGACAGTTAAAAAAAAAAGTGCAGAATTGGTCACTAGTGAAAAAGGTTCGTTTGTGATTGTATGTAAATCCATAAAGAGCTCTAAGGCAAATGTTTTATTTGGCATGGGTCCTTTTACTTTTAATTGAATGTAATTTGTATTCTATTTTATTAACTTTTATTTACTCAGTAATAAGGTTTGTGCCTTTTTCATCTTTATGGAATACATGACTATTCAGTTCATTGTTTCTCAGAATATTCACGAACTGTGGAGATAATAGCCTTTAGCTTAATGACGATATTCAGCAGGTTTGAAAGCGCTTACGCATTCGAGCTCCGTAGTGTTCTGAAAGTGAACAGATTAACAATGCTAAGTTTCTCTTCCTTTCTGAGAAGTGATTCGGTAGACAGCTTTACCCCTGAGCAATTGGAAGTGCGATTGAGTGCGTCTGGTAGAGAGGGGTGTCGCAGACCCGCGCTCAACCCTCCACTCTCGGTCTTCATTCGTCCTGTGAGCCACCTGTGACAGCAGCTTAGCCCCTTGTTGATCGGGACTTTGTTCAGGGTCGGCCTGACCATGAAGTATTTTAGGACATGCTGCATCACCAGGTTATTCATGTGATGGTTAACGTTTGGCATCAGTAATTATCAGGAATGGAAAAATGATTAATTCAATAACCAGCTTACAGAGGAAGTGAAAGCTCCTGTATACTTAGTTGCCTGGAAAATGACCTGGCCAAAACACTAACATGCTGTATTAACATGTGGGGAGTGGGTTAGTTAGTTAAGCGCATTAATATGGCTTGAGGGGTAATGGCAAATTTATGTTCTAAACAAAAAAGAGTGTCTGCGATGTCCTGTGGTATTCTGTCCTTGTGTTGTATGTAAACGATTTCATTAGTCTGGCAAGCACCTTTATTTTCTTTTTATTCAAGATAACAATAGACTTCTATAAATGGCTTTGAAGACCTCGCCTTGGCCAGTGTTTGTGGTGGTTCGAGTGGTGGGATTGTAAATGTACCATAGTTGCACCAATCAGGAACACTATATGGTCACACAAATGTAGCACACAATTGTATTGGATATCTCAGAACCTGTTCCAGCATGTGCACAAAGCAAGCTCCATGAAGACATGGCTTCAGAAGGTTGGAGCAGAAGAACTTGAGTGTCCTACACAGAACCCTCACTCAACCCCACTGAGCACCTTTGGGATGAGCTGGAATGCCTGCCAGGCCTCCTTGCCCGACATCAATGCCTGATCTCAAGAGTGGAGCTTCTTATAACAGCAAATGCAAGCTAAATCTGGAATGGGATATTCAAAAAGCAGGTATGGGTATGATTGTCAGGTGTCCACAAACTTTTGTATGTACTATACTTGTGTGTTGGGCAACACTTCATGTTTAGAAGAAACTACTTCTTCCTTCTTTTTCTACCTTGTCCTAATTTAGTTCCGTATAGCATAATATTTTTAAGCTTGACATTTTCCCTGGGTGCACAGAATCTGGGCCTTCAGTGGCGTTCTCTATTATACTATTCTTTTACTTTTGATGAAAATTCTCTCTGCTGTGAAAAGGCCAGTACAAACAGCATAATACCAGGAGGATATGGGAACAGGGGTATTTTGTGGACGTTACATATAAGACGTACATATAAATTATTGCGTTCTTTTGTTTTTTTCATTCATTTTAATTTGTTAAAAGATTTAGTGTTGCTTTAATTACACTTGGTTTAGCCTATCACTAGTGTACTACTCCAGACATTAGCAGTAGCTCTCCACCTTCTGTCTGAGCCACAAAGAGCTGGTGTGGCTGCAGTGCTTCATTTTGACAGCGTTCTCTGTGGATTACTGAATTTCCTGGACTGGTCTGTTGTTGAATTGATATCATAGATTTGTACGTTCTTCAAAGCTTTTTGGCCTCACTAGCAGACGTATTCAATATCCTAAAGAAGAACAGAACACGCATTTAGAAGCACGTTAGGTGTTCCAGCGTTAGCCGTTCCAAGTAATGTACAACACCCAACTTTTATGATCTGGACATCTCAATAACATTTTCAGTTATCTCAAAGGAGCAGTTTGTGAGGGTAATAAATTCATCTAAGATTAATCCACAGAACCACTGGTTCCCAGATTCTGTATCTGTAGGAAGGGTGGACCGGGCAAACATTTAGTTTTTCTTCTTCAAATACGGGTGGGAAAAAACAAAAGATCATGCCTAGTGCTGTCAGCATGGTGACAGATGTGCATAGTTTTTTTTACATTTTTTTTGGAAGCTCACAATGGAATAGGGTGGCTTTATATGCTGCAGCATTATAATTTCCCTTTACTGGAACTAAAAGGCTCACTGTTGTTCCAGCATGATGATGCCTCTGTACCCAAAGTGATTCCTGTGAAGGTTTGAGAAGATTGAAGTGGAAGAACTCTAGTGTCCCACACAGCCCCAACCCTACTCTGTGAACACCTTTGGGATGAACTGGAACACTGACTGCACCCCAGACCTCTTCATCCAGCATCATTGCCTGACGTCACTAATAATCCCACATTGAAGACACATTTAAAATGTTTGTTTACCAAGCCCAAATGGGTAGGATGGTAAAATATCCGGAAACGTTTGGCCTTATCGTGTAAGAACATCCCACTGCACAGATTCTCTTCATCTCTGCCCGGACAGTGCGACTCCTACAATCCGTATCCATTTCCAACACATTGCCTGGTCGTTCTGGAGAACACATTTGTGTCTGCTTTACATTCCTACGCAGAATGTTTCTATTCAGATGCAGGTCTTAAAAGTAGCCCATAAGACACCTAGAACACGGGATCACTAAAGCTGTGGATTCCTTCCCTCACAAAACACAGTTGCCGCACAGTGCTGCAGCTTGGATGGGTAAAGCTGGTAGACGTGGACGGGTGAAGCCTCAGCTCTCAGAGGTCACGGAAACGCGGTGTTTAGAGCTCATCCTGGCTTTTCTTTTGTCTCCTGGAATTTCGCCTAATGGCCCTGTGCCTTTTCCCCAGCCTGTCAGCTTTATTGATAATCAGACGACAGGCTTTTCGGTTGAAGCCAGAGCTAAGAGCAGAGAAAGCGTGCCAGCTCAGCCTGTGTTTCTCTTTCTGAACAGATCATACTTAAGCATATGAGGTTATGATCGTTATTTATCATCTCCAAATCCCCCTGCACTGGACGTGAACAGGCATCAAGTACGCTGATGGATAAGAGAAACGGTATTCTCAGAGTTATTAGGATGAATTAATCAGCTTATTGATGCTTGCCAGGCTTTCCAGGGAGGGGTGGGTTGGAGCGATTTGTCCCTGTAGATCTCTTGGCTAACCTGATGGAAGGGTTGCTGTAATCTAATTTAAACACAAGTGTGGGAGTGTAGATCCCTGTTACAGTATATGGACTTTGTCATATTTTTAAGAAAAACAAAGTCGACTGTCTGCCTTAATATATCTTGCGAGAGCTTTTAGGTTTATGCTCCTTTCTGGTTAAGTCTCTAGGCTTGCACTCTGCCATATAGGTCTACCTACGAGTAAGAATTTATCGCTGCCTGTTTCAGCCCCATGGCTCCTCATTAGTCTCCAAAACGGCTGCCATTCGGGTAATCTCAAAACAAGGGTCTTTGCCGTACGGCACGTGGGGCGAGTTATGAAATTATTGTCACGGGATTGTGAAGGAGAGTTTCATTCTGGATCACTCGTTGCTTTCATAAGGGATCATGAGATATGTTCATGACTGTGATTAAAGGAGCGGTTTGAAAAGTAAAACCCTCCCCAGTCACCGGTGAGTGGAATAACAAAGTTAGAAGCAGACTAGAAGCAAACTTTCTCCTCTGCCTCCACAAACGATTAACTTGCGCCTGTTGAAACTGTAGCTGATGCACATAAGGAATTTGAGATACTTTAGTTTATGTAGTTAGCTTAAAAAAAAAGGTACGATTGATAACACCCGCATAACAGAACTAATCTGACTATCAGCGAGCAAATCCTTCGGTATCACAGTCATGTACGTTTCAGAAAATGCTGTAACATGAAGATGAACACTTTGTTAGTTGCCTAGCTACACTACAGGTTGTTCAAAGGTTGTTAACCTAACCCGTAGTTTAGCTAGTAAACCATAGCTCTCATTTATCAGTCTTTTAGTAAAGTTTTGTATAAATGTTTGTATAAGCGAAACGATTTGGAAAGTTTAAGAAACACTGATTTTCTTTGTACTCAAGAATGTGTTGATTGTACACTGACGTACCAGAAAAAGTGGTATACTTTAATAGTAATACTTGGTAGGTCTTCTCCTCATTCTGATGTTTGTCAATGCCCCAGCATTGAATACCGATGTTACTTGAGGCAGTTTACACGTCTTATCACGTTGAAGCAATTCTTGACAATGGATGCTGGTCACGTTCACTCAGTCTTATTTTACGGCCACGCTGCTGTCGTAAGTTTGAGGTTTTGCCAGAATTCTTGTCACGGTACACCCTTAAATACTATGACCCATCTCACAACCTCCTACTGTTAAACTGTGGTGAAAATCTCAAAATTGTGATAACTTGCTGGAAATGGCTCTAGAAGATCTGTCTGTCGCGGGGACAGTCATGGTGTTGTGGTTAGGGTGTCTGCCCCGTGATCGGAAGGTCCCTGGTTCGTGGGCAGCTGTGGCTAGGGCTGCCCACCGCTCCAGGCATGTGTGTTCACTGCCCCCTAGTGTGTGTTCACTAGTGTGTCTCACTGCACGGATGGGTTAATTGCGGAGGTCCAATTTCACTGTGTGCAAGCACAAGTGACAATGTCTGACTTTCACTTTCACCAGTTTTCACCACCAGTTGCATACACCAGTTACACCAGCGTACACCAGTTGAGCACAATGGGTGGCGTTATGTGTTTTGTTGATCACAGCATAATGATTGTATGCTGATCATATGCATGTTTTTCAGCTAATGCCCACAGTCTGACTTTGCATCTAGTGATACTTGTATACGTCAGTAAAAGTTGCCCAAACTGCACAGACATCTAGGATAACAAAATGAATAATGAAGTTAAAGGCTGAACATGTGGAAACATAAGTTTACTATGTGCTAAACTAGCATGAGGTTGTGTTTACCCCAAGCCACTTCTGTATTTGTTTTAATTATTGATTTAATTGTTTAGTATACTGATGTGAGGGGAGAGGATCTATAATCCTTGTTGTCAGTGTGGGAGGGTGTTACACATGTTTTTGACCTGTGGGAGGAAACCAGAGGAAACCCATGCAGACACAAGAGGGACAAGAAAACTCCACACAGACAGGACCCAGGCCAGCCTGCTCGGGAATCGAACACGGGACCTGCTTGCTGCGAGGTGGCAGAAACCCACTGTGCCTGTGTGCCACCAAGCACTTCTGTTAAATGTTGTAAACGGCAAAAAAATAAGCAATTGAAACTCGACAGTGCAGCTGTTATGATTTGAAATCAAGTTTTCTGTTCGAGTTCAGACAGAATACAAACATTTATTCCGGCTTTACATCCAATTTTCATACATACCAGATTTGTTTTGAAAACACTTATACGAACATTGTGTATACATCTATTCATGTGCTGCTTGATAATCGAGGCCCATTATTGAATACAAGAAACTTTAACAGCCTAGCAACACATTAGCTACGTTTCCAATGTACAGAAAGCAAACTGCGCCGCCAAGGTCGCCGCATCTGTCCACACACAGTTTGCTGAGTTAGTTCTAAACGTTATGTCTGCTTTAGCCCTGCAGGCTTAACAGTTCCAGAGATACTACTGTAGGACTCCTCGTTGTTCCGAGACAACACTTTAACATTCATAAAGCCGTCCGTACATGTTAAAGTTTATATATACCTACATAATCATACACTTTAAAAAGTCTGAAAGGTTTCTCAGTCTTGCCATGCTGTGGATCTGGGCTGTTTCTTCATTTCAGGCATTTTTTTTTTTCCTGACTAGAACTGAGTGTTGCCCCTTGTTCTTAAAAGGTTACTTCATCATTTTAAACGAGGGATTTGCTGAGCTGTGGGGAAGGGCATGCCTTGTCAGTGTTTTCTTTGCAGTTCCACTTTGCCTCGTAGGCTGCATTGTCCTGGCTTTTGGTTAGATGTGTCCTCCGTCAGCAGTTTTTGAAATGGCAAATAAATAAACACCAGCAGCTACAGGGTTAACCCGTGGGTTGTGTTTTTATTCAGTTGGGGTTAGGGATGATTTAATGGTTTCTTAAATGTTAATTTTGTGGCAGAACAGAAAAAATGGTCGTCCTATCATCAGAAGACCTTTAGGTCAAATTCCTGTGATTGTACAGACATCCGTGGATTGAAATCTAGGAACGATACTAGCCAGTTGTGGGCAGAGGGAAGTTGGTGGATACTTCTGAGGGTGCGTTCAAACCTGTCGGCTTTGGTTCCATTAAAACGAACCCTGTTACGGTTGCTCTGTTAGTGTGGTTCGCTTTCGAAAAGGTGGGTCACTAGGTGCTTCTAAACGGACTCGGGCGCGGTTGTTTGAAGCATGAACGCAAAACGAGCCGAAGGAATGTACAACCCCAATTCCAATGAAGTTGGGACGTTGTGTAAAACATAAATAAAAACAGAATACGATGATTTGCAAATCCTTTTCAACCCATATTCAATTGAGTACACTACAAAGACAAGATATTTAATGTTCAAACGGAGAAACTTTATTTTGTTTTGCAAATATTCATTAATTTTTTATTTGATTCCTGCAACACGTTCCAAAACGGTTGGGACAGGGGCAGCAAAAGGCTGCTGGAACATTCCACAGGTGAACAGGTTAATTGGAAACGGGTGAGGGTCAGGATGAAAGGTTCAGTCGTTCACAAGCTAGGATGTGGCGAGGTTCACCACGTTGAACACACCATTTCATCATCTGTAGTCCTTAATATCAAAAGATTCAGAGAATCTGGGGAAATCTCTGCAAGTAAGCGGCAAGGCCGAAAACCAACATTGAATACCCGTGACATTCGGTCCCTCAGTATGTTTTACGACTTTATTGGGATTGTAAACAGCCCAAACACAGTGATTGTACAAGATGTGACACTAATGCCGTGTGTGTATGTTTCCATTTAAACACCACCAGGTATACACAACCCTGATATAAGTACATGGCACAATGCTTTGATGCCTGGCTTGCAAAATATGCATCATGCATCACTGCCATTTTTGATTGTAAATTTGTGATTTCTAACCAAAAATTGTAACAGTGTAGGTAGTGATTTTCAATGCAAATGAGAACTGAAGTCTTTTCTGGGGCCATGATGTCGCATGAGCAGCAGCAGAAAAGATGCAGTGGCTAGCGTTGCATATCTTGGAGAAAGCATATGCTAGGATTTATTATAGGATAAGAAGCACAATATGCTGCAAGTGACTTCTTGTTTAAATGCTTTGATAATGTGGAATTGCTGCTTTAGCTCTCTTACCAAGTCTGTATTTTTCAAATATCATATCTTTGGGTGTTGTGTTATAGATTACATTTGATGCATTCCACCGCAAAACAAAAATCAAGCACTTGTTGGCCTCTGTGAGAAATTACCTGTAAGTACTGGCTCAAGGTGAAGGGGATGGTTCAGATTAATGGATTGTGTATGAGGTATCGATCCCCCACGCGTTCAGTGCCCCCCTAATCCCCGTCAGCCTCTCGGTGCCGTAGACACGGGCCGGTGTCGCAGGTGTTTGAGCCAGGATCTTTTTAACTGTGCCTCCACTCTGGCTCTAGCGAATACATCCAATCACTCTTCTCACCCTCTTAGCACTCTGGCTCCTGTTTTCATCACAAAGTGTATTCTTCCAGGCCTGTTGTTTTTATTACAATTTAAATGAGGTCATCTCTGGTGGTCGCATTAGAGAATCTGTTACGGCAGCGTGAGCAGGTCTCTCGGACACGAGAGATCGATGGTGCTTTGTTGGCAGGATGGAGGCTGCCAGCGTTCTTATCTCCGTTCAGGGATCTTTACTCCTGCAGCTGGCTCATGTAATCCTTTGTCATCACTTAAAGGGTTATGCAGAGGTACAGTTTCAGCGTCGCTTTTTCATATGATGTTTCACCGCCTCTCTGCTCACCGTGCTTTCATTACCGCCTTCGTTCAATATGAAGGGCAGATGAATTGGGCTCTATTAGCCACAGAATTATTGTGTACAGAGCTGTATAATGCAAGCTGGTTAATCACCTTCGGAGCTCAATAACTGGAGGATGTGCCTTCTTCCTAATTTTAATATCTGGATATCCGTAAGGGTTAATATACGGATATTCGTTTAACCGCTAAGAGAGGGGGAAACCGTCTTTAACTTTGTAATGAAGTATCATTTTTCCACAGCAATTTAATTTTCCGCCTACTCTCCGCTTCGGGCAGACGTTTGTGTATGACAGACGTTTGAAATCATAAACAGAAAATATGAAATGCTCAGTAAAAACTTTGAACATTTCAGCCTGTAGCACTGCATGCTGTGACGTAGGTTAACATTCAGACTTTGGGAAAGTTCTAACCAAAAATCTAAACGGATTTTAGGTTTACTCTACGGAGTAGCATAGATTTGCATGAATCTATCAGAACAGGTTGTTGGATGTTATATTTACTAAACCAGTGAATGAAACATTCACAAGTTGCCTGCTCAGTGTGTGGCAGGAGCGGCTACTTACAGCCTGTGTTGTGGAAAACGATCCTTGAGAGCTTCATTTGCAAACCCAAGGAGCATTTTATTTATGAACCTTTAAGGCAGTAGCATTAAATCTCGTTGGAAATGTTTTTCCAGCTTGAACACCATGAAGCTCTTTCCCTCTGTACTCCCACCGGCAGCAACAGCAAGCTGCAAAGTGTCTGGAAATCGCTCAGTTCCACGGGTAGCTGGGCTCCATGTCTCAGCATGGCACGGCGAGCCACCTGGTGGCAAAATTGCCCTGAGCAGTGACGGAGCATGCTCAGCCACAGAGCAGATGTGTTCCTCTTATATTCTTTCACTACGAAATTTTCTTCAACTTTCTATATTGGCACCCAACAGGATCTCCAGCGATGTCTCTGAACATTGATGGTGATTATTCCGAATGCTACTTTATGGTCCATGGTGAAACCTTTAGTGTTTGAAGCAAGATCACACCATCTATAGGAAAATAATGTTAGGTGATGTATTAATAAGCCTGGCGTTAAGAAAATACAAACGTACAACTCCACGGTGAATATAGCAAAGATGACGTAAATATAAATTGTTTTCCCCTTTTAACGACCTGCTCCCAATCTCGAGGTCACCGTGTCTTAATCTGGTGCAGGTTTTTATGCCGGATATCTTTCCTGAGGCAACACTCCCATTGACCGGGTTTGGGACCGGTGCTGGGTGTGCATCGCGCTCCTTGGTGGCTGGGTTGGGCAGCGGATTGGGCGGCAGGTTAAGGGCCTTGGGGGTCCAACAGCGGCAGCCCTGATATTGGCGCTCGAACCCCTAACATTCTGATCGACAACCTAATCTAGTCCTAATCTACTGGGCTTCCACTTCCCCATAAATATATAATATAAATAAATGTAAAGGTGTTTATAATATTTATTAGTATATACATTTTTAAAGGAAATTGATGCAAGTCCTGTCTATACATTTGTAGTTCACTTTCTCAAAACTACATTAGCAACACCCACAAGCAGGCTGCAAGCACCAGCTAGGTTACAGCGGCACAGCGATAAAAGTTGCTGTTGGGGCGTCTCCAGAAGTGTCTCCAGATGTGGCTTTTGCTTTTCCTTTCTGAGTTTTCACAGGCTTAAATAGAAATGTATTCCTTGATCGGGTTATCAATTTTTTTCAATACTGGAACCTCAAATGGGTGACCTGGAATTCCAATACCTGTACCCAACCTAGTCTGTACAGTAGCTGAACATATGGGTTTCACTAGAGTAGCTGAACATGTAAGTTTCATTACAGTGACCTTAAAGTCCAGTTTGGGATTTTTACACCCCCTCACCCGCTATAATGTATTTTGACCTTGATGGAAAATGACGAGTCAGGAGATTTAGAGTGGTGAGAACAAGGCATGCTCCTTCCTACTTTTCTGTTTGTGATCCAATTTCCATTCAACAAGATCCAGTACTGACCCTTCTTAGTAAATGAGAGAACTTTGCCCATGCTTTTGTTGGTTAGTCATGAGAAATATCAGAAACACTCATGGATTCTTCTCTTGGATTGGATCAGTGAATAATATGAGTCCCAGCCAGCTGAGTATTGGCCCTGATACAGTATGAGAGCGGTTAAACCCCAGTGATAAAAATCCCTCTGTTTTATATAAATGCTTTGGGAAAGTGACATCCTGCCACAGTGACTTGTGGGAAATGATCAAACGCAATACAGGAAGCTGTCTGATGCCTGGCCCTGCACCCTGACCCCAGATCTGTAACAAGCTGGGTTACATAGAGAGAAGAAATTTGTGACAATAAATGCTGCCTTTCTTCCTGTAAGCTTCTCTTTCTCTCTCTCTCTCTCTCTCTCTCTCTCTCTCTCTCTCTCTCTCTCTCTCTCTCTCCCAGAATAAGTACATTGCTAATGAGATTTGCATCAGTCTGAGAAAGTATGGAAGAGTTTTGGACATTAATTGCAGTGATGCTTCTGATGATTCATGCAGAGGCAGAAGGGAGGTCAGAGAGACTGCACTATCAACTCCTCAGCTCTATTGCTTTCTCTGACTGAGAGTAATGTTGATTCTCCTGCCAGTTTTGTGATCGCTGATTGACTGATGTCCTATAACTATTAGGAGGCAAGCTAACACATGTTCCATAGATTGCTTGCTTTCTTTCAAATGACTATTCTGTCTGTTCATCATAATTGTCTTTATTACTCATTTGTCTTCAAGTGACTTGTACGTTTGAAGGTAGACAAAAAAATTGGTGTCTGGACATTTATTATTATTATGAAAATTATTTGAACATTTATAGGTATTCATTTGTGTCACCCTGGCTGACATTCCTGTCAAACCCTAAGACTCTCATTACAGCTCATTACCCGTATGATGAGTACACCGTGTCTGAACTCTGCAGTGTGTGTGCGGTTCTGCTTGTGTTTTACGTGTTTAAAGGCTTGCTGTTCGTCTCTGCAGGTAGTGCTGAAGATTATTAAACACTACCAGGAGGAGGGCCAGGGCAGTGAGGTGGTGCAGGGAGTGCTGCTGGGCCTGGTGGTGGATGACCGACTGGAGATCACGAACTGTTTCCCCTTCCCCCAGCACACCGAGGACGATGCTGACTTCGATGAGGGTGAGTGAAGGCGAGACTATATGAGAACCCGTAGCTTAAAGACCTACCAGCATCATTACAGGAAATTATGTCAGAAATGTTGTAATGTTTAAGTCATTTATGTTTAGAAGAGCATGGGTCATCACCGTATAAGAACAGATACACACGCACACACACACACACACATGCTCTCACTGAACACATTAACTACACATCTGCATTAGAACCCAAGTGAATAAGTCTTATAAAGTAAATAAAATGTTTACAAATGAAATAAATAAGTAGAAGACTATGTAATATTCTTACATTTTTTCCACAGTGAAAGTCAGAGTATTTAAAAATGAAAATAAAAAAGAATTACAAGAATAAGTTGTTTATTAAAATGTCATGTGATTTATACAGAAAGATCTGTATAAATGGAATACTTTTAATATCTGTTTTTATCAATGTTTAGATGGCACTTTTAAAAAAACAAACTCTAAAACGGTATTCTTTATTGAGATAAGTGATTTACACGTTGTCGAAGTAAGATTACAGTTAACCTAAAGGGGTTGGACAATGAAACTGAAACCCCTGTCATTTTAGTGTGGGGGTTTCATGGCTAAACTGGACCAGCCTGGTGGCCAATCTTCATTAATTGCACATTGCACCAGTAAGAGCAGTGTGTGAAGGTTGAATTAACAGGGTGACATACCAGAGTTCAAATGGTTGGTGCACGTCTTGCTGGAGCATCTGTGACCAAGACAGCAAGTCTTTGTGATGTATCAAGAGCCACGGT
>JANCOA010000033.1:11111926-11121975 GCA_024363135.1 Leptodoras oyakawai
ATGTCATTCCCAAGACGAATTGACGCTGTATTGGCAGCAAAAGGAGGCCCTACACCATACTAATACATTATTGTGGTCTAAAATGACAGGTGTTTGAGTTTCATTGTCTAACCCCTGTATTTTAGTTTTAGAAATGAATCTGTAAAGATGCATTTAGAATGCATACACTGTTTATTATTTAGACGTTTCGGACCTGATTGTCGTATGTGTAGAAGAGGTGTTAATCAGTACATTGAATCATTTTTAAATGCTAAGTCTGAACACACTGAGTGAATAAAATAAATAGTACAATGCACTTCAATGTATTTAGTGAAGTCATGATGTTGGCCTGATGGATTGAAATAAAAACTCAAAGCCAGTATTGCTGTGGGTTCAGTGTTGCAGTCAGAGAAGCTGAAAATCTTCGTCAGGACTAAACTGCTGTTGTGTAGCCTGAGAACATTTCACCAAACGTGCGTTTCTTTTTTCTTCCTCACAGTTCAGTATCAGATGGAGATGATGAGAAGTCTTCGTCACGTCAACATCGACCATCTGCACGTGGGTTGGTACCAGTCCACCTTCTTCGGCTCTTTCATGAGCCGAGCTCTGCTGGACTCTCAGTTCAGCTACCAACACGCCATCGAGGAGTCTGTGGTGCTAATCTATGGTACGCTTTTCCTCTCCTTCCATCTGTCTGTCGCTTTCATGATGTGTTTTGCCAGAACTAATGAGACTTGTGCAGCTCTGGGCTTGGACTGGAGAGTGTTTCTCACTCTTCCGTTGCTAATGTTCTCTCATGGCCTCCATATCTCACCGTCTCTGTTGTCTGTCTGGGCAGAAGAAGCTCTGCTTACTCTCTGCTGCTGCTTCTATTACATGATGTTGAATCTTTCTCTCTCTCTCTCTCTTCCCCCCCTGTCTTTTTCTCCTCCTTCTCTCCCCACAGTATGTCTTTTTTTCCCTTTGTTTTGTCTGTCTCTCTTCTCTTAAATGTTTCTGTCTCTCTGCATCTTTTCCTTTCTCTCTCTAAAGTACGTCTTCTCTCCTCCTTTCTCTCTCTCTCTCCCTCTCCCCCTTCTCTCCTCCAGTATGTCTTCTTTTTTCTTTGTTTTGTCTGTCTCTCCTCTCATAAATGTTTCTGTCTCTCTCTGCATCTTTTCCTTTCTCTTTCTAAAGTACGTCTTCTCTCCTTTCTTCTCTCTCTCTCTCCCTCTCTTTATTCCCCTTCTCTCTTTCTCCCCAAGTATGTCTTCTTTTTTCTCTCTCTCTCTTCTCTTAAATGTTTCTGTCTCTCTGTGCCTCTTTCTCTGAATCCTCTCTGTTTCTAAAGTATGTCTTCTCTCCTTTCCCCTCTCTCTCTCTCTCTCTCTCTCTCCCTCCCTCCCTTTCTCCCTCAGTTGTGTATTCATTGTTTTCAATGCAGTATGACTTGACTGTATGTGTTTACAGTATTGCCAAAGCATGACAGGAAACAATACACCTTTAGTGTCTCTGTCTGTCTGTCTATCGGTCTATCTGTCCCGATATGAAATTCATGGTTGCTTTATCGGCATTGTAAATATTAATAGCAAATGTATTGCCAAAGCTTGGCTACAGACTTTGGGTACAAAACAGCAACAAATGTACATGCATTAAACACTACAGTCACCAAGGAGCACCTAGTGATGAATGTCAGAGAACCCTAAGAACAACACCAGTGACGCTTCTTTCTTTCTTTCTGTCGATGTCTAATTTTACACACCTACGTATGCATGGCTGACACATTAAAGGAAAACCCAGTAACTCTGTTATGCTTTGGTAGGTGTGTGTTTATTTTGCTTACTTGCTTTGCCTCCACTTGTCCCCTTAGAATGAAGCGTCACTAAAATCAATACTACATTCTTCTGACTCATCACTTTTCTCACCCGGTCTCTTCCCGGGTGACTCCGCCCACACCCGCAGGACATGAGGGCTCCCTGAATGGTTTGATCAAATAAAAATGATATAAGTCGTATGCTATGGCCTTCATACTCGTCAGAGTTCAAACCACTTGTACACCTGTGAGAGATTTTGGATCTCTTCACCACCGCCATCAAAACACGATGAAGGAATATCTTTTGGTAAAATCACGTTCCTTACATTTAGTAAAGTTCCAGATTTGTAGAATCAATGCCGAAGCCTAACACCTTACTAAAGCTGCCCACACACTAGAGGATTACTTGGCTGATTTTGGGTTCGCTCCTCCTGACAAACGTGGGTCCGATTCAAGGCTGATCTGAAGCGATTATCTGCCTTGAGTACAAGATCCGGTAGTGAGAGGGGTTTATAGACTTAATTTTATTGCTCCTGACTGGATTGAAAGCAGCATGATTGATATTTATGACTTGAAAACTTGTAGTGTGAAAGGAACAATGACAATAGGCAAGGAGAGAGAGTTTAACCTGGAAGCATCGCCAACCGGCTGTAGTTAAAAAAGGCTGTAATGAAGGAACACATAACACATCATTTGTTAAACAATAATGTGAACTACTTGTGCTGCAAAATGTATAGTCCATGCAGATACATGGATGACTTCATCCAGTTTTTCTGGGGGGGTGGCAGGGGGCAAAAAGGTAGCACACACAATTGCACCCAGCCTTAAAATCACTTAAGCCTTAAGATACATTGTAATTTTTTTTTTCACCCATCTGTACCTACCTACTTTTAACTTGCTCTTGCTGTTTTACACTCATGCATTTTGTTTTTTTTTTCCCTTTAGCCCCTCTCTGTCTTCTGGCTCTCTTTCTCTGTCTCACACTCTCCCTGTCTCTCACTCTCTCTGCCCCCCTCCCGATCCCCCCCCTTGGATAAACAGTAGCCCAGTGTGTGTAGCTGGCCAGCAGCAGCTCTGTCTAGACAGGGTTTCCTCCTCTGTGTTTGTTTTGCCTGCTATCAGAGTGCTGATGTGTACCTTCAGGAATGCTGCAGGGCTTGGCGTACTGGACGACCCCCTCCCCTCCCCTCACCTCGTTCCCCCCTTCTATTACGAGCATTTCCAGTATAGCCTTCTACTCCATATGGTTGTGTGCTACTGGCTGGGGAGGGGCATACGGGGGCAGCCATGTGTGGAGCTGCATTTATGACAGACCGACATGCACACACCCCCTCACTCAGCTGAGCTCCCAGCGCACTCCAGGCACTCTGATTACAGCTGTGATTGAGCGGGTGAGACGCAGGTGGGGTGGACCGACGACACGCATGCACAAAACCCCGAGTGTTCTCTGAGCCCTCCTCCCTCCTGGTCCACTTGCTGTCAGTAAGTTTCCTCAGTCACTCCCCTCGTGCCAGATGTGGCTCCCTATCAGGACGCAGGCCTGCAGCGCAAATCTACATCAGACACCTCACAGCTGCCAGAACCTGCTCCACGTACAGACAATAAGGCCTTTCAGAGCAACCGCGGGTGCCGTGACTGAGGTGCGCGCTGGCACGGTCCTGTGAGAAGCAGAGTCGCTCGTTATACAACATGTTTTGAAGCTGCTTTCATTCCACTTCTCCAACATCTGGTTACAAAACACACCGGTCTTTTTCATCGAGCATTTGTTGATGAATTTTGTGAAGTCTGCGATATGTTTCTTGTTAGTCCAGCAAATGATTTCCAGTCTTTACGCAGTGGAAATTAAATTAGAGCTTTCATTTTGAATATGCATGAATATCAGTAGATTAAAATTGAATTCTCTGGGTCAGACAGGGTAACTTTTAATGACAGATTCATTAAATCACTAAGATATCTAGGACGGCAGCCCACACTTGGCTCACATCTTAAAACACAATTCCATTAGGTTTAATAGGATAGCAGATTATATTAGATTACATAAGAAATATACGTGGTGCAACTTCCCTCAGCCTTATATCAAGCCTTGCCTTTTTCTAAATGTCTTAAAACCATTATAAGCAAATAGGTTATGGTCTAAGCCTTATACAATACATAACTGAAGGGTTATGCAGGGACAGAATGAGTCCAGTGGATGCTACTAGGCTGAGATTGGCAGTTTGATTGACATATTTTCAGGTGACTTATTTCTGGCGTGTCTGAAGCCTTGCTTGCTCTGTTCCCCCAAGTCCCATCAATAATAGAAGTGTGGACGCAGATTAGATCAGCCCTCCGAGTTCCCCCCGCATCTCTGGTCTACTCGGGTTTCTCGCTTTCTGTTTGGTCTGCTTCTCGTATACAGCTGGTGATATTTTACAGTACTTCTTGTAGATAGATGACTGCAGAGGGTCTCTTTTTTTTTATTATTATTATTCTGTAGGGTGAAGGTCACGTGGTGAACGTTAAAGCCACAACACCTTGGACCTGGATGTTGAACATTCTGTGTTTGTGAATCTTGAGAACCAGCTGTAGATTGTAGTACAATGCAGTCTTTTTGCTCTTGTATTTTTACATATGGACATGTTTACAAAAGTCTTAGGCATCCTATTTTTTTTAAGTACAATGTTACACATTCATTTTTATGGAATCAGTACGAAAAGATTTTAGATTTACAAACGTAACTGTTCCAACAAATAATTAAATCTTACCGAAAAATGTTTCTAAGTCAGTGAAGAAAGCAACACGTTCCATGGCAGCTAATTTCCTTAAAAACTGCACATGTGGTACCTGGGAACACTATTTTTGAACACCAAATATTGACTTCCTTTAGTTTATTAATTTGCTGTACAGAATGTGCCAAAGACCTCTGCAAAGTACTGTACAGTAATTAGCCGGTAAGGTTTACTGAGCAACTTGGAGAGTCTGCAGAATCTGCCATAGCACATGATTTACATCATGTTCATTCTCATTAAACCATTCAGTGATCTCTCATGTCCTGTGGATAAGAGCAGGGTCATCCTGGACAACACCATTGCCCTGACACTCAGGAGAGCTTTGTATTGATTTGCTGGGACTTTTCTTCTAAGGGGACAAGTGTACTCAAACCATGACAAAATAAATATATACACACCAATCAGCCATAATATTAAAATCACCTACTTGTATCTACACTCTTTGTCCAAGGAAATTAGCTTTTAAATTTTACTGAGAATCTTGGGGAATCTACTGTAGCTCTTCTGTAATGTTTGGAAATCTTTTTGTACTCAACATTGCACCCCTTCAATAACAAAAGTTGTAAACAATAGGGTGCCTAAGATTTTTGCACACTACTGTATATATGTGTATGTGGTTAGTGTGTTGCTCTGTTCACTTCCTGTTCACTCTGAGACACATCCACCATATTGCTCCACCCTGTAGATGTAAAGTCGGAGACAGTAGCTCATCTGTTGTTGTACAGTTTGTGTTAGTCATCCTCTAATCCTTCATCAGTGCTCACAGGAAGCTGGTGACTGGACATTTTTGGTTGGTGGACTATTTTCAGTCCAGCAGTGACACTGAGGTGTTTAAAAACTCCAGCAGCACTGCTGTGTTTGATCCACTCACTCCAGTACAACACACACACTAACACCACCACCACCACCACATCATTGTCACTGTAGTGCTGGGAATGATCCACCACCCAAATACTACCTGATCTGTGCTGGTCCTGTGGGGGTTCTGACCATTAGAGAACAGAGTAAAGGAGACTAATAAAGTGTGTAGAGAAACAGATGGACTGTAGTCTGTAATTGTAGAAGTACAAAGTGAGGCTATATGGTAAGTGGAACTGAGTAAATGGGAAACTTGCTATGCTGTGGTGTTTTCCCTCAGTAAGCTCGCTGGGCAGATTTCTCTGCTTTTGCTTACTTCTTAACTTGTAAATGTGATGAGGGTTCATTCTTGGCTTCAGTTCTGAATTGTGGAGTGTCTGCTTTGTTTTATTCCACACCTGTCATTTGTATAATGTGCTCCTAGTGCTTTCTTTTTCTTTTTGCTTTTGTTACCATTATTATTGAATGCAATACTTTGTATTCTGTTCCCCTGAAATAGAAACTCACTGAGAAGTCAGAAAATTGAGTTGCCAGGGTGCAGGTAAAGGCAGGCAAAAACATTTTTTGCAGATTCTTTTGTTGGCTGTCAAAAATGTCCAGGTGACTGGCACGTTCGAACGAGGCTCAGTGGAAAACTAATAAACCCTTTCCGACACTGGGTGTCTGCTTACTGACAGTTGAATTAATGCGCTATGACTTGTTTATAAATTTCTTCCCTTCAAACATTAGTATCAGCTAGCACATTGAAGCCCTTATAACCCAGAGGCGTTGCTTTGTCCAGTGGTGCCTCTGACCTAATCTGGAAGGTTGTTTTTGTTGTTTTTAATTTGCATTACTCTGGTGACTTGACCTCAGTGGATTTTGTAAACTGACATTATTGCTTGTACTTCTGTGGAAAAGAAGTGATGCCTAGTTGGGAAATTGGGAGAGTGTGGTAAATAACACCCTTGAATAGGTGCATTTTCATCTTCTTTTCTCTCTCTGTAGATCCCAATAAGACAGCTCAGGGCTCGCTGTCCCTCAAGGCCTACAGGCTGACCCCTAAACTCATGGAGATTTGCAAAGAGAAAGACTTCTCCACAGAAGGGTATGATGCATGCGATTCCACGCATACAGACACAACAAACACAGCTGTCTTCAATCATACATTTATATACAACACTAGACACTCAGACACAAAGCTCATCAATTCCAAATCCCTTTGTTGTTTTCTCTCATTTGCTCATATTATTCCTCTTATTTTGATTTAAATCACGCTGGGCTTTCTGTCTTTTTTCCCTCTGATTAGCTCGGAGAGTCACCAACACGTTTGTTTCATCACTAGTGTATCAGCTTTAACCTTGAGCTTTCTTGATAATGGACAGATTAGCTCTGGCGGGAACGCATCGCAGCATAGCGTGAATGATCTCATGGTGTAGCTGCTAGACCACCACATCAGGAGGAGAAATAAAAAAAAAAAAAATCACACTTAAGTCACACTTAAACTCACTGAGCACTTTATTAGGAACACGCTATACTAATACTCTGGAAATACTCTTAAATCAATTTTTATGGCTTGGATTTCACAAGATGTTAGAAACAGATTCTGCCTCATGTTGACATGATGCATTACAGAATTCCTGCAGGTCCTTCCAGATTCCTTTCAGGTATATGTTAATGCTGCGAGTGTCCCATTGTACCGCAACCTAAAGGTACTTTGGATCTTTTGGCTTCAGATCCGGTGACTGGGAAGGCCACTGAAGAACACTGAAGAAGGCATTTTCATATTTATGAAACCAGTTTGAGACCACGTTTTCTTTGTGCATTATGATATCATGCTGGATTGGTAACAGGCCCAAAGTGAGCCAAGAGGACATTCCCCACACCGTTACACCACCTCCACCAGCCTGGACTCTTGACACAAGGCAGGTTGGGTCCATGGATTCATGTATTTCGTGCCAAATTCTGACTCTCAGGACAAATCAAGAGTCCTCAGACCAGGATGCATATTTCCAGTCTTTGGCTGTCCAGTTTTGGTGATCCCATGTCTCTGTCCCGGCTACAGCCTCGGCTTTCTGTTCTCGGTTGACAGAAGTGGTACCCGATGTGGTCTCACCTCATCTGCCTTAAGGTTGGGTGTGTTGTGCGTTTTGAGATACTTTTCAGCTCACCACAGTTGTATAGAGTGGTTATCTGAGCACATTCTAAAGCATGAAAATCCTAGATCATCAGCTGCAGGTATAGAAATACTCAAAACAGCCTGTCTTGCATGAAGAGTCATGCCACAATCAAAAGCACATTCTAATGGCTGTGAACATGACCCAAAGCTGCTGGCCCGGATCTGCATGCTTTTATGCATTGCACTGCCGACATGTGATTGTCTCATTAGGTGTTCCTAATTAAGTGTTTAGTGAGTATAATAAGGCCACGTTCTCTGTTCTTGAGACAAAAAATAATCCACTTTTAAATGCAAATTTAGATTTCTGTGCCTTAGACAAGGATGCATGGTGCAGCAATGACTCAGCCAATTTTTAAGGACTCATGATTTTTCTTTCCACACTACCTACCAATACGTTAGTTACAAAAAATCATTTACTGCACGAACAGCAGCCGGTATTGAATATCTGTTTAGCCAGAACAGATAGAAGATGGTTCCCCTGAGTGAGTCTGAGCGAAAGTGTGAACCATTAAGTGTTGTGTTACAAAGACAAGTGTTATAGTGGTGTAACAGCTTGTCACTGAGAAATGGTTTGTTTGTCCTGACAGCTTGAAGAAGGCCAGTGTGGGCTATGAGAACATGTTCGAGGAAGTTCCTATCGTCATCAAGAACTCTCACCTCATCAACGTGCTGCTGTGGGATCTGGAGGACAAGTCAACTGTGGTGGAAAAGCACGAGCTGCTCAGCCTCTCCAGCAGGTTAGATGCACACATTGTCTTGTCTGTGAGAAAGATTGTTAGTTTTTGGTCCATATCTTGGCTTTATAAACGAGCATCAAGGCCAGCAAAGCGAATCCAGCATTACAATGATGTGGTGAATGTCATCAGTGAAGATTGAAGCCAAGTCAGACGGATGCATTCTGGGTTAGTTGCTAGGAATTAATGATACGTACACCATCACCAACAAGGAGCTCATGGTGACGAGACGTCAAACAAGCACCTGAGTTCATGGGGAAAGTACAAGCTGTATAGAAGCATTCTGAAAAAGCTTTGCAGCATGTGCTGAGAACAGTAACTGCTTATTGTTACAACCCGATTCATTCCTTTGTTTAAAAAAAAATCTGACATTGGGCTTGTTTTGTCAGTTGGAAGCAAGGGTCATCATAAAAATCAAAGATCCCAAACACAGTGTGGTGTTTTGATGCAAAATTTATGAAAGGAAAGAAAGGAAGCTTGCTGCTGGAGAATTAACCTTGAGGTGAATAACAGCAAAACAATAAAGAAAGGATAGCTGAGATTTTTAGATACCTTCCCTGTTCCTAAAAACTAAAAATAAAAAAAAAATGCATATCTAACCATGAGAGAGAGAGCCTGATTCCCAGAAGAAAAGGCAGATGCTATAGAAAGGGCATTATCATCAGGTATTTACCTAGTGCCACTCCACCGTATGACCAAAAGTATGTGGACACCTGACCATTGAACATTCCAATGCAGAACCGGGGAGAATAACAGGATCCAGACTTCAGAGAAGGCTTTCCTGTTTTTGGAGTATGCATTGGAGAATGGTCTTGTAGGGATTCATGGATAGGGATACATAGGGATTTTAGGCCTGGTAATCTTGGTGCTCCAATTCATCCAAATCGTGTGAACTGGGGTTGAGGTCAGGGATCTGTGCAGGACACTCAAATTCTCTTAGGTCCAGTGAGGGGACATTGTAATCCAACACCATGAACAGACATCCCATAAAATTGCGTCTATACAGTTTGGGAAAAACCTTCATGTGGGTGTTTGTCAGGTGTCCTTAAACATTTGGTCATATAGTGTATGAAGTCTGTTATCTCTAGCAATATTTACTAAGTAGCTGATAGAACTGTTTACATCCGTCTCACACAGGTGAGCTTAGAGTTAGCAAACCACTTAGGGAGGGTGAGACACATGGAAGGCCAATGTTCAGGCATGTAACATTTATAAAATTCCCTACCAGTGACTGGTCAGCGAGTTCTCAAAGGAGACAGCAGGTAAGTCGTGGTCTTGCATTCACACGTACAGCAGCTCCGACATGCTGGGATTCATCTCATTCATCTGACTTTGGGGTAGCAAACCAACCTTTTGTCTGAACTGTGCATCATCAGCAGTGTAAATCTATAACATCAACAAGTGAACTGATACAGGAAAGCGAGATCCACACCAGCATGAAACGTAGGAGGTCCACAAAGTAATGAGAATTATTATAGAATATTATGACCTTCAAAATATGATCCTTGTGAACTCTGTGAGAGTGTTCAGAGTGTTGGTTGTGGTCCCGAATTGGTGGTCTTTCTAATGGCCTTGGGGAACAAGAAGAAATCACATGGAGCCAAGTCGGGGCTACAGGCTGGATGTGTCGGGACTGTTTTTGCCCAGCCAAAAATTACCTAGTGCTACTCCACCATATGGCCAAAAGTCAGTCAGTCATTATCTGTACCGCTTATTCCCAGTTACGGGGTCACGGGGGAGCCGGTGCCCAGCCGGCAACT
>JANCOA010000033.1:11125324-11135324 GCA_024363135.1 Leptodoras oyakawai
ATTAAAATGAATTGCTGTGAGTTAGAATGACGTGTTTTAGGATATAAGACTACCACTGTGCAGAAATGAGAATCACTTTTGGATTTTTCCGGACATGCACTTCCTCCATAGCAGTATAATTTAGATTTCACATGAAGCTTCTCATAGAATTTCAAGCTCAGTATTGCTTTAAATGATTCTTTAAATGATGATTACACCATAAGGTTGTTCGCCCTTTTCTTTCCGTCTCGTTCTCTGTCTCTGTCTTTCTATCTTTAGCTGTAATCCCTCTTTCACTCTCTAATGACTGGAATACTAAAAAAGCATGCAAGCATGGCAGATTTATCAGCGGCTTTACTCCGCCGTTCTTTTCCCTCCATCTCTCCCCTCTCTCCACATCTGTTTAAGTTATCTCTTTGCAGTCTGCTGTTACCGTAGAAACCAAAGCAAACACTGGACCACTGCAGCCCGGCTAGTACAATACCTCCCTGTCTTTCTCTCGTCCCCCCTCCCGGCCTTCCTCTCTAACCCTCCTCCCTTCTTCCCAGAGGGTTCACATCAAATCAGCTCTCTTCATCTGAGAGGCTAAATTGAATTCCTTTTTTCCCCTGTGCGTGGAGTGAAAAAAGAATTATGAGTTTTACAGTGTGTGGATTGAGAGGGGGAAAGGGGGAGGGGGGGGCGAGTGGGTAGATCGGGTGGTGCTGGGAGAATCTGTAAGTCTTGGCTTGGCTGAAAGAAAACAGAAAGAATGTAGTGCTCAGTATAGCCTCAGTTTTAAATGAGGCTGTCTGTGTGGAGGGGCCTGCCACTCTGCTCCTGTAGCCCATCCTCCCTTCTCTTTTTTTTTTTTTTTTTTAATTTCAGGTTGTCCTTCCCTGTTATAATCTGGCTACTCTTGACTTTGATTCCGTGTGTATGCGTGTGAAAGTGCTTCATAGCCCGAGCACACTAGCATTTGCATTACAGAGACTAACCATACATTTTATGGAACCTCCCAAGTTTTTTTTTTTTTTTTTAAATGCACGCACATACACACACAAAATGTTCCACCTCTGTCATTTTAAATGATGGCGCATGGCCTCTTACCTCATGCGAAAATCAACTTGGCTTCAGCGAGTGAACCGCAAGGCTGTCTTATTTCTTTGTGTTGTGGTGGAATTAAGAGTTAGATCTTTGTCTGGCCCCAACAGATCCCTTCCTAAACCACTAATCTATCATGGCCCACTAGCTCAGACGGTCTCATCCCTAACTGAGGGTTCAAACATGCAGCTTAGATTTTAACAAAGGCATAGTGAAGAATTGGGGTCCCTCCGTTTGTCCGGCAGGCTTCAAATCGCTGTGCTTAAATAAATTAAATCCTTCTTGCTTACACAACGTTGTTGCTGTTGTGAATTGTACGTTTGCCTCTTGTTCCATTTGAAGTGTCCCCTTTTGCTTCTCTTAGATGCCCTGAGCTGTGCGGCACATTTTTTCTCATTACAGAGCCAGTTTAGTGTAGAATGGGTAGTGATCTCTCTCTCTCTCTCTCTGGCCCTTTAATCTTACACAGAAATAAATTGCAATGAAATAATTGCTGACACAAACTCATTTTATCTGAGTGGGTGTGTCCTTGCATGGGTTAGTTGGGCTACACCTTGCACCTTACGCAGCTATACAGTCTATAGATGTATACATGTATGACAGACTAGCATTGCACGGTGCATTGACAAAAAATGTAGAAGAAATTTAAGCTGGATTCTGAATGCCAGAAGAATGGCATATTTCTTCTGGCAAATAAACCAGAACCCCATCTGTTTAATTTGCTCTCAGCAAGCAACCGTCCCCAAAGAATTTAATATTTGAAGGCACTCTGTAACCAATCATGATTAAAACAGTATGACCAGTATCCTGGGCAGCAAAGTTTACAGCACTGTAGCATATTGTCTATTGGGCAGTCACTGATATAATTTTGAAATTGTAATTGAATTTATTGTTGCTGCCTCTTTATTATGAGATTTTTATTTTGCCACCCCTGGGCTTTGCTTATTTCTAGGGCACACTCATATTACTATCTTTATGAGCTATTTTCATTGACTTAAGTAGTACAATTCCTATACGTGTTCCTATAAGTATTCCTTGCTCAGTGTAGCTCACTGGCTAAGGTGTTGGACTACTGACCAGAAGATTAAGTTCAAATGCCACCAGAGCCAAGCTGCACTGCTGGGCCCCTGAGCAAGGCCCTTAACCCTCACCTGCTCAGCTGTGTACATGAGCTAAGTGTAAGTCGCTCTGGATAAGGGCGTCTGCCAAATGCCATAAATGTAAATGTACATAAGTATTCCTATTCCCCAAACCTTAAACGGGAAATACATTGGCGGTCAGAAGTTTACATGAGCTCATCATGGACGTTAGTTGTCATGGCAATATTAGGCTTTCGATCATTTTTTGAACTGCTCTTTTTCTTTAATCTAAAGATTCTATCTTTAATAGAAAAAACAAAAACGTTCTCCACAATTTTTCATTTTTGGGGGTTTTCTGAAGTGAACACATCTAATATTTGGCTAAATGTCCTGAAGCATGTTGCACCTTGATCAGTTGTTTTTGGTAGCCATCACCAAGCTTCTGGCAGAATGCTGGCTGGATATTTTACAACTCTTCTTGGCCGGATTTGTAGAACCGTCTTTTAAGCACAGTCCACATATTTTCAATATGGTTAAAGTCAGAACTTTGGGAAGTCCATTCCAAAAGCTTAAAGCTATCCTGCTTTATCCATTCCACAAAAAGCTTTGATGTGTGTTTGGGGTCGTTGTCCTGTCAGAACACCCAGTTGTGTCCAAGTTTCAATCTAGTTTTCAGGTTATGCTGAAGACTATGCTGAAGAAGGTAGTATTCAAGGTACCAGTTCGACTGGCAGCCAAAGCATGGTGCTGCACCACTATTCTTAACTGTTGATATAGTTTACTAAGAGTTCGATTCCTCACCTTTACTCCTCCATACTCCATACAACATACTTCTGGCCATTGTGACCAAAACTTTCCTACAGAAGGCTTTTTCATTCTCCATGTGGTCACCTGCAAACTGTAGTCAAGCTTGGTGTTGATCTTGGAACATGGGCTGATTTTTTTGGACAGCAGTCTCCCAGTCCAAAGTGATGTAAAACTCATTTGACTGTAAACTTTGGCTATGGTGTTCCAGCAGCTTCTATTTCATGGTACGCCTGTGCCTTGGTGGTTCCTGGGTTTTTTTTCTTGACCATTCAAATCAATTTCCATTCAGACAAGGGTGAGAGTTTGGGTCTCCTTCCAGACCTTAGCAAGATAGCTACACCTCCCATTAACTTGTACTTTACACTTGTTTGATCTTGATCTTGATCTTGGAATCTGCAGTTGTTTAGAAATGGCTCCAGGAAACATTCCTGACACCCCTTAAATCTACAGTCATCTTCCTCAGATCTGCACTGAGCTCCTTGGACGTTCCCATTATTCTGTGTGTTGGTCAGTCCAAGGAGTGCTGTCAAACACACCTTTTTTATGTGGGCACAGCGGAGCTACCAGCTGTAGTCAATCATGATCCCTAAGAAAAAGTTGAGACCTTGGCCATGGCAAGTTAAAAGACATTTTGACACTTTCAGAACCACTGAATTAATTTTCACCCTGTGTCAATTTCAGAAATCCCTCAAAATAAAAACGTGTGCCCCAGATTCTTTATTTCTGTTTTTTATTTTGATCATTCTGCCCCAGGAAACAGCAGTTCAAAGAAGTCATTGAAAGCCCAATAGTGCCATGACATTCATGACCATGATGAATGTGTGTAAACTTCTGACCACAACTATATTATATCTGTTTTCCCACAAATTAATACAGTTCTCTGGGGTCTTAATGAAATGTCTTTGGTCAAAACACCACATGGATGCAATACCATGGCGGTCTTTTTCACAAAACAGCTCTTCCCGAATGTTTGGTTTCAGTGCCTGTTGCTTTAAATGATAAATAGCCACTGCTCACCCTGCCCCCCCCTCTGCCAGGGGGTGTGCTTATAGGTATATTATATAGGTGCTGCTTTGGCTGATGGGACATACGCCAACATGCCAACCAATACAGACGCCATTTTGAACACGTCAAGACTGGCCAATTTTCTGGACAAAAAGCGTTATGTTTACATTTCATGAGTCATTCTTTGTATTCAAAGATTTATGACCTGACGTTTTGTCTCAACTGATTTGGATCTCTTTAGTTGGCTAGAATTGATGCTCGGAGTGCGTTTAGACATGCACTGAATTACTGAACTGAATTACTTACATGGTGGAAAAGAATTCATTGTTATAATTATAAACTTTCATGGTTTTTATTCCCATGACATCCCGCATTGTACTGGCCCGGGTAAAAGCAGTTAGGTGCAAATTTTTTAAGCATATATGTACAGGATTTTGCCATGGTTTTTGGGATGCTGCCATAAAAATAAACTTTATCCACTCATCTCTTCTGTCTTCTGAGGTAATGATGATGCGTTGGTCTGTACAGCCAACAGCAACCTATTTCCTGTGCATTTTCCTTAACTTTGACTAAATTCTGGTGCATCTGCAACTTGTGAGAAATTAAAAAAAAAAAAAACAAAGATGGCACCTTTTCACAAATGTGAATACTTGACGGTATCATTCCAGTGAGTTTATTTGTGACGTAGATGAAGATACAGATTCTGAAACCAATCTTTTCTGAAATAGGTAGCATACAAAGAATTGACTGGGTTTCAAAGTTGGTGGGGTGGTAGGCCCTCCTGAGACTGAACTGTATGTGGACAAACCTTAAAAAAAGAGAATTTCTTACAATGTGTCCCCTTTAACACTGACCTTAGGAAACCTTGTTTTTTTTTTTTTTTACATTTTTCAAACACAAAACCGGATTACAGAATTAAGCCTGCCAACACGCCACAAGACGATCCAAACCTTCCACCAGTCGAATGCTAAAATAACGCAGTTTGTCTTACTGAGTCACCTTTTTCCTGTGGCAGCCTTTATTGAGACACCATGTTCCTTAGTCAGACCTTCTGCAGATCCAACTGCGTCACCGAATGGTTTCAGTTACGGTAAAGGAAGAGGATGGCGCCCTCCTTCTTGTTTCACTTTTCTGGAGATCCCCCTCCAAACAGTATTTCATTCACAATTAGAAATTAGCTAGTTAAGGCCATGACCGGTACACAAGCGCAACTGATTCGAAACCTAAGCGTCATTTTTCAGTGTGAGAATATGTGCGTTTTGTTTATCCTGTGAGATTTATAGACCGCATAGTGTACATGTGTGTGTATACCCACACAAATATACGTGTCTCTGTAATTTTTTATGTCAGTGTACCGTAGGAGATGTGTGTGTATATGCGCGTGGGTGTGTGTAATTCAGCTAGTGTGGGAGAGAGTATTCTGAGCTCATTGGAGGCTGAATAATGAGGTGCATGGGAAAAGATGGAGGTCATATTGGGATCCCTGCCCTCATTCATCAGAGCTGGCACACCACGACAGAAAGCCTCTTCAGAAACATTAAAAACTCCTTCCAGGGCCACACACACACACACACACACACACACACACACACACACACACACACACACACACACACACACACTTGCTTACTTTCTTGCCAAACCTGCAGAGCCAGCAAACTCTGTAATTTGCTGGGTAGGGGTAGTTAAATGGGAAAATATCTGTTATTTTTTTCTCATGCCCAGTGTACAAGTTTACATGCATTTTTCTCCGGATAACTCTTTTCAAAGCTGAAATTCTTACTTTCCAGTTCCAATTGAAACCACAGTTAGACTGAATGCCAAGAGAGGAGGTGTGTTCAAACACCTTTCAGAGCATAGCTTTGTGGACTGTGTGTCATCTGCCTTGAACCGTAAAAACAGCTCCTGTGGAAGAGGCAACAATTTTTTGTGTGTGTGAAACAGAATGTCTTCTGTTGGCTTCACTTTCCTTTTTTTCCTTATTTATTTTTCAAATGCATACTTTAATAGAAATGTGCCTTCTTCCTGATATTCACATTAGACTATTATAAGGGATAATGCACAGTGAGCTGCTCATTATTGCAGTAGTGGCTGGTGCTGAAACTAAGGTTGTTAATAAGCTTGTAATAAGGCACCAGCAATGAGTGTGTTTGAGTTTAATGTGGTTTTATCGTCAGTAATCTTAAAATATGAATGTCATGGTTACGAGTAAGTGTGTTCGACTTGACCACTTGTCTTATGACCCTATCACAGTCCCCATAATCACACTCCCCTGTTTCTGTCGCACCTCGTTAGCAGTCGTGTAAGCCTATATAGTCACGGTTGTACCACAACACTTTTGTTTTGCCTTTAAGTTTGTGCATGCTATGATTTATTCCTCGTTTCCATACATAATGGTTAGTCTCTTGCTTTTTTTATGATCTGGTTTTATTTACTTTAAATAACATTAACCTACACTTGCATCCGCCTTTGCCTCAGCCTGACAGCAAACACCACCAAACCCCCCACGCACTGCAATATTTAACCCATTTAAAAGCACCAACTATATATGAAACATGAGAAATAACATTTGATGACCTGCATTAAATGTAAAACAGTCAAATTTCCAAAGACAAAGGAAAATACATAATGTCAGCACAGTGCATCAAATATAAGACCTTTTAATGCCTAAACCTTAGTTTTTGGATTTAATGCTTAAGACGTTTTGGATTTAATGCTTAAGACATTTTATTGCCCTGTTATAACAAACTAAATAAACAAGAACACAAACTCATCCTCAGTCACTCGCCTGCTGCTGAATCTGTAAGTCAGGTCAATCCTCCACCACCAAAGTTCCTTTTCCTTCAGTTGAACACCTTGTGATTTATTTTTTTTGGGTGGTAGACGAAGAGTGCCCTGTAGGAAAATCTGAAGCAACCAATTGGAGAGCGTCCTCAGGACACCTGCTTGCCAAATGTTTAATGCTATGAGTAGCTATCTGTTCACAGCAATGTCTGTCATTCAAAGCAGGAGTCTATTATTCAGAAACAACAGACCACCCAATGCCCTAATTGACCAATTAGAATCGAGTATTCAACAAAGGCTTGGGAATTGTTCCTCTCACTCAGGTGGAAAAAAAAACAACCCAAAACATTATGCTGTAATCAGAGACTTGATTTGTAGTTTAAACCCTTTAATGGAGCTGTAATGAAAATGATTGAAAATGATTCATGAGCTTCGTAGCTGCCTATCTGCCTGTTCCTGCTCCAGAATCCTCTAGCTCCTGCTGAATTGTTCATCTGTCCAGATGCACAACTTTAATTTGCTCACCATGATCGTGCTGCTGTCTATTAGATTTTGCAAGATGTGGGCTTTTTTTCATATTTTCTCAAATTGGGGTGGGGTGGCTCAATGGTTAAGGTGTTGGGTTATTGAATAGAAGATTGGGGATTCAAGCCCCAGCACCTACAAGCTGCCACTGTTGGGCCCTTTAGCAAGGCCCTTAACCCTCGATTGCTCAGTTGTATACATGAGATAAAAATGTAAGTCACTCTGGATAAGGGTGCCTGCCAAATGCCATAAATGTAAATGTAAATTCATGAACAGAATACTCTGATGGTTAACTGGGTGTCACACATCTCTAGTATTTTGACACATTTTAATATACGGATCTCATATTACAGACAAGGCTTTGTCTTGCACCGCTGTTTTTATGACTGTTGTCTAGGACGTTTCTTCTACCCTAAAACACCATTAGTTGCTTTTAGATGTTAAATTCTGTTTATCGGTGGTGCATAAAGTCCTTATGACACTGCTCTTAATAGGAACCTTCGAGAATGTGTGTATGTGTGCATTTGTTAAACTTTGTCTTTACCTGCAGGTTGGGTCTCATCTGTCTTCGCAGCAGATTTAAGGAATTTTCCTGGAAGATTAATGGAACTTGCTATTGTAACTAATTGGCTGCTAATGTTGATTAATGCTGCACTAGAAATAAAAGAAAGGGCCCAGGCATGAGGTTTAGAAGGAATTTAAAAGTATCCTCCCGTTATCCTCTCCAATCCTCGACTTTGATGTTCGACATTAGACATAGCAGGAGCACGGAATAGGATTTGCATATTGCTTGAAATATGCAGCTTTTCATGTGATGTTTTCCGGATATGATGAATCATTTATTTGTTTCCTAATGAAACTCCACCTATCAGTGTATTCCCTTCTGTCGAGCGGCTATTTATAAGCCTTAATGCTGCATTTCATAGTCTCTGGGTAATTCCAGTGTGCTTTGATGGTATGGAATTCCCAAGATTAAAAAAAAAAAAAAAAAAAAAAAAAAAATGAAATATGCATCCAAATGTTTCCTCTTGGACTTGCACTGAACATGAAACAACTTTCAAAAAGACTGATTTGTGGTTTTCATTCTAGTGCTAACCCCAAAATGAAATTACTCCATAATCCGAAATTTGCCTAGAAAATTTGGAAGCTCGCTTGCTGCATGATCTTCAGTGTCATCGCAGAAGAGTTTTGCGGCTTTTGGCAGGAACTCCACGTCTGTCGTCCAACCTAGGAAAGTATTTGATTACCTCACTGGATTTACTTAATGATGAGGGAGTAACAGTGACAAGAAAATATATCACACAACATCACACAACAGTAAATATCAATTATTTCAAATTGCATTTGGCACGTGATATTTTATGCAGACGTCATCTATCGGTTTTCGGAATGTGAGCGGTTACAAATCGAGCACTTCAAGCAGTATAGATAGAACACTCTCCCGGCTTTTGATATTGGCTTTGGATGGATCTTGCTTTGTTTCCTGTGAGGAGTTTTGTGATGTAAAGCCAAATCAAAATCAGATTAAAAGCTTTACGTTGAATGAAGACCCAAAAGACGATAGCAGTCGGGACATCTGCTGGTTCAGCTCCGGCTTGGTGACGAATTAAAAGAAAAAAGTCCCCCGAGGGGCATTTAATTGGCATGGATTGGGTCCATGTGTTCCATTATAGCGAAGGGTGACTCGAAATAAGCTCTTATGACTGATCACCTTTATCCTATGATGAAACATTTCGATCCTGACCGGAGCGTTCTCTTCCGGGATGACTCCACCTCCAACCACAGGATACAAAGTCTCATTAAATGATGTGATGAGTATGAAAGAATATAATGTATTATAGCTTTCGCAGTGACCACAGTGATCTCAACCCAAGGCTTATTGGAGAGAAGTCAAAACACCAGCTGAGGAAATATCTTTCGGAAGAATCATGGTCATCTCTTGGGACACTCTTAGAGAATTGTAGAATTTATGCCAAGTGGTTCTGGGCAGCTTGTAAGTGGCCCGATGATTTGCTTAGACATGTTGTTTGTCACATGTATTCCACAAGATGCCATGCACATGGCTGAGGACTACAAATCTGTCAGTTTAATTGATTAAGGTAGACAGACATCTAGGTTTTCCAACAGATTATATAAATGTTTGTTGTTGTCTGTGAGAATCCTGTCTGCATGAATGTAGTCAATGTGCTCTGCGTTTCCTTGTGCTCCAGCTCGCATCTCGAGAAAAGCCTGCAGATGCTGATGGACCGAGTGGACGACATGTGCCAAGACATCAGCAAATACAACAACTTCAGCCGCAGCCTGAGCAAACAGCAGCAGCAAAAACACCAGGTAGATCTTCCTTCTGCTTCTCTAAGCTGTCTTGAACCTGGTTCTTACCTTCATTAGACAAAGTTACTAATGTTTAGTCATTCAGTGAATAGTGCATCTTTATTATTATTATTATTATTATTATAATGTTGTATTTGTGAAGCTGTTTTATATTAGAAGAACAAGTAAAGTATTACATCTGTTCTACAACAGAACACAAACATTCTTGAAGACTGGCCATTGTCGTACATTCTTATGTCTGTGCTTTTTTTTATGTGCTTGTTTTATTTTTTTTACTTTCTTTTATTCTGTGTGGAAAGTGCTGAAGTACTTTTTTTTTTTTTTTTTTTTTTTTTTAATTTTGCTAATTTGCTGAGGTCTGTATTATTAAGACGCCCAACATCATGCATTCAGCATAAACCATACCA
>JANCOA010000033.1:11157552-11169011 GCA_024363135.1 Leptodoras oyakawai
GTGACTACCTCTTGAAGCTCATTGAGAGAAAGCCAAGAGTGTGCAAAGCAGTAATCAGAGCAATGGGTGGCTATTTTTTTGTTAAGTGCATAACTCCACATGTTCATTCATAGTTTTGATGCCTTCAGTGAGAATCTACAATGTAATTAGACATGCAAATAAAGAAAATGCATTGAATGAGAAGGTGTGTCCAAACTTTTGGCCTGTACTGTACATATAAGTATATTGGATGTATAAGTATATTATAGTATATATAAGTATATTGTATACTAGATTAAATGTTTATGTAAAATATGTGTAAAAAATGTGCGCTAGCTTCATGGACTATTATTATTATTATTATTATTATTATTATTATTATTATTATTTATTTATTTATTTAATTTATTTATTTTTTATTGTCATTTGTTTCTTCTTATATTTTATCATTGCTTTCGTGAGCAATTATTTACATTTATGAGGTACGAAAGTCACTGAAACCAAATACAAATCCACAGAAATTATCCCGTAACTCCACCCACCCATAAACGCACCCTGTTGTAAACATCTGGTTAATAATAATATATACATACAAGCATGTATGCACATAAATACATACAGTATATATGCCACATATACATACTTACTGCAAATAAATACAGAAATAAATACAAAGAATTACGTCCCCAAATGAAATGATATGCCTGAGAAACAAACTAATACATAACTATAATGCAGTTTGGATGATACGGTAAGGCTAAGGTGTCTAAAAATGGGTTAACTTCATCAAAAGCAGTAGTCCACCTCCTGTTGTAGTTGTAGTTGTTAATGAACTAAGCTGCATTCTCTCGCCTAATAGTTATTCTTTGTGGAAAAGTGCAAAGCATTTTTTCCCCCTCTCTATTCATTCAGTCTGTGCTTCCTGTTTTCCTCTGTAGCATCCTGCTTACCCTGTACAGACCTTGAAGAGTTCTTTGTGAGGTTGCTCTCTGTGCACTCAGCTCCCCCGGGCCTAATGACCCAATTTGCACTGTCCACCACAGCCGAATCAGCTTTTCTTCCCGCTCAGGTTTGGGAAGGAAAAACAACAGAGTGCCAGGTTCACCCTGGAAAATCTATGCTCTGCCAAAACAGCACAGACTTGGCCACATACAGGAGCACCTTTGTGAGGGCTTCTTATTTAAAAAAAAAAAAGCACCTGGATGGAAAGAACGTGAAAGATGAAGGGAGACACACATGCGCAAAGTGGGTGCAGTCATTAGTGCCGCCATGAGGGCTTGTGCGCTGCCAGTTCAGGTTTTTTTCCCCCCACAGAGGCTATGGTGAGAAATGAAACTGTTGAAGCCGATAGTCTTTATAAAGCCTGTGTAAACTTATTAAGGGTTGGATCCTTATTGTTACTTTTATCAGTTTAAAAGAAAGAATTTGTCTGTGTCAAAGTAGCCCTACTATTTACTATGTTACCTCAGTAAACATGCCACTGCTATTTTATCATACTGTTTAATGTGGTTGGACATCTCTAAGCTAATCTGTCACTGAACATTTATCGGAGAGGTCTTTTAGCCACCAGAAGTATGTGAGAGAAGCTTAGTGCCGAAACAAAATCAGCATAAATGCCTCAGGTAATTTCCTCTTGGTCTCACTGAGGCGGGATGTTATGTTTTCAGCCAACAAACGTGGTTCTCGTTATTCGACAAAAAACAAACTGAGAAACCATATGTCAAAATAAGCAAGATGTGAAAGGTTTAAATAGCTCTGACACTTAAGAGTACAGATGATGGAAAGGCTAATCGAGATAAGCTCCACCACAGCTTTTAAAGAATATTAGGCTGATTATTCTGTAAGGAGAGATAAACCTACGACAGGCTAAACAGCCACAGTGAAAGAATATCTTTAATACACTTTGATCTGGTGTGTCTTGGCCTATTATGATGTTTAAAGGTTTTGAGGTTTTTTTATTACTAAATCTAGCGAAGGCACAGTACAGATCTGGCATTGTCCAAACAACATTTGGGAATGTTCGTAAAAACTTTTTCATTTAAAATGTATTGGAGGAGCCATCTGCTTGGAATCATTTTTAAATTTATGACTCTAATTTCAGTCTGACAATGACTTGGTGCCACTTTGGGGCATTTATAAAGCAAAATGTTGTCTGGCTGGACTTAAATAAACACTGCGACATAAGTATTATGGGTCACCTGGTCATGTCAACACATCCTGCACAATATCGTAAATGAATCCCACAAATTGAAAAATATTATCTTCTCAATTGTGAGATGGAAAATTGCTAGTAGAAAGATGTTTTTTTTTTAAATCTATCTATGTATTAAGCTGGTGGTTCATGGTTTTTTTTCCAAATGCATATGCAGCAGGGAAATGTTTTTAAATAACCAAAAAAAAAAAAAAAAAATCACGAATAGCGATAACACGATCTCTGAAATCCTAGACAACCGCTGAATAACAGTAATATAAACAGTAATATATTAAAGTGTGTGTTTTCTACATCTCTGTGCATTTCGTTACTTAAAACTACAAGTAAATCATGCGGCACACTGAATCCATTGAAAGGCACATCATATCTCGTAGCCGATCTAAAGTGGACACTCGCTTACAGCCTGTAGCCGGACCCCAGGAGACCCTCTGCTTTTACAGAGCTTGTTAACGTACGGCCTGTTACTGCTCACCGGCTCTGAGTCTCGGCTGCGCTTACAGGAGACCCACTGCTCTGGTTCTCCTTCCAGCAACTCATCATTACATACTGCTCTCTCTGCACAAATCACAAAGTAAATTTAAAGTCCAAACTTCAAACCCCAATTGACAGAATTTGTATTTAATCTTTTGTTTCAGTATTCAAACTTCCTATTCCCTCATATAACACCTCATTTTCAAAAAGGTGAAAAACTACCATGGGGAAATAATTGGCTGCTTAACAAATAAACAGGGTGAGCAAAGCCACAAAGCCCGTAAACTAAATTGACTGGAGTAAATAGCATTTTGCTTTTCCGCTCCTTGTGATAAAGTATATGGATTTGCAATTTCCATGGCCACAGACAAGCCCAATAAAACTCATAATAAAGTGTGCAGGTTAACAGAGGGGTTATTTTCACCAGGCTGGCAATAACTGTAAATATCAGGACTAACTAGCTAAATCTCGTCAGGGAGAGGAGATATTTATTGCGCGGTGTGCGCCGAATAATGAGACGTGTCTTTGGCTGATGTTGTGACTTTGTATTTATTTCATGCCTATATTTTAAATGTAAGTTATATTGTGCTTAACTCGATTGCTAATCAATATGGGTATATTGAAAACATAAATCATTGGGATAACTTTAAGATCACTATATATGTCTGGGTTCTGAAGGTGACAGAAATTTCATTATCTTTTTCAATAATGGAGAGAGCATGCCTCTGTGTGAGGGCTTCGCCAGGCAGATAGAGTGGAAGAATTTGTCTTGTTTTGACAATTATCCTAACCCGGACTTCACAACATAGGAAACAGGAGGCATCAAGGGTTTGTCATTTTTCTCTAATGATGAGACGCCCAGGAGTGTGTGTATAGGTTTTTTATCTTTAGCCACAGCAGCAGGTTCTGAGATGTCCAGTGTTTGAGAGAGGTGCTAGCGGTAATGCCAAAACTTGAACCAGGACTAGGCGCAACACAAAAGGGTCAGTGAGGTGAGGATTGCCAGGCGTGCTGGAATGCCTCCTGCCTGAGAGACTTGTTTTCTTGCAGAGGCCAGCAGCAGGGTTTTGTCCTGGCAGAGCGAGCATTGACTGTTCTCCAGGCTGCTGTGGGTCGGGTCAGGCTTTCTCTCTCCTGTGGTTCTGCTGATAAGAATGGACTGACCTGACAGGACTGGTCTGAATCAGGCAATGAGACAAAAACAAGCAATGCCCAACACCTGCATGCCGCATTTACTCCACTCCAAACCTGAATGCCAGGCTACAATAAATAAATAATGCACACACGTCTTCTGTCAAGAACAGGGTTTTTGTGATGACATGTTCACTGAATCATGCTCAGCCTGCTATTAATTATTATTTCACCTTCAATCCCTAACATCTGGATGGAAATGGATAAAGTAAAATGGTAACATGGTAATATAATAATAATAATAATAATAATAATAATAATAATAATAATAATAACCTCCATCATTCTCATAATAATAATAATAATAATAATAATAATAATAATAATAATAATAATAATAATAATAATACCCATATAATAGGATACTGTATATTATAATTATCTTACCAAATAGTAACTTCCGAAGTAATATTTAAGTAAGGATGTTTCTGTGATTAAATGTTCGGCTCTTAAGCACAATCTTTACCTCATCATAATGCACTTTACTAATTCTTTCTCCTGCCTGTAGCTGTTGAATGCACACAAGCATTTAGACAAATTGGAAATGTCTTAGAAGAAAGGATGAAATAAAATGTAAAGAAAAAGAAGGGATGTGTGTATGATCACACTAACACCATATTCACAGAGAAGTACAGATCTTCATGTCATGTCTCTGCATACAGTCCTGGGGCATTCCACATCACTGAAGGAAACGATTGGAGTGACATACCAGGACATGGAGGGGAATTTTATCTGGTGACTAAATGGTCTTTTACATACTGCTGAAATAACTCAAGAAGGCCTGTCAGAGCCTTGCATGTCCTCACTTCAACACCATTGAAAACATAGGCAGGATTTTGAAGTTGTGAGTTCATCAGAGGGACACTCAGACCCTTGGGAAACTGAAGATGATCTGACATGAGATCAAATGGGCCAGAACTGAATAAAGCTACTGCATAAAGCTATTTTAACTCTTACCTTAGACATCTTAAAGCTGTAATTGCCAACAGCGGATTTTCAACAAAGGACTATGTTGGTAAATTGTGGTGTCTCTTTCCTTTTTTCAGTCTATCAGTTAAATTTTTTAAACATGTCTTTTTTTTAATCCTCTCAAATACATAGGTTATATATTTTACTGGTAGTGTATTAAATAAAGAAAATTGTCCAGTACACTTTATGTATAGTACAGTATACTTTGATACATCATTTCTTGTTTTGGTGATTCAAAAGGATGTCAGTAAAATAAAACAGCACACAGTTAACGGGTGTAGCGTATCTGATAGTCTTGAAAGCAGGACATCTAATAGTAATGTTACAATTATATTAAAAACTTCTTATTTAATAGGCAAATTAAAACACCACATTGGTTACTACAACTGTTTTTCTTACTGTATAACATCATTATTCACTTATTACAGATCTTTAGTGTTAATTTTGTGAAAGCAACTAAGTAATTGTATTAATGTACCCCTTGTATATGTGACAAATCATTTGGACTCTTTTCCCCCCGTGTCTTTATATGTCTCGGTCTCTGTATAAGGCCCAGGCTGTGGTGATGATTTTATTAATGCACCAAAACTGAAGTTAGACAAACCTGTTGGCCATATGTTTCACGTCCAGTGGCTTGTCCTTCAAATCGAAACCAGCAGCCAGAGAATAATAAAAGTCCTGCTTTTGTGAATAATAGCACAGTTGTCTGTGCTGGATAAAATAATATGTTTATTGCACTGGCAATAGAGTGCCATTGCCAGGAAATACATAATATTTACAGCAATGTATAGGAATATATTAGTCATCCCACATGTGGCGCCGGCCTGCGTGCAGGTAATGGATCCGGCACATGGGCTTGGATGTGTTCCTGCGGCCCTCCATCGCCGCTCTGATTGAGTGTCAAAGCTGTGCCTGTAAGTGAATTACAAGCAGACATGACTCTTTCTCTCTCTCTCTCTCATGCAGACTCTATATATACATACACACACATATATATAATAAATATATATGTGAGTGTGTGTGTGAGAGGTAGATGGATGGATAGATATATGTGGAATATAATACTACCTCTGAGTGGATTTTATTTTCAATGTAGGACTTGACTATTCATGAATCCCGTCTTAAAGGGAATTGCAGTCAGAACCCAGTGAGCAATGTGACTAGGGTCAGTTGAACCTAGTGATTGTTATTTTTGTGCATGCGCCAGGCCGAAAAAGCACACATCTTACGTTACGCGATATGGCAGAATTTAGTACAGTGTATTTGGCTGGGAGAAAAATGCAGATAAGTATTGGTTATGGTGTGTTGCATCTCCTGTTCCAAAGTTTTCTCTGTGAGCTTCTCAGCCAGGATAGTGCAATTCATTCATTCTGATAATTAAAAAAAAGGTCTTATTTTCATGGATAATCTCTTAATACTTTAGTCTTGTTACTAAAAGCCTGAGACATTCATATGCCTCTTCCTTTCGCTTTGCTGTTTCGTTCGTTCATTCAGCGTTATATTAACACAAAAAGTTTACATATTCATTCACACATCCAGCACACGTTTATTAGATAATAGTTATGGAATTAATACTGAGCAAATATTATATTTCTTGCAATACCAAAAACAATAATATTTGTGTAGTTCTATTTTTGTGCAGTTACAGAGAAATAGAGGAATAATATTGATCTATGAGTGTAAGGTGTGGTGAAGTGAAAATTACTGAACAAATACTGTTCAAACTAAGTAAATAAACTGGAGTGCACAGTGAATAGTTCAGAAACTTTGAAACATGTGTAATACATAAGTAAATCATAGACCCACATACGCTACAAAGCTTATTTCACTAGGACTGATTAGGCAGCAATCAGGAGCAATCAGATTGTTTACTCAGGTGTATTTTGGCACATTGGCACAGAAAACCACACATTTGCCCATGCAGGACATCAGAATAAATATAACACTTTCAGCAGCCCGGTTGTCTTGTAGCACAAAATGCAATGTTCATTGCTCATAATTCACTGTAAAAATCGAAGGAATGAATGAGTGTCCTTTTAGACATTCTGTCACACCAACCTTCAATCGGAAATAATTTAAAGTAAATAAACACAAACCATGTTTGAGAGGTTACAGCTTTTCTGAGTAATCACACTAACACACACACACAAACCCACACACACTCACAGTTTTCTACTTTGGGAAGGTTTCTCCACACATGCTTAGGTCAGAGAGAGAGTAAATCTTCTATGTACATGAGCTTAAGATGCAGTCCCTCAAAGGCACGTGTGTGTGTGTATTTGAGAGTGAAATTGGTTCCCTGAATGGAAAATGACATTGAACCCCAGTGGTGAAGGAGACTATTACTGTATCTGTCCTGGCTGATATTTCGGAACATAAATATACACATGACACAATGCAAGCCTTTTCTATTTTCACCCTTAATAATAATAATAATAATAATAATTACAAAGTAATTAAACAACTAATACAACAGCAAAAATATGATTATTATTATTATTATTATTATTATTATTATTATTATTATTATTATCATCATCATCATCATCATCATCATCATGATCTTCTTCTTCTTCTTCTTCTTCTTATTATTATTATTATTAAATATCTCTCCCAATGCCCAAGAAGCAAGACAACAGTGAAATGAGAATTGAGGAGCCTCATGGCTGACAATCCGTTGGTTGCAGGGTTCCAGCAGCATGCAGGCTCTCCTGAGTCTCCCGCTGCTCTGGCGGGTTTCTACCACTAGGAGGCAATATGTGGACTTTAAACTTCCCAGCTTAAAGCGCTCCAGAAAGGGATTGTGGGATTTGTTGTGTGTTTTGCTACAACTTGCAGGTATGCTTGACTGGCAGATTCCAGAGCTCTATATGTCTGCTGAATGATTTTCATCCTGCATTCAGCTTCAACAACCCTACAACCCTGCAGCACAAATGTACTTCTACAGACAGAGAATTAAAAAAAATGTTTTAGGAACACTAGAAAGTGTGATTCCTTTAAAGCTGTTTTGCAGTTTTTAAATCACCTCTTTTGTTCCTTTTTTTCTTTTTTTCTTCAACAGAGCTTTTTTTTCAGAAAAGTTTGATCACTTTCAGGATTCTGAGCAAGTCCTGAGTGGCTGAGCAGAAGCAGTAAATTTACAAAGAATCCTCAGTGCTTTTGGTATTTTGGCAAATTCTTTCAGAACCGCAATCTAATTTCTTTTCTTTTTTCCCCTTTCTTTTCTTTCTTTCGTTCTTTTTTTCTGCAAAATGAAGTCCATGCATGGGCACTGTGACAGGAAAAGTGACATAATAAGAAATGGGTAGGAAGAAAAATATACTAAATGTACTAGTGCAGGTGTTAAAATAGTGATAAAGATATAGAAATGCTATACAATATCTTCGGCTCATATGTAACATATTAGAGTGTAAAAGAAACGTGTTTTTAACATGTTTATTTAATATGCATTAAAATTATCTTTAAATGTTATTTAAATAGGTTTTTATTTAGAAACTTAAACTTACAAAATAATAATAATTGATAATAATAATAATAATAATAAAAACAACAACAATAACAATATTAATAATAATAATAATAATAATAATAATAATAATAATTATTATTATTATTATTATTATTATTATAGCAGCATTTGTTTTTTTCTTTTCCTTTTGTTTACTATTTTAAAAGACTATATAAAATAGTACTTTTATAATACTTTTATAATACTGTTAATAATCATTTATATTTTCTTTTTAAATAGTTTATACAGAAATGCCTTGGTCCTATTTTGGATAAGGCAGCTAAAACTGACAAACGTTATAAACCTGAAACCACCCCTGTCTCTGTGTGTTTTTTTCATTAGACAGCAATAATTTTGAAATGATTTCACTCAGCGCTCACTGTCACCCTGTCAAAAATGTATAACACTCATTCCCCAGAGAAAACATACCCAAAAGGTTTAGCTGCTCTGTAACTTGGACGTTTCGCCTTAAAGGAGTTTAGCAAAATTCCCACAGTGTTTGAATCAGTTTTTGGTGTAATTGTTCTTTTTTGCAGGCAATTAAAACTGAGATAAATAATGTGGACCTCAACATTCCTCCGGCTTCCTTTGTACCATGCCCCACTGTCTGTGTTTGCAAATTCCCTATTTTAGAGAGACCAAAATAGCCTGACATTTCCCTTCAGTTTAACTCTCAAAGTAAATCTCTCTCTCTCTCTCTCTCTTTCTCTCTCTCTCTCTCTCTCTCTCTCTCTCTCTCTCTCTCTCTCTTGCTTGGTGTGGGGCAGATTTATTTGTCTTTCTGTGCTGTCCATGGCCGGTTCTGTTTACCTAAAGGCATCCTGTTCTACTGAGCAAGTTTCCTTATAATATACTCTAAATAATATATCTATATTCATATAATATACATCTTATTTTATTATTAGTTTTCAGCTTTGTGTCTGTACACCAAGTCACGTGGTGTGATAACAAGTACTAAAATTGAATGGAAATTATGATGACTAGCAATATGCTGTATTGAGATATAATCATAATAATCAATAATAACTCAGACACTAGACTCTAAAGTCATGTTAAATAGTCAATCAGCTGATGATTAAAAAGAAACATGTCACCGTATTCCTCTGTCCTCTTCCTGTTTTGAAGAATTGTATTTTTTTGCTGCTCTCCACAGCATTTCCCATATAAATGTCTCAGCATTTATATGGGAAATGTATCACAATTCCTGTGGATAAAATGATCAGGTGGCAATATCAACACTGTGCTGGTGAGCACACTCCAGAGGGATGCTTTCTATACTCCCACTGCGATGGCCACATGTCTGCATGAGAGAGATTGGGCTTTTAAACCCTCTCCTAGCACACGGGTCACCAGCCATTTGTTAGGGCTCTCGGACATTTAGTCAGAAGACGCGTTCAGGGAAAGGCTGCACTTTAGTGGAGAAATCGCTCACAAATCGCTTTATAATGCTCACACTTGACACACAGTGCAGGGAGGGTTTAGTCATGCCCTCTGTTCGCAGTGTGACTATTTGTGCAGGGGTACGATATTGCTAAAACGGCTCACACAAAAAGTGAGAGAAGCAAACAAATGTTCAAAGGCTCTCCTTGCTGAAATGTGACGTTGTAAATATTGCAGAATGGTCGATCGAGAAGCATGATATCGATTTCTCTTTGAGTATGAATAACATCAGTTCCTACTGCACAATGTGCTGAGAGAAGAGAAGGAAAGCCAGTTTTTTATGTTGGTTCATCCTTTGGACTCCGTAGATTAAGCCGATCTTTGTTTCTAACTATAAAATAGCTTTCGAAGGAGCTTGGATCTGCTCACCTTGTCCACGTGTGATTGAAGCAGTCAGAAGTAAAGGCGTGCTCGGCTGAACTTCTGTCAGATCAACAAAATGAACATAATTACTCCGCCATTCTTCCATACAGGCTTTTCCCTTTTGTTTGTGTTCCTGTGTTTATTATTTACTGTTCGAATTTATCAAATCGGAGAGAAGCATGCGATGAGGCCAACAGCTGTGAGTGGATTTCAGAAAAAGAAGATATGGTATTGTAGAAACCAAGATTTATTATATTCGGAATGTTCCGGTTACTGTCCTCTAAGAGCTTGTTGAAAATGCTTGTATTATAAACAGATGCAAGAAGACCAAGCAAGCACGCAAGATAGATATTTACTTCAAAAGCACTTTTTTTTAAACAAACAGAACCACCAGACAAAAAAGATTAATGTCAGAAATGTTCTGTTTATGCACTTAAACATTTCAGTGAAGTATAAATATTGCCAGTCAGCCACACACAAAAAAAAGGCTAGACAGTAATTGGACTGCTTAAAACTTTTCCATTTTTACTACCCCTACCAGAACTTTCCTACCTGGAGGAAACTAACTATACAAATGTTTGCATACAGGTCTGCATGCTGTTTTTGCTACTATCCCGTGATGTAAAAACAAAACAAAAATTCATTTAGAGAAATGAAGGTGCATATTATTCGTTTCGAGTGCTTTGACGTGGACGGGAAGCCGGTAGCGATGTGCTTTTTTTGTGTTGTTGAGTTTGTGACTGTTAGCCTTTACCTCTCGCAGGGCGAACACAGGCGCTACGAGAGATTGAGTACATTGTCCGAGTAGGTTGTAAATCACAGGCAGTCATGTGGAACTGCAACCACCAGCCTACTGAGCAGAAGTAGTTAAGAGAAATTTCAGAAGTTGGATGGATTTAATATTTTTACTTTTATGCCATACATTTTGTTCCAACTAGCATTATTTAATGAGTTGATATTTTTCATAGTTACAGAAAAGTTCATAATAATTGTGCATGTTGCATAATTCCTGCTGTGCAGTGAATTATGGTTTTACAACGCCAATTCCAATGAAGTTGGGACGTTGTGTAATAATAAAAGAATACAGAATACGATGATTTGCAAATCCTTTTCAACCCCTATTCATTCAAATACACTGCAAAGACAAGATATTTTTCTAAATATTCACTCATTTTGAATTTGATGCCTGCAACAGGTTCTAAAACAGTTTGGACAGGAGCAACAAAAGACTGGGAAAGTTGAGGGATGTTCAAAAAACACCTGTTTGGAACATTCCACAGGTGAACAGGTTAATTGGAAACAGGTGAGTGTCATGATTGGGTATAA
>JANCOA010000033.1:11169111-11181416 GCA_024363135.1 Leptodoras oyakawai
CTTTGTAGTGTATTCAATTGAATATGGGTTGAAAAGGATTTGCAAATCATCGTATTCTGTTTTTATTTGTTTTACACAACTTCATTGTGACCCTTAAATTGATTGTACTGTCCAAAAGCAATAAAAACCAGTTTTCCATTCGTACCCCAGGTTATTAGACACCTGAGGAAGTTAATAGTCAGTTTTTACTCTGTTAATTATGATACAGATAACAGATGTTCAGTTAATGTTTCAAATACAAGATTTGGACTTGCTATAAGAACATAACTCACACTCTTACGCATTATCTAAGCTGCTTATCTTGCTACTGGCTCATGCAGGGGTGGGGGGTGGGGTGGATGCTGGACCCTATCCCAGCACTAAATGGGGCAGGAAAAGACCCTGGACAGGTCGCCAGGCCATCACGGGGCAGACACGTTCAAACACACACTCACACCTAGGAGCAATATAGTCACTACGGTTTGCCACAGGTTTGACTGTGGGAGGAAACTGGAGCTCCCAGACAAAACCCACACAGATACAGGGAGAGAACATGCAAACTCCACACAGATCGGACCCTGGCTGCCCGGCTGAGAGTGTGTTTTGTTAGCAACAAGCTAGATAATGATGTTTGTACTTTTTCAAAACAGCAAACTGCAGGGCAAATGTTATCCACATTATTTTGCAATGTGAAAGTCAATAATAGTTCATATTTTTACTTTTGTCCTGAGGCTTCTAGTTTGATTTAGAAACTTTTAAATGTAGTGAAGTAACAAATGTACTGCGAGTTATTGCTGTTATTATTATCATTATTATTATTATTATTATTATTATTATTATTATTATTAACCATGATTTATTTATTTATTTATTTGTTTTTGTAAAGGAGTCCAGTGTAGGGGAAGACATGACCAGCTAACTCATGTCTGCACTTGCTCAGGTTTCCTTAATGGAAACTGCACATTAACTTCCATAACTCATAGTATTTTATAACTATGTCTAGGACAAAGAAGGACATTTCCAAGTAATTTTGGACATAATGCAAGTAGATAAATAAACAGAAAGCCTCTACTTTTCTTTGTGTTTTGCTAATTCTGAAGTACTAGCATGTCTATTTGATCGAGCAAGCTACTTTTATGAACAAATGTAATGTTAGCTAGCCAGAGTCACTGTTATATCAGAGAACAAAGAACTATTTACATAAAATAATCCTTGTCTGCATCAGCTCTGTTGTGGGACACTGGACATCACCAGGTGATCAAACAACATTTAACCTCATTCACAAGGTAGTTTAACTTTAACTTAACTTAAGACTGCTGAAGAGCTTTTTCATGCTAAGGAGGCAGATGGAGATCTTATGGCTTCTAAGATCCATATTCATCTCTGGGTGTGGTTTATGGTCAAAACACCACTTTGTTTGTGCCAGTTATTAAAAGATAACTTTTAATAACACATGCAACACCAGTTTTCTTTGAATCCATAACTATTAATGTTAAATATGAGAAATTAAGCAGCAGTGGCAATAGATTCTGTGATGAATAAGCTCATGAGCTGATTTAACCAGAACCTTTACCCAAAAACCCATTAGAAAATAAGGTGGATAAATTTAACCAACCAGTGTGTCTATTTTGCTCGATCAAATGCAAATACTACTATGAATAGATTTTAATTAGTGAAGTGACATTTGATTTGATGGAGATGACATTTCATTTGATCTGAATTTGTGGTGGAGGAGACATTCCTGACATTCTGAGTAGGAATTCCAAGTTGAGGGGATGTATTCTTTGGATGGAAGTTCTGAGTTTTGGTTGACCGGTGCATTAGTAACACTAGGCTAAATCTTAGCAGTAAAACTGATGAACTGTTCCTAAGCACAAACTGAGCCATTCCCTTAAATGCAAATGGTAGCAAGAATTTGGTTTCGTTTGCAAGGTAGACTTTTATTACGCAATTAACATTTACCAACATGTGTTTGTGATGTGGAAGAAAACCAAAGAACCTCGAAGAAATTCACACGGACATGAGAAACTTCACACAAACAGTAACCTGAGCTCAGGATTGAAACAGGGAACTGGTGGGAGCCGGAGGATCGGCAATGCTCCTGACTGTACTACACGCTGTGCCATCCAAGACAATATTCATGAATTTAAATGCCATGTGATAAAAGATTTCCAGATGCACAGTGTAAAAACTGGCACTAAATATTATAAATATGGACACTGTGCCTCAAAGGCCCAGGGTCTCTAAGCCATGAAAAACGCTATTAAAAATCCAACTGGACCATAACAATTGGCTCCAGGAGAAGATGGTTGGTGGACGGTTGTTATGTATGCGGTCTCAGTGGTAAAGATCAGCCTCTGCTCTTAAAAGCATGTAGCTGATGATGATTGACGCAGCTGGAGAGCGAGTTGCAAACTGTCCACATTGCTTTTGTTTCTTCCATGAGCAGTGTGTAAAGCTCAGTAGTAAACAGAGAAGCGGCCAAGCGTGGGTTTTCCACTCTCTTTAACTCCTCTGATGCCTGAGGGCCCAGCCCTGTTGGCTAGGGTTTAAAGAGGCAAGGGCCTAGGCTAAACTGAGCAAATTGGCAAAATGCAACTTGTAGGTCAGCCAGTTTCAGCCAAGCAACAAGAACATGATGGATATACAGTAGCACACATTCAATATACACACAAACACATCCACCTTCATATACAAAGAGCATTTGAAAGGGGGATCTGGATACACATGGGTGGAACAACAGCTCTTTTAGTTACTGAGGGTGTGTAGATGAAGGCAAGAGAGAGTGTGTGTGGAGAGTAAAACATTGCACAGTGTTTCTCGGCTGGGCACAGTCTTGGCAGAGAGATTGCGGTGTGACTGATGAGATGTGTGCCATCCCCGACACCCAGCCCAGTCTGACGCTACGAATAAACGAAGGAAGGAGGGGGGATTTATGGGAAAGGCAGATCAGTTCTGTTGCGCTTGTGCCAGCTGTGAAGTAAATCTCTCCCTTGAGACACACAGCAGCCAGAGCTGGGCAGCCGTGCTCACAGCTTTGCTGACAGTGAAGTCCTCCACGTCTTTGTTATCCAGATCCTAGCCTAATTTGGGCACAAGTGTCTTCTCATATTACAAATTTTCAACATGCAGGACTTCCTTTCTCCTTACATTTGTTAGTAGCTACTGTGTGCTCTCTTGGTCTACTCTCAACCCCCCCCCCCCTCCCCCCATCTCTACTTGTGGTCTGCTGTTCTCCAGACAGACTTTTATTCCCTCATCAGTGGTCCATCATTATATGGTGCCAGTGTTTGAACGGGGAAAAATGTGTAAATGCATTGAAAATGCTGCTTGTTACTGCATATCGCCCTTATCTCCGGTCTCCATTCAATCCTCAGCTGAATGACAGTATTGGTTTCCTGAATTTAATATATATATATATATATATCACAGATAAAAAAGCACCAGTGGACTTCTCTGTTTATGATCTTGTACATATCTAGCTGTACCTTCTGAAGTGGTTAAGATTTGCAAGTTAGTTTTCTGATACTAATGAACATGTTTTTGATTTAAGTTCAACAAAATAGAAAGAACGTTCATGTTCTGATGGGAGTTTTCAGCCCTTCTCTTTTGAGCAGCCTAATTACTTCCAGAAGACAGATCTGAGCTGATCTGATGTCCTCTGGTAACCTCTAATCAGTTTAACGAACCTCACAGTCTTGGAAAGTGTTCGAGTCCTTTTTAAGCATCCTTTTGTGAAAAGTTGGCATGTGTTTATTTCTATATGTGTTTATATTTACGGACTCAGGCACAACCTTACCCCTAAACCACAAAGGAAAATTTACAATAAAAATGATTGTTTCTAATTTAACGTGGTAATTGGGAAAGTCATTCTTTTTTTGGTAATTGGATGACATTTGATTTGGAATGTGAAACTCTGAGTCATGAATGTATAATTTACTCATCAGTAAAGAAACATCTGCACACTGAGGAGGTTGTGCCAAGATTCATATTTTAATCGTGCTGGTATTTGCATTTCAGTGCCATTCTATCCTTCAGGAACCATGTGTTAATGTGGTGCTACTTTTGAAAACTAATATATCATTTGGCTTACACCTGACATCTGACAAAACACAAGATTCCAGGACCTGAAAATGATTAGAACAGAATTTATTTTTGCACTTTAATTTAACCCTCAGATAATGATGCTTTATTATAAAGTATAGTAGTTAAGTAAACAAAACTGACCACCCACCCAGCCACACACACACACAGATTTACCGTCCTTGTGAGGACCTTCCTCTGATATGTAAGTAATTCCTCCTATGCCTACACCTAAACTTACCTTAACCTTAACCTCAGTACCCAAAAGGAAACCCGTAGTCTCTCCTAGTAAAATAAATATTCATTTAAAATAAAAGAACTAAAAAAAGGCAGTTTTCCTCAGGGGGGATCAACTAAATGTCTTCAGAAGGTCAAAACTGTCACATATTCCTATCCTTGAGGGAACAGTCAGTCCTCACTAAGGGATCAAAACCTGACCACACAAGCACACACACCTTTCTGCTTACTGTCCTTCTAAATCTTATTTCTGTCAGTTTCCACAGAGATGGAGCTGATTGCTTGATTGGTCCTGCTTGGCAGGAAAATGGCCTGTTGAAGTGTTGAAGAAGCAGGTGCAGGATTTGGCCCCAGCAGCCCCAGCCTGTGGCCACGGCAGTGAATAAAAGCAGCAGTGTTTCTACACAGTGGAGCGCTGTCACAAGCAGCCACTTGCAAAAAATACGACACGTTTTTCATAGATGTGTGCGGCGGGAAGGAGAAGCTCAAAGGTGAACCATTTGTGACATCAAGCCTACTGAGTCAGTCCTTCCAGTTAGCTATTTAACTGTAAAAACTTTTCATTAGACCATAGCAATGGTGCTTGTATTCTCTGACTACTAAGCCAGGCACATAGCTACAGTAGTGCATATTTACACTGTAGGATTTAATCATTTCATTCAACATTAGAAAATTTCTTATTCTTTTACTCACAGAGTTGCTATAATTCATACTGCGAGGACTTGATTGACCAGACAATGATCCGCACGTCTTTAAATTATTGCCTTCAGCTCAGGAGAAGCCTGTGATTACAGTGTCCAATGTCAGATGCTGAAGTAAAAATACTCGTGTGCCATGTTTATTCCCACTGGCAGTTATGATGGCTTAAAAAATAAACTGAGTGACGAGTGAAAAAAAAAATTGGTCACTAATGATTTTTCAGTGCCGTAAGGAAAGATGTATTTTAGTAGTTAGGGAAGGGATTTTCATTTTCTATAAAGCAACCACATAATGAACCTGCAATTTGAGAATTTAAGCTTTCCTTTTGGTGCTGGCTTAAGCCTACCAACCCATCTCTGTTTCACATTAATGGTAAAACGTGAGCCGTATAATAAAAGAACTCACCACATTTAATTAACGTGACCTTTTTACTGAAAGATGCGCACTTTGTGTTTGCATTCCCTCCACTCTTATATGAAATGTAGCGCTGTAAGGGTTAAAATGCTTTACATGGTTTTGGAGTTATTAATGGAATTTCTTTCTACGTTATTCTGGAGCTGTAAAGGGAATCAGCTTCACTATAAATGACCCACAATAAAGTCTCTAATTGTTGTTTTTTTTTAACTTTCAAAAAAACCCTGTGTCTTTTTCATGTGGTTGACGGAAATCCAGAAACACGCATGAAAAACAACTGGGTGTTGGACACTATAAACAAACCACTTGAAGCAAAGCGTATTATGTTAAGAATGCTAGTTATGATAACATGGTGGACAGAATAGCCTACTCATGTTATATAAATGTTCAATCAGTCAACTGTGAAAACAATACAGTGCTTTAGAATCCAGAGTGTTTCCAAAGACTAGTTGTTGTTTATTACTTGACCAAATTAATCTGACAGCTGTTTGAAGCGCAGCATCTGCATGACATTTTCTTGTAAAAGCAAAGTTTGTGGGGGGAAAAAAGAGTTCTTATTTTTCTGTATGTTTTCTGTTGTACAGTCTTGGCAGAGCCTGAAACAAGTAAAAACAATCCAGTTGAACAAAGAGGTTATTAGTGAAGTTGTTGGGGAGTTTAGTGTCATCTGGACTAAAATCACTGGCTTGTCTGGAGAACTTTAAGACCTGGACACACACAAAGACCCATGCTTCACTAATCATACACGGCACACTTCAACGTTCACTCCTGGTCACACCTCACACTTATCCCAGGCTAATGCTGCCATGTTCCCTTATATATTTTTATCCTTATACCTATTCTTCTGTCATTATGTTTTTCTCTCTTTTAGAACCTGACTGTGTGTAAGGAAAGATGAGAGGTAACACACACTCAGAGTATTCTCAACACTATGTCCTGAGCTGTTGGGCTCATAGTCCCAGTGGCCATGTTAACTCTGGCTAGGGAACGTATTTCATGTGAATACACTGCCAGCTTCCAGCTGCTTTATGGAACCTGTAAACACAGTAGACACCGAACCGCAGTCAGTTGCAGTAGTATGCTGCGTGAGGTTGCCTGAGCCTCAGTAATCAGAGCTCAGAGTCCAATAAAATCAATTCAGTTACTATCACACGTTCTCTGCTCATCACACCTCCTGCTGTTGCCAAGAAAAATGGTAAACATAGTAGATTATCTTTCTTATCTACATACTTTGGGTCATTCACTGTATACTGTCGCATAGTTGAATATGTTTCATTTCCTTTTTTATTTATTTATTCAATTATTTATTACTTATTTATCATTGAATTTATTATTATTTATGTGAAACTAGATTCACTTCTAATTTCCACCCTGTAAGTCATAATTGGTCAAAAGCCAATAAGTCAAATGCATAAGGGCTACTACTTGCTAACAAACCTGGCTACTGGTATAATTACACAATATAATAACTAGCATGATGTTAGCTATGTTTCTAGCTAACCTAGCTAATGGTTTTAGGTAGGATATTATAATTGCTTGTTTATTTGCTGTGTCTTTACTAGGTGCACCCATAAGCCATGCTCAAAGACCGTCTTTGCCAAACTGCTAGCCTTTTTCAGATTTTATCAGAAGCTGGCAAAGACACTCACAGCTTTGTGTTTTGGTCAAGCTGGACTTTTCAGCATGTGCACATATCATATTATATCCAACTTGTTGGCTAATACTGAAGACGTCTGGACAATGTCATGGTAGCTCACTGGTAATGTGTGTTCTGAATATTCTACATTTTATGTCCTTAATGAGGTTGGAATATTCATTTAAATGCTCAGTTAGAGTTGTTGCTAGTTGCATAAAATAATCATGTTAGCCAGGAAAAGTCAGATAACTGCTATGAGGGAATTACTGATTACTAATCCAACGACCTAACTTGCAACATTAAAAACACAGCACTGTTTTTAGGTGGCTGGCTAGCTTAGATAATTCTGATTAATAATAATGACAGCTCCAGAGTTCCTGCCTCAATCCTGGACTCAGGTTACTGTCTGTGTGGTGTTTCTGGGCATATTATTCATGTGTCTGCCTGGAGTTCCTCCAGTTTCCTCCTACTCCCCCAAAAATGTGCCAGTATGTGGTTATACTAAAGGTGAGTAGGTGTAAGTGATTGTGTGTGTGTGTGTGTGTGCATGAATGCTGTCCTGCAGTGAACTGGTGTCCCCTTTCTGGGGTGTATTCCCACCTCATGCCCAGTGTTTTCCCAGGATAGGATCCTGTGACCCTGACCGGTATAAAGCCGTTACTGAAAATGAATGAAAGACTGAATGTTTTGTCTTGTCTTGACTCTTTACATTAGGAAAAAATGGAATTCCTACTTGTTTTGTGGGAATATGGCTGATATTTTTTAGAAGTAGTAACTCAGGGCTTTATGAATATGCAGTTCATAATTCATTCAGTTCTTAAAAACTTCATAATTGTTTAATTTTTTAACTAGCCTACTCGGTTTAAACGCTCAAATGTTATTGAGGTAGTTGTAAATAATGTTTTACTAGAAGAAGCTTCCAAACAGCAACAGAATGTTTTGAAAATTATGTTTTCAATTCTCATCCTCGTCCACACCAGTTCTCAAAACGCTGAAAACGCTGTAGTGTGCATGCCAGCCCAGTAGGCGGCAGTGCAAATTTGTTATTCAAATATACAAACATACACAGAAGGACACCACAAGCCTCCAAACAAAGGCTTGGTTCTCCAGCACGGTGTGTTTTCGCCACGTGTGGCTGTGTCATCATCAAGGGTCCATGTTCCATGTTCACCTGTCTACATGCTGCTGTAAGAGTTGTGTTTTCAATAGATTCCACTCTGTTGAACTGTTTTAGAACTTTGTATGTTCAGGCTCTGAACCCACCACTTCAAAACCTTATTTTCTGTATTTTTTTTATTATTCTTTCTTTTTTTACTTAGCCTATTAGGTTCAAATATCACACATTGTTCATGCTAATTGTACGGTGATTTACTATCAAGCGTTGTGCTGTCTATTTTATGTCTGTACCAATGTTATTGTGGAGCGGTGTGAATTGTTTGCCCAGTAGGGGGCTCAAACTCCATCCCTTTCCCATCACCCCACCCTGTAGTTAAACCTGCAGAGTCATGATACTCTATACACAGAAACCCATCACTGTCCTGAGTAATCTCATAACAGATCTGTGTCAATAAATGAATTCATTCTGCAGGCAGAATGTAACATCAGTGTACTGTTAGAAAGGGTTAAGTAGTAACTTGTTCTGCCTGCTACAGTGTGATGGTAATGACCCATAGCAGATCCCCAAATGCTTTACGGTAGTGAGATTATTTTAATGTCTGCAGAGAGAGCGACAATGACTTCAACTTATGATGGTCTTTGCACGACAATCCATTTGGGCCACTGAGTCTGAATCAGTCAGCCAGAAAAGGATCCAGGTCATCGCAGGCTAATTGATTGTGCTTTTACAAGGACTCTAGGCCCTTCACCATACGCAGCTCTAACAAAACAACAGTCTTAATCTATAATGACTCAGCCAGTACAATCCTATTACCATCTCAGAGCATTGTGTGTTGATTATGACACTCATTACAATGTTAATTGTCTTTAGTTATCATGAGTGCTCAATTTGCAATCACTTAGAAGCACTTGCCAAAGCAAGACCTCGCTAATGACATTAACCTCACTATTAATATTCTCAGTGCATATCTACTTACAGAGCAACAAGCACTGTGCGATTTTGTATAATGTGCAGGTCATGGCAAACATTGCATATGAAGCTATTGTAATTTTTCTGCACACGTCTAAAAAGTTATATATGAGCCCTAAAGGGTGTTATTCATTCACACCCAGATGCACTATAGCATTGATAATATTCTCTGAATTCAAGCCATGCTGTCGGTGAATCTTACAGAGAAAGGGATATGAGTCTTGTCCTGTACTACCCAAGTGACCTCTTAGTTACAGCACTGCTTTCTCATCCAAATACATCCGACAGAGAGCTAGATTTCTCAGCCTCCTCATCTTCAGGTTGTATCAATGCTTCAAGTTAATTGGCTAGAACTGCTTCTTTGGTCATGATGGGATAACGCAGTTACTAATCACTCACCTGTCTCTTTTGCTGTTTTAAAGTAATCCATTTAACGACTAAAATGATATTAAAGGCTAAAATGTTTGAAGTAAAAGTCAGTAAAAGCTTCATCCATGCACCTTGGAAAAAAAACAAACAACTATATTTTTCATTGACCATCCTTGCCCATGTTATTGACCATTCAAAACTTATTGTAAGTGCAAAGCTCTGGGTTAGTTGTGTAAGTTCTGTCCTACATGTCAACATAAATATAAATCAATAAACACATACTACAAAAATACACTTTTTCTCTTAGATTTCAAAACTTTCTGATTCCAATGAATTGCACTCCCTTGGATCTTTGGCAGGTACTTCAAAAATCATGCATCGATAGCAGCCATAAGAAAAGGACAAAACTGTGACAAATGGCTTTGAAAAGCAGTACTGACACAGTTGGGAAAGCCCTAAAAGCTCCAAGCTATACAGGCCTATGTGAGTTCCAGATTATTATTGTTTTCCTGAATTCTTGTGTGTGTGTGTGTTGTGCCTTGCCACAGTGCATACTATTTCCTTGACAAAAGTGTTTCATAAATTATTTGCCCAGACTTCATTTGTTATTTGAGATGCACTGACAAAACTTATCCTTTTGCAAAGAAGAAGGGGGAAAAAAACGTTATCTTCAAACAGCAAACTCTTTTCCTGAGGGACTCGCAGACTTCATCAGTGGCGCCTTATTGTTGAATTTCCATTTTCTTGGTTTTGAAGACACATTAAAGGCTTATGTTTGATACTGTTTGATGTGGCTTCATCCAACAGCAAAACAATCCCTTATTTTTTTAAAGAAAATCCCATATTCCCAAATGAATTGATAATTACAAACAGGATTGTCTGAAATCTGTGGCTTGCGTTAGGGCCGCAGAATACAGTCTCTCTGTTGGACATGTTTATAAGCTTGGAAAAAGAAAATAATTAGGAATCCCTGACATTACAGACACACTGGGGCAAAATAAAAAGCTTAAAGGCTTAACGTGTGACTTGCCATTCTATAGGTGCATTTTTATTTCCAATGAATCATGCTTTGCTTGCAAAGTCATATAAATGAGTCTAGTTTTTGAATGGCTGGAGGACAGTCATGAGTTTATGAATGAACAATCTGAATAATTTGGGAATGATTTAGAAAAGCTTTAACAGTCATTGAGAATGCCTTTTGAACATGGGGGGGGGTGTAGTGGATTGTGAAAAGCTAATGAAATCAAGGTCATGCACACTTTTGAATGTGTGAGTATTCAGTTCTTGTGTGTACTTCAGCAGAGTGGACATGTGCATATAATTAGTACTGTGAACGTATAAATGATAGACAGAAGCAGTTTGGTTCACAGTCATGTCAGAGACAGCGAGAGACTTTATTCGTACACATTTGGCTAAATCTACAGCTGATGCTTTTCTGCTGCTGTTATCGATGGCACCGCACAGCAACCAACAGATTACACAACCGTTGTTTCTGATATCCCTATTCTGACTGTATATCCAAATATCACCAATACCCATCAAATCAGACCTGCATTTCTAACCTGCAGCAGACCACACATAAATGATAAGTAATAATGATAAGGCCCAGACGAGTGACCCCAGCATTGTTCACAAGTGGTCCAGGCACTCGTTGTGAGTGTGCATGCTCCATTGATGTATGTGCTGCTTTTATGGGGGCAAGTAAAATGTTTTTTGCACTATTGTGTGAAACACTGGTCATAAACCCCTTATCTTGGACCATAAGCAATGAGACTGGTTAACGGTCTCCTGCTGGGAGTGCAGAAATTAGCCCAAACCTTTCTATAAGTTGCAGAACAACTCCAGTCTTAAAGAGAGCTATTTTTTTTTTTTTTTACTGTTTATGACTACACTCAGATGAGTCAGCAAATCACATGCATTATCCATCATCAGGTATTGGCTCTGTAGTATATAAATAAACTAACCGATCTACCTTTTTTGTTGCAAACAATATGTGGAAGTGCTGGTGACTGCCTGTCACGGTGTGCTTTGGGGAGCATCATAAGGAGGCTTCATGATTTAAGGACAAGTTAACCCACTGCTTAAAGGACATGATTATACAGCCATTCTTGTATGCAAGTCAAGTGGCACATTCTTCAATAAAATGTCATTTAACACATGTTGTGGCTACTTCCTTGGAGGTTCTAAGAGGAACGTCATTCTTTCGTGAACATTCATCTTTGCCACAAATTACAGGCTGAATATCACTTCATTGCACTTCATGTAGTCTGTAGTCTGACTGACTGATTCAGTAGAGAGCAAAATGACAACCCTCAGTCCTCACAGATACTATGTGGGCTGTCCATTATTGTACAGGGGCGCACTATCAGGACATGTTGTGGACCGTTGTAATGACTTACCTGAAGAAAGTGCTCTGGCGGTTCCAAATGAAAGGAAGTAGAATGCAAGTTTATGTATGTAACTGTGTTTCTACAGCTAAGTGGAACCATCTGCATTACTGGGGTTGATGAGAATGTCCGGAGGGCAAATGTGACACAGCAGAGACCTTTTATAGGCTACCAATGAGGTCGTGGTCAGGAGGTGAAAACTTTATTCAAAATTAGTATGCAGAAAAGGAAACGAACGAGGAAATGTCCAGTTCTGTGAGCTTTAGCATTCCTAATATAAAAAAAATATATACATCTTCGAGGCATTTGAAAATTCATGCTTAACACATAATATTTATTTAGTCAGTCAGTCAGTCATTATCTGTACCGCTTATTCCCAGTTACGGGGTCACGGGGGAGCCGGTGCCCAGCCGGC
>JANCOA010000033.1:11249899-11267470 GCA_024363135.1 Leptodoras oyakawai
CTCGAGACTCGAGACCATTTGTCCGGCTGTGAAGAAGCAGCTTTTTGTTTCTGAGACTCACTTTTTTATTTAAAAAACACAACTTTTGTTACACTACACATCTTTTGTTTTAGTGAGTTATGTGTCAGGCTTTGGCTGAGTGATGGTGAGTGAAGTTTTGCGGTAATTCTGTGCTTTCGGACTCTTTCAGCCTCTGGTGAGACGATGGAGAACTTTCTGAATGGCGGCTTTTATGTGTTTCTATAAAATAACCTTGTACAAACGTCCCACAGCTAAATACATGTTTAGAAGTTTTATACAGTCGTTTGCTTGCTTTAAGGGCTTCCCTGTATACTTTGCGGCACTGTAAGACTTTACAAAATTTCTTCTCAGCTAGGACCAACAGGGTTTGATGATGAGCTCCAAGAGCTTTCCAGAAGCTTCTTAACACAGCAGAAAGTTCATGACACATCCAGGATTTTACTCATGGTACGATCACCTAAATACAACAGTAAGTGTGTGTTTGAACTAACTAAACATAACAAAAGTAGAAGCATTTGCTTGTATTGTTGCTTGTGCTGTAACTTTTCTCTCGAGGTGCCTCTGGGTTGCCCTTAAACTCACTGTGTGTGTGTGTGTGTGTGTGTGTGTGTTTGTGTGTGTGGGGGGGAAAGGAAAAAAAAAAAAAAAAAAAGTGTTTGACCTGAGATTAAAAAAATCACCCCGTTTTTTACTTTAAATCAGACAGCAGAAGCCACGACATCTGATTGTTGTGACACAAAATTCCCAGGCTGCTTCCAGTAGACGGCTCGGGCTGTTTCCTGTAAGCCGAGAAAGCGGCCAGTCTGGGGCGGTCTGGAAATGATGCGCCGTCGGCCTGCTGCAAGGCTGCTTTCTTGTCAGTGAAAGTTTCTTAATGACAAAGGCCCGTGAAAAGCAACGGCGCTCATCATTCAGAGAGGAGAAGAGAGACTCACAACTGTAAACAAAAGTTTCAGATAGCGTCAGCGAGGATCTGCTGCTGTGTCATCGGTATTGTTCTGCAGTCACAGCTGTGCCAGCTTCACATAATGTGTTTGTGTGTGTGTGTGTGTTTGTGTGTGTGAATCTTACATTAAAACAATTCTTTTTTTTTTTTTTTTTTGCTAGTTCAGCTGGTGTGATGTTTAAGCCCCGAGAGAACTTTTAGAACACAAGTCATATCCTATTCTCACACTGTTTTTCCCCTCCTCTCGAGGTTCATGTCTTTTCAAATATCCTGTTGTGGATATTTTGTCCTTGATGATCGGCTGGACGAGTTCAGATCCGTTTATTGGAGCAGCTTGCCTTTTTGAAAGAGGAGGGGAAAAAAAAGATCTGTGTGAGTTGTCTGATAAGAAGTGTTTGAAGTGATTGAAAACGGTCGAGGTAGATTTGAAATGTAAATGGCTGCGCATCTGTGAGCCCTTTTGGGCGGGATGCAATAGATCAGCGCTGTATAGCGGAGAACTTTACGGCTGACAGATGAATTTGGGCCTCGGCGTTTGGAGAAAGCACCAGCGGGGGGGCTTGCATTTGTTCTACGCGGCTTTTGAGTTCGCACAACTTCTTTTTTGGACTGGCTTCTTATCACAGCAAGATGAGCCTCACACTCTTGTCTCTTCCCTGCAGATTCATGTGTGTGTGCTGCTGAATGAGAAGCCTGGTGAGAGAAAGAAGGGTTTGAGTTTTTTTTTTTTTTTTTTTTTTTTTTTTTTTTTTTTTTTTAATGAAACGTACAATTGGCTTGCTAAGTTTCAGTCTTGACAGTGATGGAGAAAATACTGATTAATCTCATTAATCTAGTGTTTTTTTTTTTTCCTCCTTGTGTGAATGGATTTGTAAGTGGCTATTATGTGTTATGTGTTTAATAATTAACACATTTTTCATTTGTGTAATGAAAGATGACTTATGCAAAGTTATTACAGATGAACTGCTGATTGAGTGGTGTGTATATATACGAACGTTTGCACTCAGTTGATCGAAAAGGGGTCTTGATGGCATTCTCTTGGAAGGATGGAATCCTTTCTGAATATTAAGAGCTTGTTAATACGGCTTGGGGTTTTACATACGCTGTTTCTAAACAATCAGTGATTTCAAACAGAAACCACTACAACAACCGATTGCAAAAAAAAAATTAGCATAGAAACCAGGATGAATCATCGCTGCTTTTATAGCACATCCTTTTTTTTCCCTGTGATAATTTAAACCTCGGTATGCTGTGGTTAGGATACTCAGATAGCAGATAACGGAAACTTGATTTTCGGTAAATGTCTTGCAAACTGATGTGTATGGAGAAATACCAGTGCTCTGTGGTTTCTAAGATTACAACTTAAAAAAAAAAATTAAATACACACTTGAGTCATATCGTTCTTTTAGTGTTTAAAGAACATGAGTCATAGTTTGAGCGAGCTTTATTTGTCATTAATTGTGATTTTCTGTTTATTAATAACGTTTTGTGTCTGCGAGACACGCTGTTGACTTAAGTTGGCGTTTTCTGTAACTGAAGTAACGTACAGTTTGTTTTGGGGTTAGATGATTGTTTGCTGTCGGGAAACTCGGACTCGAGCCAAAGTCGGCAATTTCATTTATTTCATTTATTTGATCTGAGGTGCGAGGTGACGTTGAGAGTGGTGTTGATGTTGATATTGTTGTTGGTGTTGATATGGCAGCAGGGATCATCATCGTGACCTTTCGGTCTGTACAGGTGCCTCGGCAGGTGACTGTTCCCTCTGAGACTGATGTTGGAGCTTCATTAGCTTTGCTCATGAATTAAAGCAGTTTAATTTTTGTAATAAAATCAAATCTAAATATATTTATCGCCTTTTTTTTTGAACGTAGCAATGTTTTGAGTTGCACAGAATTAGTTTAGAATTAGGAAATGTAGTCATTTGTCGCTAGGTTGCTGATTTGGGGAATTTTTCTGGTGGTGTATTATTTTCACTTCTATATTACGTATTATGGGTGTGTTTTAATTGAAGTTCTGATCCTTATCACTGTGTTTTGAGTTCTCAATTATTTTATTACACTGAGAATATATATATATTTAAAGGTTTTGGCTTTTTTTTTGGGGGGGGGGGATAAAAGCAGCTGTCTCATTTGGAATCCAGTAACAGCTTTGCTTAGTGAAGATTTTGTTATCACTGTAGTCCCTTTATATGATATGCATTATTATCAAAATAATAGTGAATGTAGTAATGTTTTGTTTGTGATCATTCTGCTCTGGTGCTGTTAAAAACCAGCATCGGTGTGTGTTGTGTGTATCTAATGGGTGAAGGTTGTAAATCAGACCCCAGCAGTGTTAGGAGTACAATGGCTCTGTATTGGGTAGTTTGTAACGGACTCGTTTTCAATACCGTTTCTCTTTGAGAGTTGATTTGAGAAGCGCCCCGCGTGAACCGGCTCCGCTCCGCTCCGCTCCGCTCTAGCTGATCGTCCGGGAAAGTTCTTTGTAACTTTGGGAAACTTCTAGAAGTACCTGCTCCGATCTGCCTGCCTCTGCTATAGTGAAATCCGCGCCGTTACGATGCACGGCTTCGGCTCTTCTGGAACAGCGATGAGTCAGTTTAGCCTTCTCTGCTTTCTTTCGTTCAGCAATGGTGTGTGTTCCCTTACCGCTCAGTTTTTCTTTCCTCTCTCTTTCTCTTACACCCCCCCCCTCCCCACCTTCCCTCCTCTTGCCTTTGTGGTCGAGTGTTCCTTTTCCATCTGTGTGGTCTGGAGGCTTGTGTTGTGGCTATAGCATAGGCTTCTACATTGTTCAAGACAGGTCGGACAGAATGAGTCGGAGCGAAGGAGGAGTTGGAGGGAGGACTGGAGGAGTTTTCCTTGAGAATGTTTGTTTTCCTGTTTCCAATTTGGTCGGCCAGAGGGCCTGTTCTGTCAGAGCTCCCATTCACGGAACCTGCTGCGAGGATGCCTGACTACGCCATACACAACCGCCCGCGCTCTCTGGATGTTTATTGCGGTCTCTGTGTTGCATTTATCACAGCGATGCTCTTTGAGTTTATCCAAAGTTGTTGTTCTCTGTTTGCCTGTCATATGGTAATCCTTACGGTAGGCCGCTCAGATTTTCTTTTCCGTAGTTGTGTAGGAGTAGAAGAGTTGTGTGTGTGTGTGTGTGTGTGTGTTTATAGTATAATGAACAGTAAGCATACAGTAAAATATTAGTCACTTTTGAAGAGACTGTGTGTGTGTGTGTTGTATTTATCATCTAATCTGTATTTGTGTCTGTGTGTTTGGAGTCAGGCTTTGCAATAATTGAGAAGAGAGAGCAGGGTGATGTGGCCTCAACTCTCATCCAGGATCATCTGTGAGAACCCCTGAAGAGGACGCAAAGGAAGGACACTACGTTTTGTGAGAACTGAATGTGGAGCCAGGACGCCAAAAGTGAACTCTGCTCACGTTAATGGAAACAATGGAATAAATTGGAAAGCAGTATGGACGTGGAATAAAGGATATCTCAGAGGCAGGGCAAGAGCTTTGGATGTTCTGCCAACTCTGAAATCTGCCTCCCGTGGATGTGGTGCTGATAATGCTCTAACCCAATGCTCAACAGAGGTATGTTCTCGCATCATTACATGCCAGGAAAGTACAGGAATTTTACACCGCGTGTCTCATTCTGTATTAGCGACTCAAACGCATGTGAGTTATGGCAGGAACCAACCAGAACTGTTCTTATATTTCACTAAACTCCCACGTGAACTTCTCCAGGTTTCATGAAACTTCTATCCAGTCATGTTTATAAGCAAACAGATCCTGAATAGATTATTTTTACTTTCAATCACGTTTTTGTTTTTAGTCAGATGCAGTGTTGTAGGTCACTGAAGCCTGTCTGAGTTTCCAGTCTAATCTGCGGACAGACTGTTTCCAGAAGTGTAAAAACAGTTCGGATAGCATGGCATTTAATACGACCTGTGAAAATCATGACAAACCTACATGTGATGTTATTATTGACAGATTCGTCTCTGTACAGTGAAACACAAAGTGGCGCCTTGCTGTCATTAGTTTTAATGATGTGACATGCATTGACACGCATATCTAGCACGTGACTCTTTTTTTTTTTTTTTTTCTTGCTATTTTTCTCCATTTGGAAGTGGACTTGTGTTTGCCTGCCTTTTTAGCTATTTAATTAAAATGAATTGGCATAAACTTGAAGCCCAGTTGCAGACTGTCCCCAAAAGTCCACTGGTGTAAAAGTCATTGTCATTGTCAATTTAAGTATAGTTTTTTTTTCCTGTTGGCTTTTATACACGTGTTTCTTGCTAATGATACAAAAAACATTGAGCAAAATCGGAAACCAGTAATAAGATTCTCAGAGCTCTCTAAATGGTCACATAGTTTGTGGTCTGAATTTTTAACCAAGGCTGGTTCTAAGTAAAGCAATATGAAAAAAGGGTCATAGTTGACTGGTTTACTCCGGTGCGGACTTGCATATTAAACACCCTGTAATGAGCGGCGATTACGAGATCCTCACTTTGTTAACGCTGCAGAAATGGAGGCTTCGACTGATGTGCCATGCGATTTCAGCAGATTAGTGTAATGTTAAACACATGCCATTTCTTTTCCAGACCGGCCTTCGTAATAAAAATCGTGCTTTTTACGCTTGCAATTATTTCTCGTGGTCCTGACTAGGAAATGTGCTATAGCAGATGCTTTTTTAAAAAAGTCTTGCGAGAGAATCAGAGAGGGAATATCAGGATTAACCCTCCATGGATCTATCGCTCACGCAGTCCCACAAAGGCTCTAGGGTCAAAGGTGACCTGACATCTTTAACTACTAAGATGAAGGCTTAGAGGCCCCTGGTATGTCTTGTTGAATAGCATTGTGCTTTTTTCAATTGTCAAGCAGAAAATCTTTGATATTTTTCCTGTCAATCACTGCTTGTTTTTGTTCCGATGTTAACGCTTTTTCACAAGCTGCGAGAAGCAATTCACGTTTAAGGCAGTGTGAAATTTCATTTTCCTTAAAGACTTCATTGCTATCAGTTTATTTATTTGAAGTTTTAATTGAAAAGTAAAGTTGCCTTATGTACAAAAATGTTATGAAGAGGTTTCTCGAAATAATCATAAAAATGTTTAAGTCAATATCTGTCCCTGCTTCTTATTGGTCTGAGATATATTTCTGTAAGTATTGAGCCATTTTTAAACTTTTTGTATTCCTGGTTCAGGATTTGAGGATTTTATATACATATATATAGACAGCACTGCATATTTGCCTTTTTTTTGTCCTTTGAGCTGTATTCCACAGCCAGGTATTTATTTCAGTATTTTTTTATATGCTGTAGAACACTTTTGTGTACCGATCATGTTGTCTGTAACCTTGATCTGTACAAGCTCTAAGTGCTCTATGTGTTCGAAGTGTCCCTTTATGTACCTATTATATTCTATGCAGTGACAGCATATTGAGAGAACAATGCTGTAAAATTCATTTAAAAAACAAAAGTTTTCAAAGTCCTCAATTAGTTCGTCAAGTAGCTGAGATTTTACGGTATTTCCGGGCTAGGTTTATGGTTTGTGTTAAGCAGTACCATTGAAAACAACAACTTGTATAAACGTATGATAAATAGGCGAACGGCGGAAAATAATAGTGTAGCAAGCTGTCAACTTGCATTGTGTTTTGGATGTGAAAGTCCACTTTCATCTGTATCAAGTTTGAACATTAGTTTTTAGGTAACCGGCTAAGCTGTCAGGACTGAGAGTCGTCAGTTGTCAGCACCCTTAATCAGCTAGAGGGTATTCTTTAGTTTACTTGGGAGTGGGCTGAAGGTGCAGGAAGTGAAGTAAATATGAAGGTTGTGACAGGAGTGAAGACTGGGTGGATATGCTGAAGATGAAATAGGAGAAGGCTGCATCTGCCAGCCAGTTATGCCCATGTTCTCCCTCCATGCAAGCCACCTTCTCCTCCTAATTCCAAATCACCCCACTGTCCAAATAACATAATTAGATAGAGAACATAAAAATGATCCTGGGCCGCTGATAGAATGCAAGATAAAGGAGCAATTCATTGCGGCGCAATGGTTGACTGCAGCCCTGTTGTTTTTAGTGGATTGTTTCCGTGAGGCCTGCAGCATATGGTGGTGGAAAAAGGGCTGTGAAAAGGGGCTATAGAACTAGAAGAGGGGGGCTGAACACAGCAGAGCTGCAAAAACCAAACGTTGTGAATCGACCCAGGCTAAATGGAGGGGTAATGGCGCACACCACATACTCAGGGGTTGTTTATTTAAAAAGCCAAGCTGCATTAATCAACGTCTTCATCACCGGCTCTGGCAGAGTGAATAATGTGCTGTTTTTTTTCCACACCCTGTATTTTTTTATATTTGCTAAAATAAAATATAATTTTAACACTCTAAACCTCATTTTTCACACTCTGAGTGATGTCTGTGCAGCGTCCACTGCGCTGCTGGTTCATGGCTCAGAACCCACACTGTGCCCACTGCACTGTGTAACCGCCAATTTGGTTTAAACTTTCTGGTTTTCTAAAAAGATGCGGCTTGTTTTGCTTGTAGCAAAGACCTTCCTTTCAATGATATCGTGACCAAGCAATCACCTTAACAAGAAAGTCACTGGTTGGGATATCTGCATTCCCTCTTTTCTGCTGTGCTTAGGGACCTGGCGGTGTAAGCCCTGGCGTGAACTTTTTTTGAATAGTAAACTGAGGAGAGTGTCATGTATCCAGGTTGCGTCTTTGGCAAAAGGAAACAAGGACCTGTAAAGATCTCCCCATTTATTTAACCGAAGCCCCAGAGGCTTCCAATCCCTGGCCCCCTTCTCCTGAGGCTATCAAATGTTTCCCTTTTACAAGGAGGGCAATTCACAAATGTAGGTGTTGTTACAACATGGATGAGACAACAGTGATTGTGTTAAACAATGGTTCAGCTTGCCGTAAAGACCGCATTGCTTGGCTGATTAAGGGGATCAGATAAAGGTTTAACAGGAGAGTAGCCCTTCTTTCTAACATAATATGACACTGTTTTCTTTTTCTACTGTGATTGTGGTTACAAGTGCCTTGATTTGTTATGTTATAGGACATCAACTGGAATGAGGTGTTTCTGTTGGTTTATTTTAGTGAGATGCAAAAAAAATATTTTGACTTACTCTTTCTAAGCTCTCGCAGACCTACAGCTAGCCAACTATAGTCCTTTCCATCTTCTCATAGCCATCAGATAGGCATCAGCCTGGAGGACAAGAAGGCTACGGATACTCTGCTTTGTAAAACACAAGTGTGGAGTGTTGAACAGGCCAATTCCCGTCTCCTGGTCTGAACCCTGCAGGCTGCACTTCGTCTCTGTCGGGGGGGGGGTTGGGGGGTGCTAGATGGTGAACAAGGAGCTTGGCGGACCTCCCTCCCCTCCTCTCCCCGTTGAAGAGTTATGGGCCACGGAGCAAAGCCCAGAGCCGGTCCCCCGGCCATGGTGCTCGCCACAGTCAGCACCTATTATGGTCAACGGACCCAGGGGCCTGTCAGGTCCCGCTGCCTTTATGATTCACCGCTCGCCTCAGATTCCGCCCGCAGTCCCCGGCCTTTTCTTCACTGTGTCCTTAACTTCCAGATAGCAGATAAAATATCCATAAACAGCACTTGAAAGGGAATGTAAATGTTTATAGGCTTCCTGCAAGACTTATCTGATATTGTTCTTATTTATACGTCAGGGCTTGTACATTTCAAGGCGGACGGGCCTGACCCGAATCAGAGCCAAATGGCTTTAAGTGCTGCCTCGGTGCAGCTTTTGCCAGCGGGGGAGGTTTTAAGTGGACAGTTGGACGGTGGAGGAGCTAGCCGGTGACACCAGGATGGAAAGAATGCATAGACAATACAACACTGATTCCTTTCAGCTCCCTGTCACTGCTGCCAAATGATCAGCAAGATTTCACCTTGCGAACTGCAGCTTAGAGTGTGCGGGCGAACTTTCCCTGGTCACACACCCATAAAAGTCATTTTCTGGCCTTTTTTATTTCACTCAACTTATTATATGTGTTGGTCACATCAGGCTAAAACATAAGATACTTCAGCTTGAGCTCTTGGGGCCAAATTTGCTTTCTGTGGTCTGTTCTGGTTCTGAGCAGCTGCTCAAATCCACACCGATTTCCCAGAGAGTTGAGCCATGCAGTAAATCAGCAACGCGGGCCCGGAGCACTCGTGCAACTGCAGCATACAGATTGCCCGGGTGCGAGGCAGTAGTGTCAAGAGCAGGGTGTTGATGTAGGCATAAGGATCGTGCTATAATGTTACCATTAGTCTCATATTGATGAGTTGGTGCTGATGTCCTGAGCCTGGAGAGCTCCATTCACTAAGAGGCATGGTACAGACCCAAATGGCTTTTACACAAACACTCTCTCTCTCACACACACACACACACACACACACACACACACACACACACACACACACACACACACACACACACGCATGCAAACACGTTTCTCATTACTTCTGGAATAATTTAATTTTAACCAGTGCTTCCTCTCATGCATAGTTGATGGCATGTGTTTACTTGTAAACAGTAATTATGCTGTCTGAGATATGAATCATCATTATAAAACAAACATGACAAAATAAAACTAAGAAAAGTGACCGAAATGTGCAAGGCTGTTGTTACATAATACTGCATATCGGGCGATTAAGTCATAATAGTGCTAAAGTGTTTGTGTGTGTATGTGTGTGTGTGTGTGTGTGTGTGTGTGTGTGTGTGTGTGTGTGTGTGTGTGTATATATGTGTGTACATGCCTGTGTGTGTGTGTGTGTGTATACGTGTCTGTGTGTGTGTGTGTGTATACGTGTCTGTGTGTGTGTGTGTGTGTGTGTGTGTGTGTGTGTGTGTGGCAGCAGGGGGATGAGAAATCTGCTTTTGGAAGAAAGCCTGTGTGTCCCTGTCCATCTGCTAGGCAGATATTGAGGTGATGTTAGCTGTGACCCAGAGTACATTTTCTTTTCCTCATTAGCCACGAATCTCTGAAGACATAAATGTGATTCTTTATGTATTTGATTGATAAAAGGAAGGTGATTTCTTTTCTCTTTCTCAGCAATCAAGTAGAAATTCCAGCATCTCACACTGAGCCTGTGCGATTACGAATGATTAAGTAAGGGTATGGAAAAAGAAAGCTGCTAAGAAAACAGCAGGCTGAGCTGTCGAGTGTAACCGAGATGGGCGTATGACTCAGGTTGTTCCCATGATAAGCAAGACACTCGTGTGCTTTGTTGTTACAGCTATTATAGATGGTATAGCTCAGGGTGTGGCTGTTTTATCAAACATGCTAGGATGACTAATCAGTCCTAGGGCTACATGGCATATGAAAGGAGAATCTTTGCACAAAGCAAATACTGGAATCTTGTAAAACCAGTGGGAAGCCCTTTTACACCATGAAAACGCTGAACAGCTTCTTTGAAATTTCTCAACTTTTATGCTGCATTTGTTTTTTGGGGTTTTTTTTTTCAGTGAAAAGGTGTTTGAGGTGCAGTGGTCTGCATGTGGTGTGAGGGTGTTAGAGAGGATCACAGTGATTAAAAACATAAACAAAACAAGATCTTACACACAGGAGAAGCCATACAGGCCGGGGTGGACTGGATGTTTAGCACGCCCGTATCCGATAACAAGGCAAGTGTCTTCTCTTTTAGAGTATTTCTCTTGACTTATCTGTGCCGAAAATCTGCCAGTGGATGTGTTGCAGAGCGTTTGCTAAAAGCCACAGTGTTTAAAGTAAGTCCAGTAAAAAAAAAAAAAATCTGGTAAATCTGACCTAAATCTGCACCAGTCTTGAGAGGACATTTGACGTGATGAACAATCAATTTCATTTGATTTGTTATATTATTTCATAAGCAACTTTAAAGAACTCCATGATGCGAGTGGGATACTATACAAATATCATAGTTGAGTAGTCGCAGGCCTAATTTTTCCCACTACCACATTGCTACACCGAAGATCTAATCACAATGGGGAAAGCTTGAGAACACAGAGGCAAAAGAGAGCAAATTAGCTCACACTGACACCAGTCGTTATCACTACTCACTCATACGCACGAACACACACACACACACACACACACACACAAACGCACTCACTCACAGACACCCTGTCCGTTCAGCTGCGTCTCTTGGGAATTCTGCTGCTCTGAGTTAAATGGTGAAGAACGCTGCTTTAAAAACAGCTTACTTCTACTTTACTGGGGAAAGCAAGCTTACGGTTTTCCTCACTGCGAGTTAGATTTCTTACATGAAGAAATCTCTCAAAATGTGTTTTGGCCATATTCTAGCAGATGCTTGCTTGATATATGGAAATGGGACTGCCTCATATTGCTATATGGCATGCTATATGCATTTTTGAAATTATATATATATATATTTATATAAAAGTGTCTAATAATTTGAAAAAAATATCTGACGTCTGTGTATTTAATTTACAAAAGGGATTATTCGATTTACGCTCTTCCTATGGCTGGGTATGGAAATGGCATTATATTGGGAATGTAGTGCAGCTTCCAGAAAGCCATTATGTTACCCCTTATCTAATAAGCATATGCAGCGAATAGAAGATAATTTCACCCGGATCCCGGGTTACCTAGTACATATAAAATGTAGCTAAATAATAAAGAGAATAGAGAGATGACTGTGTGTTAATTAAATAAGGCTGTGCTAATTCACCGTATCAAGGCTGATATTGGCCTGGCTTATTTTCTAGGCTGGTCCACCAACATATTTACAGCAGCACCGCTTTATTTAACATGACGTGACATCGAATTCGAACATGAACACAGGATACAACTTGTCTTAAATCACTCCGCTATTCCGCCCCTGACGTTTTGCATTTCTTGGCAATAGAAGCTTGCAGAGAATCGGCTCGGCTACAAAGAGGATGTCCGTATCAGATCAGGATCAGAGCTTTGATACCGGTATGTATTGGAAATGGAAAAAAAAAAATGAGTGAAGGAAAAAAACAAAAAAAAAAATCAATGTTTATGGAAAATAAAAACCAACCAAGTTGTTTTTCACTTAGTATAGATACAATTGCAGTGTTGCAATGCTGCTCATGTACATTAAATGGATTTGTAGAAGATTTTAATATGACTTGCATGTTTATTTGATATATGATAATGAAACTAGGGCTTTCTGTGAGTTTATCAGAAAAATCCTATTAGCTTTAGTCAGAGGACCTAGCTGGAAAAATACTCAAATAATAAAATGCATCTTGACTGGTTACCATTACAGCCCATTTAAGAAATCGTCTCCAAGATGTTCGGATCTCTGTCTTATTCAGTACACAGGTTCTACCCTTTTGTCTGCTTATCATCTGTGTTTTGTTGAAAACTGCTGAGAGCAAGGTGACAGTGTCTCCTTTAGAGAAACTATAGCTGTGTCGCAACGCTGTGTGACTTTTACTCAGAGGGGAAATGCATCAGAGTCTGTGGTTTGCTGTCGGTTTCACACTGTAGCTGCAACACTTCGCTATGAATTGTAGGAAAAACTTTGCACCACAGGCAGGAGAACGAATGTGATTTTGACCTTTTGTTTTCAATAACGTTCTCAAATTTTCATGTTTCCCCTCGTCATCTCGGAAACCCGAAATCTCGGCATGCCGGCCATCCGTTCCTGGCCAGGAATGATAAAGAGGTGAAGAAAATAAACAAACAAATAAAAACACACACACTAATTCATTCATTAATAATAAAACTAGTCATAACTGTTGTACTTGCGAGGTTGAAAGGAGGAGCTGAAATCTGTTGTCCTGCTTGCAGGGCTACCTTTAAGTGTGTGTGAAGGTGCTTCACAGAAAAGTTCACAGCCCTCATCACTCCAGCGCCAGCTGGGATCAGAGGCTAAGTGGGGGAATGGAAGTGTCCAAGCAGAAGTGCTAGAACATCAACAGCACAGGGCAGCATATTGAGCAACTAGCCTTCACATCAGCCTTTTTCCTGTTGCTAAATGCTGGTATTTTTAGTTAGGGACAGCAGCGTTAAAGAGTTTCACATATGTAATGGAATTACCCTCCTGAGTAATGGAATATATTTAAAAAAAACGACGAGGAAAAAAAAAAAACCTTCAGTATTTAAGCTTTTTTACGTACACAAGCTGTTTTTAAGTCTGAAATTATTATACTGTATTATACTTACAATGGCCAGAATTAAACTAAAGGCAATAAACATTTTTTTAACCTGGTGTCATTTAAAATTTTCGATTTTGTCTTGAAGACATTTGACATCACGTCTCTCCTTCTCGCTGTCTTTCTCTCTTGTCTGTCTCCTTTTTTGAAAAACCAAGGCTAATATTAGCTACCTCCTGTTGAGCTAGCATACACGAAAACACATGGGTATGCAGAAGATTTAGAGTGAAAAGTGCCTGATGAAGAGCACTGCTTTAAATGATTCCATTCACTATGCCATAAGAGAGTTTTTAAATCTTAAATCGCAAACAGGGGTGTAAATCACATAGAAAAGATTCTTAAAAGCGTTCGATTTAATGTGAAGAATGCAGATACAATGTTTATAGACAGCGATGCTATGGACTAGTCGTGTAGTTTAAGTGTGCCTCTTGTTTTTTACATAATAAAATCGGTGGAATAGCTCGAATCAAGTTCAGTGTCCCTTTGAGCTCTATCTTTCTTTTTTCTTTCCCTCTTTACCCCCCCCCCCCCCTTTTTTTATTTTATTTTATTATTTTTTTTTTTTTTACACCCTCCACGGGGTTGACGGAAGCCTGTTATCTGCTGCTCTCTCTGCAGCGCGTGATCCCTGGCCCTGGCTGGCAGCTCCAGCCCTGTGATCACAGGAAGTGTAAGGGAAGCAGTTGTTCTGTGTTGTCTCCGGTTGCAGGGTGCGCTGATTGAGTGCACAGAGGCCAGGTCATTGAGACGAGGCCCCTCAAAGCCCCCCTCCAACCCCCCGTCCCAAACACCCCCCTCCCACCCTCAATGTCCACTAACCTCGCTCTTCTCTAACTGGAGGGCAGTTATTGGGCTAGCAGCACATGAGGAATGACCCATGCTAGGGGGGGTGCTTAGAATAGAGGCCAGTAGAAAACTGTCTTTAATTACAGCTAGACTTTGAACTCGTGAATTAGACAGGTAGTTGTGAAGGAGCGGGAGAATGAGGGGACTAGTACAGCTGACGTCACGTGCAGAATGAAAGGGCCGCATTGTTGCCGGTGTGAGCAAACTGCCGAGGAAACTTTCTCCCTCGAATGCGAAATGATTTTGATGTGAGGATTTGTGAGGCAAAATTTCTATTTATGTATTTATTTACTTTTTTTTTTGGTTTTGTTTTTTTAAAAAATTTTTTATTATAATTTTTTTTAAGAATAGCCAGTGATTTTGGACAATGGCTTCAGGTGGAAATCACACTGATGCACAGTAACTTCGCATTTGTCTGTATTTTTGCGATGTTGTGGTTGTCACTTTCTCACGCCGGACTTGTGAAATGTGTTACGAGATTCATTTCTGCTCTGCGCAATGCCTGTGTGGCCTGAGATCTCGCACACCTCGGAGAGAAAGAAGTGTGTGATTGTATGTTTCCAAAGATGAAAGGGTGAACCATTTCATCCTTCAACTAAATAAAACTACTGATGATTCATTTAATTGATTGGTTTAATTTAATTGATTGTCCTGCTAGATTAAAAAAAATATATAAATATAAAATCAGTGTTGCTGTGTACACTGTATAGTTCCTGATTGTCTGGTCTCGCAAGTGTTGGCTCAGTGGAAACCATTTCGTTAAAATTGAGTGAGGAGGTCTGGACGTTTTAGTTCCTGAGTGTTTTAGGAAGACTATATATCACTTTTTATCAGGACACAGGGCTTTGTCTAGCTCATTCGACAAAAGGCACTGTTCTTACCATTGACTCTCTGATGCGAACATGTGTGCTCATGAATAAACATGAACTTGTTTGTGTGATGCGTGCACAGAGACAGAGACAGAGGGAGAGAGAAAGAGAGAGAGAGAGCTGTTTTTTGCATTGGGCTTGATGACATGCCACATAAAAAGTCACAGAAAGAGAGTTTGTCACAGCCTGTTCTTATTGAGCTTGGTATCTTTTTACACTCATGGAAGGATGAAGGGAAAAACAGTGGTATGTAGAATTATGGGGAAAAAAAGCTCTTTTATTTTTTTGTCATGCCATTCCCTCCTCCCTCCCTTCTCCATAAGCTCCCACTCTCTTAATCTCCCTCGCTCTCCCATTCTCTTCTCCCCTCCCTGTGCGTGATCTTGTCGTGTACAGTTTAAGAGCGATGGGCCTTGTACTGTCACAGACCTGATTATTAAAGTGTGTGGGCTTATCATCTGCTTCTACCCAACCTCCTTGCATTTGTCTCTCTGTGTGTGAGAGAGAGAGAGAGAGAGGCAGACATTCAACGGTGGACCTTTCCAACACAAAAAACACAGGAATGAATTCCCAATCATACCCTGCAGGCTTTTAGTTCTCTCTACTCTCTCAACTCTCAAGGGTGTGTGAGGTTTGGGAAAAAAAAAAAAAAAAATCAGACAAGAGGAGGAAGAAGCATGTAGACAGGCAGTCAATGTGTCAAAGCTAAAAGATATTGCCTGGTGCAGACTTTGAAAGTTTGACCTGACCCATCAGACTTCTATTTCACGCCTCAGTCAGGATTATTGAAGTACGTATCACCTCTGGCTTGTTAGTGCAGTTCTCTTTGGCATATGTTTAGCCTTTTTTCATGTATGGCTTCATTTCTCTTATTTAGCTATGCAATAATAAATCCAATCTATACGTCTATACGCATGTATACATTCAGCAACAAACCTAGTATTATCTTTTCTCAGAGTCTTCTTCAGAGTGTATTTTTCCTTCTTGGAGGGATTTTTGAATGCGTGGAACATTGGGTGTTGTGCAGATTGGTGAGTCAGAACGCCTGTGTGGAGACAGATTTTGGCAGACCGAGCCTCCTTCAAAGGCCTTAGTGTTGCACTGGTAGGGCTGGATTTATTCTTCCATGCTCTGTGTGTGAATGGGAGGGGATTTGCATAGGCTCTTCTACAATGTCCAGGCTCTCTGTGTTGATCCGTGCCTGTCTTTCCTTCCGTGCATTTGAGGAGAGCCGTCTCCCTGCAGGCCTGTCAAGTAAAAGTCCTGGGATTATTTTGGTCTCCAAAGAGGCTGTAAAGTGAAAATGTATCTTCTCAGTGCTTGTTTACATTAGACACATACTTCTCCATTGCTTATTAGATTTCCAGATCTCTAGTGCAGATTGCAGAAGCTGCCACGGTACTGAACATGCGCTGTTGTATAAGCAGTCAAGAAAGTGCATGGATATCCTTTGTAGTAAGGCCTCAGTAGCGATAAATGTAGCAGAGGGCAGGAGGACAAAAAGTAGTGTTTAGTATGCAGCATGCATGTGAATTCTAAATAAATAATTACCTAATAATCATAATTTCATGTTATGATTAAGAAAACTACTTTGCATAAACTTGAATGAAATTCAGAAGTTGAATAAGTGAGTGTGGTTAAGTTTAATAAGCTACCCGAGTTTAAATTATTGTCATACTTGGCACCCACAATAATGGAGGTCTTTAGTCAGTCCGCACCAGTGGCAGCTCGTCCACAGGGGCACCAGATACTGTATATAAGCCTTTAAAAACTTGTATGTTTTTGTATATGTTAATCATTAATCATCATAACGTCCTCGTTCACAAGCCCATACATTTAATATTCAGGTCAAGTACTAATTAGTTCTTTTGACTGACCAACAAAAAAATTGCTGCTTTTTGACAGATAAGCTGATGTTCAAGTAATTTGCTTGCTTTGTGCAAATGCAGTGCAGCTCACTCACTGCCCCACATAGATCCATACAGTTATGCTGCATGTAATTCACCTCAGAGGTTGGAGCTGGGTATGACTTCACACCCGAGGTAACCGACTTCCAGTACAAGGAGTCGGAAAACCAAGATGGATGTGTCCAGGAAAACATTTGTTGTGCTTGCTCTTTCAGAATACAGACAACTACAGAACACTTATGAGGCTGAGCTCAAAACACCATAAAATAAGAAAGAAGGCACAGAAGACAGTCCTCAGTTCTGCCACATGCAAGCACAATATCCGCAACACACAAGCCAAGCGGTTTGTACCGCTCACACGTAAACATTTTAAGGCACAAAGAACACACAGTGTTTTCAGTGAGAGACCGAGCTGGAGTATTAGCAGAGAGATGCATCTGATAAATCTGTTCTAAAACCGTTCATCAACAAGAGCGTGTGGTTATGGTGTGAAAACCGGTTGATCGTTTATTTTGTCAGCCTTTGCATAAAATGAACTTTCAACACCTGTAGATTTTAACTTTTTGTTTAATGAGCTCATTATTATTATTATTATTAATAATCAGTATTTTTGCTGAGTCAGGATCTCTCCAGATATTGTAGTAGACAGTAACTTGTAAATACTATTTTCTGCAATAGTAGAGTACCAATTAAAATAATACTATAATTTATGTTTAATGTTTAAGTTCTGTATTTTACATTTATTTAATTGGAATAGAACAGCACCGTGTACATAATATGAGCTATAAAAAAAAATAACATGAAACTATTCTTGCTGCTCATGCATGTTGCAGGCAGGACTTCTGGACTTTCTTTGAAC
>JANCOA010000033.1:11282639-11301056 GCA_024363135.1 Leptodoras oyakawai
TCATTTATGGAAGGAGTCTTGAGTATCAGTCATGTAACAGTCAGTACGTTTTTACCAAAGAAGAGTCTTTAGGACGGAGTAGAAAAGAGAGGTCGGTGAAGGAACGGCTATTTAGAGCTGCTAAGTAATAAGGGGAACTAACTAATTTCATGGAAGTTCCATAAGATTAAATATAAAACAAGATGTGCTTGTTTATTGTTAGATGAAACATCTTGTCAAATTGCTGTGATGTTATCTGACGTAGTTTCCTCTGCAAGGCAGGTTTACAGTCGATTAACACGCTCCTTCTAATACATTATCGTTCATGTGTGTGATGATTCATTTCCAATAACGGTAGATTTATTCCTCTTATACAACAACATTTTGCCAGGGATTCCAGTTTTACTTTGTTGTATTGCTCCGTTTCCACCATCGACCCGGCTCCAGACACTAGCGCAACAGTTATAGAACGTTCTTTTCCCTCTAGTACTTTTCCAAACGCGTTTGAGCATAAACCGTCCCTTTATATTTAAAGATGGCGCAGCTTTAAAGAAGCCACCTGTCAACTCTTCTAGTTCTTTCTCTTTCTTTAAGGAGGATGGCCAGGCGGGTGACTCGTGCTGTGCCCAGCTTTCCATTTCCTGTGTGATGTCATGTGGATAGGGCCAGTCACACTGCTGTGATTCAGTGGGCCGTGTGCTGCCCACTCCACCCCTGTCCTGTAAAATGGCAGTATTCAATGAGTGCACGAGAGCGTAGCTAAAGGGGTTTTCATTTTCAAAAGCTCTAATTACTGCCACTCAGTACTGGTATTGGTGTGGATATTGCTTTAGAGATGTTTTTTCCCCCATGCCAATTAGATCATCGTTTTGATGCAGCACTTGTTTTTTTTTTTTTTTTTTGTGCAAGTGTCTTCCATTGCATTGCACCAAAAAACGATAGTGTTGAAGTTGTTAGCATCACCCTTGCTTCAGTGCACACCCACTTGAACAGTGTTTTAAAACAGATGGGAGCAGCTGTTTCCCAGGTGCTTTAGACGGTTAGGTTGCTGAGCGTTGGCAGGGTTTGTTCAGTCACACTGTTTGTACCTCAGCTCCTTCCCTCAGAAACATTAAAGGCTGACAGAAACACTGAAGAGGCAAGATGAAGAAAGATGGCTGGCAGAGTGTGAGGAGAAAGTGTGACTGACATTAAAGGAGTGCGGGGAGGAATTTCTGACATTTAAAAAAATATCTAAAGGAGTCGAAAGGTTAGGGTAACGGTGTAGCTGCATTTAGGAATATATAAGTAGAAGGTCCTCACAAGGACAGTAAGAAAAGGGGTGTGTGTGTGTGTTTGTTTGTGTGTTTGTGGGTGTGTGTGTGGGTGTGGGTGTGCGTGTGAGACATCCACAGTTGCTGATTAGTTATTGCTTTAAAAATACCATCTCACTTTTACCATTAAAAATGTAGTAGTACTTGGATGAGGGCACAAACATATAAGTATAATGTTTTTCCACAAATATAATATGAGGCACTTGTTGCCTTCATCTCCTAAGTTCTAACTGAATAATAAATGGATTTTTGGTCATTTTTTTCCGATTTGATGTCATTAATACATTTTGTTTCAGAAATGAATGTATAGGCCATCATTACTTTCATACTTTCACACGTTTTAATTATAAGCCTTTCTCAAAATCCAGAGCAACCATGTTCTAACCATGTTATAGTTATTCCTTATTGGTGAAAATGGCATTAACGGTGGATGAAAGGGTAGATTATAGTGCTTCTTGGTAATCTCACTGCATCCTGATTTTTTTTTTTTTTGGACCCACTATATATTAAATATGCCTTCAGTCTAGGACGTCTAAACTTATTCACCCCGGTTAATGTACTCGCTTTTAATCAAATTTGTTATATTAAGTTAGGAATGACAGTGCACGTAAACCCCAGTTAAATTAGAGGATTACCACCAGGCTGGAGTAATTAAATTGTAGAGAAGTAAATTGTCATTTTCCTGCTGGAAAAACGCTGTTAAAAGAGCAGCGCAAATAAACAAAAGAAACAAGATGAAGCGAATGTACATGACAAGTTAATTAGGTAAAATATGATTCGTGTTCTGAATTCATTTTTTTTTTAGTCCTAGTCTTAATTCAATGAACGGCTTAATTCAGTGCGTGGTCTTTCAGAGCAGAACGGCAGATTTCGTAGTCATCTGCTCCAACTAATGCGCCTTTAATGTCCTTAATAGCAGTACTGGTGACTGCAAGGTCTACGTCAGCTAGCTGACCCTAATGAGACTGTTTTCGAGACACACACACACACACACACACACACACACACACACACACACACACACACACACACATACACATATATATGCATATTGTCTCCCTCCAGCTCAGTGAGCGATCAATTCTGAATTTGGGGGTCAGGGAAAATATTTGTGTTTCCTGTCAGCGGGGTTAAGCGAGGAGACTGAATTATGCTGGAAGCAGGCTGCACTTTGTGCAAAACGCACAAATACAGGAGCAGCTACATTTTTACAGCGTAATGAAAAGGGTGTGCATGTAAAACCAGCGATGCGCTCCGTTGTAGGATGTGCGCTCAGAGCTGACTGTAATAAAGTTCCTTAGGCAAACGTGAGTAGAATACAGACCTGACTTTTTTTTTTTTTTTTTTCTTTGTTCCTGTAATGTTGTAATTGAGTATGTGAGTGATGACAGCTAGGTAGGTTAGGGGGAAAAAAATTTTATGAATAACTTTTTTGTAGCTTAAATGTTGCCCAGGCTGAAGGCAAGTAACGTGTACATGTGCAACATGCACATATGGTGAACATCTGTCTGTTCTCTTTGATTCATGTGTGTATAAAGGTGTTTTTATGTGTGTTTTAGAGTGAGGGAATGTGTGAGAATGTGCGCCTGTGGTATTTGCTGAAAGCCAGGTGAGCTTCTAGTCCAGGTTTACTGATGACTGTATAGAATACAGTGTATAGTATATGGTAGAGCTGGGAGCTGATGTGCTTGTGCCAGAGTTTTCAAACCCTTTTAACCGGAGCCTTTAGAAAAGCTGCCGGACTCATTTTCGATTTTAAACTCCGCGGTCGTGGGGGACGTGTGGACCTGATGATGCAGACGACCACGTTCAGTTCCTGATCTGACCTTATCAGTCATGACGATCCTACCCCGATTCGTCATCCTCTTGTCGTGTGACAATTTTCTGGAAGAAATCAAACACATCAGGCTCAACTACCAGAGATGAATGCAATGTTGATAAGGAATTACAAGCATTGCTGACTTGTCTTTGATAGCAGCTGTTGTGATGTTGCATAATACCCTTTATAATGCTATCTGCCTATATACTCATAAGGCAAGCCGGTATTTGAGTGGAGAGGTGTCCAGATTATACTGGCACACCAATGCTCAGTGTAAGTGAATATTTGTCAGATATGCACGTTCAGGTGCTTTAGTATGGACGGAGATTATTTCTCATACGGAGCTGAAAAGCTTGTCTAGACAGTGTTGGTGTGGATGTAAAATTGTTGTCTTAGCAGAGAGAATTTTCACTCTGCATGTTGGGAAGGGTGGGCAGCAGCACAGATGACAAGCAGTTTTCCTCCCTCCTCTCATTTAATACTGAACTGCGATGAAGTGCCATGGCTGTTCAGTTCCCTCTCTTTCCATCCCCGCCCTTCTCACTCTGTTTTTGACTGCAAAAGCAACATTCCTGGATAACAGATCTCAGTCATTGTCCATTCAAACCCGATCACATCAGTCATATCTCAATGTGGAACCCCCCACTCCATCCCATCCCACTGAATGAGGCATCTTTCAGGCCTGATGCTGAGTAGCCAGCTCCAGAAGTGTGCACTTGGCCTGCTTCTCCCTGTATTGACTATCTGAGGAGCTTTTAGCTGGATTGCGATACTCTCCATCTCTTTATCTATCTTTCATGCTCTTTCATAGCAGGCAGACTTTGAGTTCTGCCTTCCAAGGGGCCTTTGTATTTCTATCTCTGCCGCATCCTTTTAGCCAGATGAAATCAACTGTAAGTGCATACAGTGTTTAAAACTAATCTACTGCCACTCCATTTTGGAAATGTTTCACGTTTATGTACCAAAAAGTAAACAATTAGACTGGAACTTTTTTGCTGTAGGACAATTGTTAGGCGTCTAGAGTCTGGGATGAAAAAAGCTTCTCTTTGTAATAGTTCATAATGGTATTTTTCTTTGCTTTTAATGTTTAATCCGTCACCGATGACGATGCATATATGTGATTTTTAAATCTGTAATGACTCTGCACTTCAGGCTTCCTCCAGTCATGCTTATCTACATATTCCATTAGGATACAGCAACTCATTTATTGCATTTACATCTCCTTAGTTCTAAATAGAAACAAATAAATAACGGGTAAACTGATTTGAGTTAAGGAATAGATACTTATTCAAAATGAATTTTGATTCAGAAATAAATGTAAAGGCCACCATTAGTTAATTATAAGCCTTTCGCAAAATACATGGCTTCCGAAAAGTCAGCAACAAATGGCTGTGAGAATCATTTTGCATTTATTAATTATGTATATGTATTTTTATATTTATATTCTGTTATATTTATGTAGTTATATTTCTGTTATATTTTGTACAAACTTTATTTAACATATAAAAGACAAAAAAAATGTCAGTGTTTTCAATTGTATTCTATTTGTTAAATATAACCAAATTTAGAAAGGGATCCCTGTAACAGACTAAAAGGGACAAGAGGCAAAAGAAGATGGGTAATGCAAGTAAAACTGTCCTGGAAAAGATTCCACAGTTAGGAATTTAACTGGTAACAGGTGAGATCATCAAGATCTAGTATAAAAGTAGCATCCACCAAAGGCTTAGTGTTTGCAAACAAGGATGGGTCGTGGTTCACCACTTTGTGCCAAACTTCATGAGAGAATTGTCAGTTAGTCAGTAATGTTCTCAGCTCAAGACTGTAAAGAATTTATGTCTTTCACCATCTACAGTTTATAATATCATGAGAAGATTAAGGGAAATATTGGTACATGAATGCCAAAGGTGGAAACTGCTGCTGAATGTGCATGGCTATCAGGCGGTACTGTTTGAGAAACCATCATGTTACAGGAATGGACTTAGCCTCATGGGCTCAGGAGTACTTTGGAAAATCAGTGTCACTTAACGTAATCCACTGCTGTGTCAAGATAGACAACCTGAAATTGTATTATGCAAAGAGGAAGAGGTATATTAATTTTATGTAGAAATGCAGACAAGTTCTCTGGGCCTGAAGTCATCCGAGGACCAAAGGAGAGTGGAAACTCTTCTGTGGTCAGATGAGTCCACGTTTCAGCTTGTTTTGGGGGAAAACAGATGTCTGATTTTATGTGCAAAAGATGAAAAAGTCCATCCCGACTGTTACCAATAAAAAGTGCAACAACCTGCGATCTGTGATGGCATGGGGGTGCATCAGAGCCCACGGCATGGGTGATCTGCATGTATGTGAAGGTACCATTGGTGTTGATACTGGTATATTGGAGAAACACATGCTGCATTCAAGATGCCATATTTTTTCCAGGACAAAGCCAGGTCTCTTTCTGCAGGAGTTACAACAGTGTGGCTTCGTAGACATGGAGTTTATGTGCTTAACTTGCCTGCCTGCAGTCCAGATCTGTCTCCTATTGAAAAGATGTCGTGCATCAAGAAGAGGAGAACAGAGAGTGGTAACCGGATTATTGGGAGAACAGGCAAATATTCCACTTGCAAGACTGCAACAATTAGCTTCAATTCCCAAACGATGAAAAAGTATAATTAAAAGAAAAGGTGATGTGACCCAGTATTAAACACGCCGCTGTCCCAACATTTTTGAGTTTGTTAGTCATCAATATCTATATTAATATATATTTAAAAAATAGAATTCAAAACGTTCATCATTGAAAGCACTGAAATTCTTGTCTTTGTCTTTTCTCTCTTAAATAAAGCTACAAGTGAATTAGTTTCAGTTTTTATTACATTGTTATAAAGTGTTTTGGAAACAGGGTTTGTATTTTTTAAACTCTGAATATGCTTACTGGTAACCACTAGGCCAAGCCCCATTAGGAAACGAAACCTAATATTTCTAAAGTTTGTTTCAGCAAGCTAGGGAGTGCATTAAGGATTGCTTTTATATTGAAACCTTACATTACCTAACATTGAAATCATCCCAGGCCCTGCTGCTTTGCTCCCAGATTCACAAGATATGAAGATATTGATCAGTGGCAGAAGTCCACCCATAGCAATGAATGATTGTAAAATAAACAGAAGCTTTCTAAGCCAGGTTTGATTTTCTTCTTTATTTGTTTGCTGAATTTAGATGAGTATTTGGTTGCATTGACTTGTAATGGATGATGGCAGAAAAGAAGGCCAGGAGTAATATTACCTACTCATTTACGTAAAGTACAGCTTATTTACTTACTGCACATTTGTGGATAGCTTGGCACTTTTTCACTTTTATTATATTGCTCTTTATTTGTTAAAAAGAAAACAGAACAACGAATCATTGTTCGGGTGAAAAGAGCTGAGCAAGCGGGCCACTACTTTAATACCGCATCATAGTAATCCATACCTCACTTGGAGGAGCAGAAGTCTAAGCACAAGGTTTTTTCAGTTGAGTGATGTTTCATTGGTGTGGAGTGAATGATCTTTATGTGCATTCTTATGTGCATAAGAATATAAGCTTACATTCACTTTATAGGGAACACCTGTGTATGTGCACATTCACACAGGTGTCCAATCAGCCAATCATATAGCAGTAGTGCAATGCACAGAGTAATACAGATACAGCCCATGAGTGTCATGATGAAATGAGGAAATCTTAATTATTGTGAACATGGCATGACTGGTGCCAGACAGGCTGGATTTGGTATTTCAGAAACAGCTGATCTCCTGGGAGATTTACACACAACAGTCTCTAGAATTTACACAGAATGTTACAAAAAAAATCTACTGAGCAGCTGTTCTGCAGGTGGAAAAAAATGGGAGAGGTCACAAGGGAATGGTTCGAACTGACTGGAAGGCTATGGTAACAATACAATACAGAACACATTGAATATTGAGATGGGGGGTTTTAAGAGCAGAAGACCTCATTGGCTTCCAACATTGTTGGCCAAGAACAGGAATCTGGGCACAGACACTTGACTGTTCAGACCATTTTTCCAATCTCAAGCATCCAGTATAGGTGAACCTGTGCACACTGTATACTCCTCTTTTTCTATCTTTTTGATGTTTGATGCAGTGAACATTAAAGGAAGACCTGCATTAGAACCTGTATTAGTTTCTATACTGTACATACATCTACTTTCATGTCTTTCACACCCTTTCTGATTCCCTTTTTATTTTTCTGTGTACAGGAGGGTTCATGGCTGTTGTCGGTGCCGCCACTGCAGCTTCACGGCAGCGGACACCACATCCCTGCTTGACCACTTCAACTCGGTTCATTGTCAGGACTCCAGCGAGCCAGGCTCTGCCCCTGCCAACGGCTGCTCCGCACCCTCCACTCTCCGCATTAAAGAGGAGAGTAAAAGTGACCTGAAGCTCTACAGCCTGGTGCCCCCAGAGGCAAGACCGGCCGAGGCTGTCAAGACTGAAGCCCCCGATGAGAAAGAGAAGGAGAAATCATGGCCTGAGGCCCGAGGAGGAACAGACCAGCAAATCCAGGGCATGCTCTGGGTGCCAAAGGAGCGAGTGGGAGAGGTCCTGCGGGGAAGCCCTGCTCCGTTCCCTCACGTTACGCTAGGGTTGCTAAGCTCCACCTCAGTCCCACAGGAGCAGCAACAAAAAGGTGCGGCTGTACTCCGAGACTCGCCGGGCCTTGTGTTCAGCCTCAGTGCAGATGCTAAGGGCTACCTGCAGGGGACGCCAGCAGGCACAGCAGCTGAGAAGACAGGTCAGCATTACCCCAGCCCCACAGAGGGCAAGAGTGCCAAGGAAGAGTCACAATCACTCCTGCGGGTAAGGTCTTCAACACTCTCCATCTGCTCATCTGTTTATCTCCTCCTTTTGATCCACATTCCTTCTCTAAACAGACGTATGAATATTTATCTTCTTCAAAAATGTGATTGCTTTAACCACACTGATCCTGCACACAATGCCTGGTTGTTCTGGCGAAATTAAGGGATGCAGACAATAACAACAGCAATCAGGAAATTCTCTCCAGCACTCACCTTGAGCTGGGTATTTTATTTATCCCAACATAGCTGGGAACCCAAGCATCTTTTTCTCTTACTCTCTTTCTATTTCTGTGTGTGGGAGAGTTTGTTCCTGCCTGGTTTTCAGTGAGGTCAGTTGTTTGTGCAGGCTCTTTGCTACTGTGTGTTGCCCCCAACGTAGGGTCCGCCTAATTGAGGTACCCAGAGTGCAGTAAACATGCCAATACAAATGCTGCACAATGTTAGAGGGCAAACAAACATACACATACATCCCAGTTTTGGCCCTTACAAAGGACATACATGACAGGAAAAAGGCAAGTTGCTTAGACATTGCGCATTTGATTTGTGCACTGCTTGTTCCTGTTACAGACTAGATAACACACAACATGCTCAATTTACGTCCCAGCACCAGGGAACATGTCATCTTTTGATCATCTGCTTCCCGTCGCCAGCCATACACCATATGTTGTACTGCTTGAATTTCTGTACTCTCACCATTCGCAAGACAGTTTCATCTTAGGTCGCCTTCATGAGTCACAGAGTAAATGCCATACCCTGTGTTACACTTGGCTTGACTACACCTTCAGGTACAATGGAATGCATTCTCACTTTTAATTAAAAAAGGATGTTAAGAACACACGTTCAGAAAGAAAAAGAAATTTGCAAAAATTCCCAATTAGCAAAGAGGTTGCACTATGTTTCTAGTTACAACTTTTATTATTGATATTTTTTTTTTGAGTTCTGCATTATTGAGTCAGTATAAAAAGATTTTATATTTCTAAATGCTACTTTTCCAACAAATATGAAATGTTACGCAAAAATCTTTGTATGTCATTAAGAAAAGGAGCACAGTACATAACAAACCCCTTTTTAGACAAATAACATAATTTTGAAGGAGTAAAGAAGTAAGTGTGATGAGCAAAGTGTCCAGAAGAACTGTGGCAGATTCATGTCAAGTTGACATAAGTTATACCTAAAAAAAAAAAAACTGTGTTTATCAAGTCAAGTCAAGTGGATTTTATTGTCATTTCAACCATATACAGTGTGTATAGTACACAGTGAAATGAAACAATGTTCCTCCAGGGTATATGGTGCTACATATAACTAAAAATAACATATAATTAAACAGTATAACAAAGTGCACATGTGCAACCTAGTGCAGGACAAACAGTGCAAACAATACAAAGAGTGCAACAATACAGACATTACAAACAGTGCAACCAGAACAGGTGAGATGAGGTCTGTATTGTAGTGTGTAGTCCTGCAGACTTAGTGCTGGCTGTATAGATGCTTTGTCATAGTGAAGTCAGGTTCATAGAGTTTTATAAGTGCAGTGTGTGTTATTAAATAAAATCAGCATAGAGGGACTATTTGTGGAACCTGCCATCTATTGAACACGAGAATGGTTAGGGAAGGCAAGTTTCAGAAAAGCCTTCTATGTAGCTGACCTATGGTCTGATTGTCAACTGGAAAACACGCGGTGTGCATGACTAACTGCATGATCCTCGTGTTCAAGTGTCTCAGGTCAGGCAGAACTTCAGGAAGAACTCCAGTCACTTCCCCATCACTTCCCCTGTCCAGCCCCCTGAGCTTGCCCATGTTTTAGTCAGACTCTCTAACACACTGCCTTTAGTAACCGTTCCTGTTCGGCTTCCCACTTTCTCCACTTTAGAGTCCATTGTCCCCTGATAAAATGGCTTGGCTCAAAACGAAGGCCAATTTGTTGAGAAAAGGCAGGCAACCAGCCCAAATGGGATGATCAGTCACTTTTTAGTGTATATAGTAATATTATACAGTAATAAATATAATATAGTAGTATATAATAATAAATATAGATTTTTTTTTCCAGTGCTAAAATAATCATTAGTTTTCACCTCCAAATAAAACATTTGTTTCATTATATATGCTGTATTTCTCATAACCTAGGCTATAGAGCATACCTATTGATTGATTAACCCCTTAAAATCCTTGGACCTGCTGACATTCGTCACTCCTTTACCTGCATAGCTTTTCATTGTAGTTCCTAAGTCAGTAAAGTTACATAATAATTCTGTATGATGTATCAGAAATAATTACAATTCCAGTGAGCGTCCATTTACAGAGATATGTAGTGACTGTAGTAATTGTTGTACCTGTGTGCAATTAGGTAAACCCATAAACTAGGAAATCCAAAAGAAAAGAAAGAATAAAAAAGTACTACCCACAATGCTGCATGTCTACCCAGATGGTTCCGGAAGAGCGAGGCTCGGGTGTGGTGCTCTTTGTGGTTAAGTCATTAGCTGAGGCGTGTCGCTGAGTGTATAAAGCATTGGAGCACGGGTGGAGGCTCTGCTCCAGCTTTCAGGAAACATTGAATCAGATTTTTTAAATTCTTTTTTTTGTGCCAGCATGGGCTTAATGGGACTCAGAAGAGCTTTAAGGTCCATCACAATATTTTTTAAGTTACCATGACTTAGCGTGTGAGTCACCATCACACTTTATAAAACCGTTCTCAGTAAGGGAGGAGCCCTGCACCAAAGAACCGGAAGAACCCGGTCTGGAGCCAGGACTTGGAGACGTTTCACGGGTGTGAGATGAGAATGTCTCTGTTGAACTCATCGAGGGATTAAAATGTAACAAGCACGCAGATAAGAGATATTATGATGAGACTTGGCTCTGTCTGCATTACAGAGGCGAATGGTGATGTTAGGGAAAGGGATTTGAATTTTTCCAGGCAGATTCTCTTGACATATAACTTTCCACATTGAACATTCTTTGTAGAAGACTCTATTTATTCATGGGCTTTTTGAAACTGATTTCTCCCAAACTCACATCCTGGGTATCAGCCTGAGCTAGGGTAGAATGAGTAACCAGAATTGTCATGCAGCTTCTGGTTTAGAGGACCAAACACAAGAAAGTAGGCCTAATTTATTTATTCCTCCCTGAAAGACTCTTCATTACAAAACAGCCTGTTGGCTTTTAATTATGTTTTTGTACAGCCAGTGTTCCTGCTCATTACTGTTCACTTGTTCGGCTTCATGCTCTCTATCTCAGCCTTAGTGTGGGCTCTGATCAAATGTTTAATTTGTTTCTGCTTGATAAAATGAAGTGGTATCCATATTGCACATAATTGATTCCATTCTTCCAATAGATGTCCTCTCCTCTCTTTCGATCCTTTTCTTCCCGAGTTTCTGCGAGGACGGTGATGGATTTACATTTGATCTTCTCTTTTCTTGTCTTAGTCTGTGCTCTCGTTTAGAATTGTAAGCTTTTCTGATTGTCCCAACCACCAGGCCACGTCATAACAATCAGTAAGTTCCATATTCCTTAATTCACACATATTTATTATTGCAAAAGAGGATCATGAAAACTTTTTTTTACATTATAGGGCATCACAGTGTTGCAATATTAGAACTTCCCCTAGAAACTACTGGAAATTTTTCTTTTGATTCCATAGGTAGGTGTTTCCTTTAAATGATGAATCAGTGAGTAGGTTGGCATGGCAGCCATGCAGCAAGCCTTACTGTGCAGGCTAAGATGCTGGTGAAATCTGACTTGATTATTTCCACAATCGCGGTGTACATGATGAAATACTTTGCATGCTGTTCATACAACCACCACACCCAACAGCAGCAACCCCCCAAAACAGTGAATTTCTCATTTCTACAGGATTCCCACAGTCTGTGCTCTAATAACCCTGTGAGTTTGCTCTGGTCCACTGCATAGAGTGGGTGTCTTGTGCAAATTGCACAGTTGGACAGATCGCTGTGTGTGCTGATTTTTGGACAGTTGACATCTGACTCAGTAATTTCGCACCAAACACTGATTGGCAGTTACAGGTGTGTTCCAAAGAAGCGTTTACATCAAACTTCAGAATAATTGTCTGCCAGGTTAATTGTCCTCTAAAACTAAAAGGCAGGGGTTTGTTGCATCCATGTTGTCTAACCATCTGATTAGCATTTCATTTTACTTCACACTGGCTTAAAGAGTCAGTGATGATAACCCTGTTGTTATTGAACTAGTTAAAAAGCTGTACTAAAGCTCAGTGCGCAGTGCTAAACTGGTTCCCATAAAACAACAAAGGGCTTATTTTTTCTCTCTGTCTGGGAGCGTGACCCACATATACTTTTTTCAGCTTTACCTGTAGACTGTCAAAGAGAAGTTCTGATTCTTCATGATGTTTTGTATCTGTATCTGTTGCCACCCAGGTTCTGCTTAGGATGATCCACTTTTCACATTTTGCCTTCTTTTATTTGACTAGAGTTTCTCTTTGTCTTCCAAATCGTAAATGTTAAACAAAACTGTGTGAATGAACTTTCTTGTAATCAGTAATGTCTCTGCCATGTCTACGAGTATAAAAATTAGGTTGGAAAAAGGGCAAAAAAATCCCTAAAGGCAGTACTGTACTGAGGAAATGCATTTAGCTTTTGAATTTCAAATTCAGAATTTTTTTTGCCTCAAAAGCCTGCTCTACTGTAAGTCAGTGAAATGCAAGGGTTATATATGCTACAGTAGAAGTGATTTCCTGTCAGCAGCAATTTGCATCAGACTATCAAATGACAAAAGATTTTCTGTCTCAAAGACCTAGACCACTAGACCTTTCAGTTAAAAAAAAAAAAAAGTCATGAATTTTCCATTTTCTGGATCCTGGGCTGAAAGATTTCCCCAGTGAGGCGTCAGGAGCTGGCCTTCGGCCTTAAAGACTTCAGCACGGCCCGATTACAATCTGTTTGAGTCATATTGACCAAGAGTGAGTGTGCAGACATGTATGAGGTGTAGAGCTGGCTGAGAGCTGACTCTGGGGTCCGTCCCCACTCTCATATTAAGATTACTCGTCTTCATGTGTGGTGACCTCCAATAGAGTTTTGCTGCATTTTACAGCCCTTTTTTCTGATTTAGAAGGGAGATTTGCTTGCATGCTTTTGATTGTGAAGTAGGCTCTGGTCAGGTCACATAGATGCGACTCCAGATATCCCAATGAGCACAGTAAGCCTCTTGTGCAGTGCAGGATTACCCAGTTCTTCTCCCCGTGTCTCTTACTTTTCATATCTGCATTTTAAGAATAAAGTCAGAGGTTGTTCATATGACTTTACTTGTAGCCCAGCGTTTAGTTCATGCTTGCTATGCTGCTAAGAGAAGCAAGAAGGAGGGACAGTGGGAGGGAGATGAACCCTGATGTGCATCTTAATGAAGCAGTGGCTTGTTTATTAGTGTGGAGAATATGAGAGTGACAAGTGGTGGGGCCTGAGGATTTGTGCGACAGCACAAACAAACGCATGAGAGAAGGGAGAGCCGAGTGCCTCCTCCCTGCTGAAAGAGCTTTCTGAGTGCTGTAATGAAAGGCACTGTTTGGGGAGGAAGAGATTCAGTGTTGAAAGTGGAGGGTGTAAGGCGTTGAGCCTATTCTCTGGTGGTAGCAGGGAGGATGAGGAGGGGCAGAGGCCTCTAAATAAACACAAAAACAGCAGCAGCTGTTGCTAGCAGCAGGCGAATGCTTGATTACCTAGCGGACTGCGGCTGAAACAGCATTACACTGGGCTCTTGGGACATAAACAGTAGGTATGCAAGACACTCCAGCTGCACCATGGCTGGTCTCACTCTCCCACTCTGGTAATTGGTCAACTTTGGATTCTACAGGGTGGCAAACTCACTGATTGGCTACTCTGGCGATGGACCTGTGTGTTGAATCTCAAGAACAAGGAAGGGCCTCTAGACTAGTGTGCAGGTCAGGGGGTTGCATCTGAATGACATACAGTGCCAGGTGAGTAAATGGTTTAGGTAGGAGTGCCCAGCCATGTTGTGGACAGATGGCGATGTCTTGCAGTGTCTGTGCAAAGGCAACCCAGCACTTCCCACCTCCTTCACCTCATTCCACTGTTTAGCAAGCTCAGGAGTTGATGCTGCTGCTGCCAGCACCCACACCCTGCCAGGAGGAAGGAGGGATGTTCTGCCACTGCAGGCCCCAGGCACAAAACATATCACCAGCCCTTAGAGTCTATGCTTCTGTTCCTCTGCAGGTGAGAGGGAATAGCTTGCATCTTTTCTTGCTGATCCCCACAACACCAATTAATTTCTCTCAGTATGCTCCAGCACCTGGACTTCTTCCTAGAGACAAGAAAAAACTATAAACTTTTGGACAGCACTGAGGAAATTGGCAGTTTAGCAGTTTTAGAAAAAGTATTTAGGCATCGGCATGCACGGTTATCTTCAGCAAGGATGAAAAACTCATGTATCATATCAAACTCGTATCGAAACCCGTATGATCAAGGGCCAAATTGTAATTTTGTGTCTTAACTGCAGGCCAAAAAACCTCCTTCAACCAAATAGGCTAAATAGTGTTAAAGTTTTTCCATGCTGTTTAAATAAGTGCAGTGACTGTTATGATGGCATCAGTTCATACCTAGCTAGCCTACCTCACAGGACACCTGGCACAAGTTTGCTCATGTTTGGACTGATGTCTTATGTTGAAGCAATCCTCAATATGGACTGGAAATATTAGTCAGTTGATCTGTGTTTATTTTTGTTTATCTTAAGAAAAGAAGCTGTTCATAAATATATGTGCTCCTGAATATTCAAAGTACAAGGGCGGCCTGAAGGCGGAGCTGTGGCATTTTGGCTGGGAGGAAAGTTAAAACTCAGGCACACCAACCAAATCGAATTTGGTCTTTGGTCTTCAGAGCACTGTTACACTGAAGCTTAATCAGCTCCATTTGAAGATTGTTTGATTCCATATCCACATGGACTGCAAAGGGGCTAGTGGGGAAAAAAAAGCTCATGGTGTGCTTTAAATTCAGCGAATCATTGGGCATAGGTTCAGTTTTTCAGAGCTCAGAAATGTTGCACTTGTGACCTGGGACTTCCATACCCGCAGTTTCAGTTGAAAGGCTTTCAGTGTTGTACATCTCTAATGACTTGTTTGCGACTCTGCAATTTCACGTTCAGTGTGTCAAGATGCTCGGTTACATGAAACCAAGCAAGCTTCTCAAGCTCTCATCAGACAGCTCAGTTATTTCCTTTCCATTCTTTTTTCCGTTATTTTCCCTTCGTGTCATATTTGGCTTGGTGTCTGGTCACGTAATGGCGACATGCATTGAATTATTTTGGTGTTGCCAAGTTTACACATAGACCTCAAACCAGTACTCTGTCTCCCACCTCTCTTAAAACACTCTCCTTTCTCTGTTGACTTTCCTTTTTTTGCCATTCTTTGTCCACATTAGCAGATACAGTAGCATGCATCCAACTGCTATTGCTATGGAAAGAATAACAACTGCTAGATGTTGCCTTCCCACGGTGCCGGCACTTCTCATATTGTGCTGTACGAGTTCAATAAACTAAGTTATTACAAGCCAAATCATATATGTGTGAATAGTATCTAAGAGGGCCGTATGAAAGAACAAGAAGGGCCGTATGCTGCCCTCAGGCCCCGAGTTTGATATCCCTAGTCTACAGTATAAGAGGACAAGCAAGAAACTCTGAGATGCTAAAATGGTAATAGCTGTGCCATTTCACAGTCAATATTTGTTCAGAGATGATTATTTGTAGGTGTAAGGCATGTGGGTGGCACGATGGCACTGTCGGTAGCGTGGCAGCCTCCCAGCTCCAGGGTCCCCACTTTGACCCAGAGCTAGCACAGTTGTGTTGTGTGTGTTCTCCCTGTTTCTGCATGGGTTTCTGCCATGTTCTCTGGTTTCCTCCCATCTTTAAAAAAATATATACAACAGGTTATATATCTGAGGTGTCTTCACTTCATGTGTGTAGTGGTCTCGGTGACCTTGACGAGGGAAAAAAAGCACTTATTGAAGATGAATGAATGTAAAAATAGCTAATGACATAATTTAAAGGTTAAACTTAGAAACATTGTGTCGTATACAATGAACACTACAGACAATGGTCATACCATTGATACCTGGGGATTATTGTCTGGCGTATTTGTGCAGGCTAACAATAACAACGTGTAGATGACCTGCTCAACCTCTCTCTGCTCCATTTCCCACTTTTCTTTACATTACATTATAACTGTGTATGCTTTGCTAAATTGAACAATGTTCTACAGACCTCAAAGAGCTGTATTGCATTTATCTATTATATTTCTAATGTGTTTAAGATCTCTGACTGGAAGACTCAATACATTCATAAAGGTCCTGATCTGGAGAATAAAAAGTACTGTAGCTGGATCGATGCAAAAAAAGAAAGGAGCTGTAATAGAGGGGAAGTTCTCTGTAGTCTGGCCTGAAATCAAATCCATTATCTATGCCATTGCTGTTTTGTCCACACACTGCATCAAATTGTATTTTGTGACAACTGCTTTGATAAACTACAATGCATGTTTTTATAACTATTCAATTATGCATACAATATTTTTTCCTCTCTAAATGCTTTATTCTTTGTAGAGAAACCGTCTATGCTTGTTGGCTCCTCTGCACGCTCTCTCTCTCTCTCTCTCTCTCTCTCTCTCAAAGCCCTAGTTTTGCCTGAGGAAGAATTTGGCATGAGTTGATTTCCACCTTATTAGAGTTTAGTATAAATATAGCATTATGCCGGTCATTGCTGTTCTCCATTGAGAATTTCTGATTCTCTTCTGTTGGACCTTCGCATCCATCTGTTCAGTTCAGAGAGTTTTACCTGCCTCGCTCCTCTAGCCATTTTCCTGATTGGCTCATTTTCCAGACCAACTCCAGAGCAGGAAGTCAGAGCAGATGTTTGTAAGCTTTGTTCAAGGTCTGTCCATTTAAAGCACAAGCCGCAGGATACAGGGTGGATCTCTCAGCCTGACTTGGCACACAGTGTTTTGTAACACTAGTGTTTTATAATACTTTATTGTGGTCTACTGACCAGGGAGACATGAAATAAAAGGGTTTGATGAATTGAATGGCCTCAGTGGTTATACTGTTCTGCTGCACTTGGCACGTATGTTGGTCAGCTGGCCTTTGAGTGAGCGTATTTCACTTGGATAACATTTTTGGGTGATAACAATTCAGGGCTTCTAAAAATGATTTAGCAGTAATTGCCTATCATAGCCTTTTTTTTTTTTTTTGTAGCTGGATCAGCAGCCGGGGGGGTATTTAGGTGCTGATGTGCTATGTGCTCTGAACCAGGGACTGGCTGGTATTCAATGAAATCCTTATGGGATACATTGGCACCCTTAGCTAAAAAGGGTTATGGAGAAAAAAGGCTTCATGGTTAATTAGCTTATAAAATAAAACAGCAAAAAATACTTTTAACAATAGCACACATCAAACTTATTTACCTTTATATTTAGTACTTCAGTCAGTCATTCATTTATTTTCTTGACCGCTTATTCCTTTTCAGGGTCATGGGAGAGCCGGTGCCTAGCCGGCAGCATAGGGCGCAAGGCAGGAACAACCCTAGACAGGGCGCCAATCCATTGTAGACTTCAGTCAGTCTCCTTTCAGAATATCTGTTCTCCTATAGATTGGAGAATACAGAGCAAGGAATCCACGAGCACCCTTTAATACAGAACCTTTATATAGATCCTTCAGGGTTAGATCCTAGGTACCTCTCTTTATGCTGTTCAGCCAACAGGTTTTCAGGGGTGTTTAGGTCAGGGGACTAGGATGGCCAAATCATAAGTTTAATTCTTTGGTGACTGAACCATTTCTGGATGGATTGTGACATATGGATCACAGTTCTGCTGCACAATCCAACCACATCCCATATAGTTTTAGCCTCTTGTACAGGCTGGCTGATTTTTAAAATTTCCTGGTAGTTCCTGTAGTTCTTGATGCCATATGTCCTAACATGATTCCCAGTGACGTTGAAAGAAAAACAGGAAAACGAAACTTTTCTGTTTATTCATTCCTCTTTTTACGCCAAACCCACCTTGAGTGTTTGTTGCCAAAAAGCCCTATTTTTGTCTCGTCTGACCATAGAACCCAGGTCCAGTCAACGTTCCCGTAGTGTTTAGCGAGCTCCAGGTGTTAACATTTGTGGTTAGATGAAAATAAAGGTTTTCTTCTGGCACACCTTTCAAATAGTTTGTTGGCCTGTAACTGCTTCTAATTGTAGATTTGGAGACACAGTGTACAATTTTCTGCAAATCTCCATCCTTGGTGAAATAAGTGCCACACTTGTATCCTCTACCAGGCAGATTCATTACACAGCCAGCGGTTTGAAACTTCTTCATTATTGCACTAGAAGCGAATGTGAGCATCTTTAATGACCCGAGGAATGAAACCCGATACATTTTCATCCCGTTTCATTTGTATTCTCTAATTTTCCTGATGCTGATGAATTGTCGAATATGTTCATACCTCAGAGAAACAGGAAGTCAGAGATAACTG
>JANCOA010000033.1:11332835-11347299 GCA_024363135.1 Leptodoras oyakawai
GCCCCACCCGGGGATCGAACCCGGGTCCTTCTTGCTGTGAGGCGACAGCGCTATCCACTGCGCCACCGTGCCGCCCTGCTGCTGGTGTTCTGTAATGGATATTTCTGGGATACGCAAACCTTTCTGTAATAGTGGCAGAAGCAAGGGAGGATTTTAATGCATCGGAATAGATAGGAATAAGAACTGCTTTACAGGTCCTGAATGGCTCAGTTGAAACATACGATCTATTATTAGAAAAAAATGTATAGTCTCTAGTTTTTCTTGTGTTTTGTTTTCATGTTAATTCAGCCACCTGTGCTTCAATGCCATCAGAGGGGTCTTTGTCTCAAGTAGAACATAGACATATCTAAATCTCTGATTTCACCGATATACGTTGGAGAAAGTGTGAGAAAGGTTAAGGGTGGCCTCAGTAAAGAGTGCTCTCCTTTCTGAGCCTGCTGGTTAGAATGATTGAACTATGGCTGAGAGAGCATGCCAGGTCAAAATAGAACATCTGTCTGTTTCTTTTCTTGACTTTTTCCCCTTCAGGATGATTGTAGTGAAGCTAATAAACAGTTGATTTTTCTTCTCAACAGAGAGCATATGCCACTGGATATGTTGATACAAATATTAAGATAATACGAAGCTCATGAAGAGTGGCTCTGCTTTCTGTTCTTTTTTTAATAAAGTGAGCTCATTGCACCATGAAATGTGTCAGGAGCTGCAGGAGTAAATTAAAATATTCTCTGAGATGTGACCGCCCACCTTTTTGTATTAAGATCCTATAAATCTTTGCCAGATAAATCAAAATAATATATTAAACTCCATATGAAAGTCAAGCTGTAATTTACCAATAGACATCAGATTTGTGTAAACTAGGATAAGCAGGACTTGTTGGTTCGATATGCCTAGAATTGTAACCAGATGTTAGCCGTCAGCATCGAGATGGAGCTGCTTGCACACGAAACGTTGATGCAGAATTCCTGAAACTGAAATCGTCGGTAGGGTTTGGCCTAATTTCCTTGTCGCTGATTAAATAATTGTTTATTTAATGTAAGAGGGTCTGTGGATGGCCTCAGGGACTTCGATTTCATTTCAGTGGCTTTACATATGAAACTTTCCTTTTAAATTCTTATCCTCAGCATGGATATTAAAACGATTGTAATGATTTATTTGCGAATCTCCTGTTTTGATTAGTGTAGGTCCAAAGGTATACATCATAGTGGAGAATCCTGTCTCCTTGTTAGTGTTACAGCTGTGCATTAATTCAGACATTTAATCGTACAGTTCCGCTCTCTGGAGCTGACCGCATGAAAAGCCTGCTGTGTCGGGGGCTAGAAACTGCTCTGTGCCGTCAATATGCTGTCCAGAGAACTATGTCGAATCAGTTGAATGAATTATGAAAACTACATTGTCTCAGATCTGCAGTGTCAATCTAGAAACTGTTTATTTAGCCTGTATATCAGTGCTACTCCAAGACCTTTCCTATAGCGTTGAAATGATTTAATTGATGTGTTGGAGAGAGGGGTGATGGCAGCCAACCACCTTTTTCACCTGGGAGCAGTACAGGAGTTTAGTCGAACGTGGGAACACGTTTGTTAAATAAATAGATGTAATTAGGTCCGGGCTCTAATTACTTCTGGTTCTTTTTATGAGAGCAAAATCAGTCTGGCTCCCCGGAGCACCCGAAGCAAGGCATTAATAATCAATCACGTCCAAACAGAACGCACCAGGCTACACCCACAGAAAGCACCCAGGAGCAGTATGGCTATTTATCATGGCATGTGATGCAAATGTGTGGACCCATTTTGCTATTTGCCTGGATAAGTGCCTCTAACGCCCACTCTACCTTTGCAATACAAGCACTGCTCTGCTACTTGCTGTGCACAAGAACATTACCCCTGAAAGTCTACGGTCTTACCGATAATTACCCCAAACACATGATGGACGTTTTCAGCCTTGGCAGAGGCAGGACGCTTTATGAAATGTATAATGAGTAGCGAGGCACACGCCAAGGTTTCTTGTTGTTACAGTAATCCATGTGTTTATGGATGGCGGGAGTCACAGCAGCAGCAGCACGGGGCTGTAGCGTGCAGGATAATGCGTGGCACCGGGGGAAGCCCATGATGGATCCCATTCAGCGAGAGCAACATGAGGAGCAGATGCAGTGCTGGACCGAAGTAGGTCAGGGTGGGAACAGGGCCCGAGAGCTTGGCGGCCCCTCGCTCCACGAATAAAAAAAGAGACAATACATTACCCCGCAGAGCGACCGACGTGGCAGGCGAGAAAAATGGCCAAGCGCTTAGGGAAAACAGAGACGATCAAGACTTTCTCTCATTCCTTCTTGCCTTTAGAGCAGCTGCAACCATCCAGGAGATTATGGTGTTTCTTTTTTTTTTGTTTTGTTTTTCTTGTCATATTCTATGAGACCAAATGAGGGAGCGATTAAAACCTTGCGAAGCCTGCTACATGTTAGTTTTTACAGATGACAGAGCAGTCTGGATGATAATTGAAATAGAAGTTTGGAATTATAAGTAATTTGACAGAAGACAGCTATTTCTTTCTTTTCATTCGGAAGTGAGATTTAGAAATTGTTGGCTTGAAACTACTTGCACTCAATACTTTATTTCTTTGTTACCACACACACACACACACACACACACACACACACGTCCCCCCAGGGGCATTTGAACTACTAACAAATCTAGAGCTCATATTATGCTTGTTTTTGGGCACATTACTTATGCAAGGGTAAAGTGGGTAGCTTGTTGATTTGCAGCCAGACATTCATTTAAAAAAAAAAAGGCTATACATTGATATTTACTATATGGCCCTGAGATATATCAGTGTAATTCCCACAGAGCTCAATATCAGCTGTAAGGTGCTATGAAACAAATGCTAAAAAGAAGTATATAAATTAGTAGCATGCGTGCTGATTGGAGCTGTTTTGGACGTGTTGCCAGGTGTGCTGTTTTCTCCTGAATTGGGCTGCACCTTTATCAGATTTCCTTATCTATTCAGTCTATTTTTACACAAAGCAACATTTTGTACAATTCTGTACACCGCCGTCTCTCCATTAAGACCAATTACTAATCAAATGCCACACATCAGCGGTATTACTTGTGTGTGTGTGTGTGTGTGTGTGTGTGTGTGTGTGAGTGAGAGGCAAGCTATGGCCTTAATTTCAGACTCCCTGTTAGTGTGGTTTTGCATTGGAATACGCATCAAGTTGCATTTTGCACACGTAGCCCTGAGTTTAGATTCGCTCTCAATGTGTGAGTTTTGTTTCATTTTGTTTGGCGAGCCTTTTTTTATGGGGCAGGATTGATCAGAGGCTAACCATTACCTGTTTTAGGAGCCTTGACAAATGAAAAGCAAAAGCAGTGAGACAGATAGGGCCAGCAGAGATGTGGGTGTTGTGTGCTGAGCCTGAACACATTAGCCACGTTCTCAGCAGCTGTGCTAATACTGTGAGGAGAGACTGGGCAGAGGCAACACGTGTGAGTGATTTGGCTCAGCAACCCAGAGGGCCAGAGACAGAACTCCACTGAGCTGATGATGGACACTCTGTTTGGCTTGTAACGCTAGAACAGGATAGGAAAGAATAAATCAATCAATCATGGCATGCCTGTCAGAGCTAGCATGTGGCCCTCTAAAAACCCCACTGAGATGGGAAAATATATACGTTCTCGCTTTAGGGTTACAAGAGAACTTTGGATTGGGCGTAAATTACCCGTAATTTGATTTGTAACAAACTGGCTAGTGAGTTATTGTGGATTTGACAGTGTGCCGTGGAGGTTTGGTGCACAGGTGCGCGTGTGCTTTTTACATTTTCATAATTATGGTTTACATTTGTTTTTTCGCTATTTATGCTGTATGTAAGTGTCTAGTGGCTTTTCAAAAAACAGCTGACAAGTCGATAATCCTGAGAACGAGTGTGTGTGTGTTTTATCTACTGAAATAAGGCCCTAAGGAGCAGACAGGGGTTTTAAAATAGCCTCTGGCCCGAAGCATGAAGATCCATTTGGAGCGCGAAAACTACTTGGATGAAAAGCGCTATTGTCACAGTGGCTTTGCATTTGCTGATAGCTAACAAAAAAAAAATCTTCATCCTATTAAATTATTACTCTCATTTGGCGGCTTTATGGCCACATAGGCTACCATCCTTCATTCACTCTCATTTCTTTTCACTTTGCTTGTATCTGTGATTAATGGCGGATGTCAGCCGTTAGAGTGAGCAGGTATCAGTGAATGCAAGATCATAATTAGTTTAGCTGACGCGGGGTCCTCTGATAACGCTTACATCTGGATGGAAAAATTGCCCTGTAGGGAACTGGCTGCTCCCCAAAACTTTTTTACTGATACATTTTGAAACACCCGATGAATCAAGTGCCCTTTTGCCTGCCAAGAAAGCTCTCCAGCCTGTGCGCCAAAATTATGTCTGCAGAAAGCTTTCCATTCGAAATGTATCGGAGCACAATTAGGAGCATTGTATTTTTCTGGCAGAGGGAATATTGTCCCTGCGCAAGCCTTCTGAAGGTAAATAAATCACCCACATTCTATAAGAGCAAATGAGTTTTACAGGGCCATAAGCTGGATAATTCTGTCTTGATGTCCTGGCTGACTCACAAACTGGTCATGGGATTCTCTTATAGTTTCTGTCACTGATAAGACCAGTAGTCATCAAGTGAGTAATGTGCTCATCATTTTATGAATAATTACTCTTAGACTTATGAGAGGAGGAGAACTACACTGACCAAAAAATAAAACAATCAATCAATATATAAAAACACCTTGGCCCACATTTGTGGTAGGTCAGTGTTTATGGATAAATTCTGTCCATCACACCATATACTGATGTTCTGATTGGACAGCTTGTCTCTCCCTATCAGGCCATCACACGTTGCTGCTGAACGCCCCATGATTACTCTTTTTCTCTCTCTGATTACCCTTCACAGTGTCCCTCTTTAGCTTTTTTCTTTTTCTTTTTTCTTCTTATCCTTCTGTTCATCTTTCCACAGTCTCACTCACTCACTCGATCTCTCTTCTATGATTTCAGAGACGGCGGGGATCAGGAGTCTTCTGTGCCAACTGCCTGACCACCAAGACCTCACTGTGGAGGAAAAATGCCAATGGAGGCTATGTGTGCAACGCGTGTGGCCTCTATCAGAAGCTCCACTCGGTAAGGGGGAACTAAGAAAATAACCAGCAAGAGGGTGGGGAGGGGAGAGGAAGGACATTTCACCAGCCCACCTACAGATTATGGAAAAAAAAAAAGGAAAAGTCCGGCTAAACAGAAAGGTGCCAGAGCAGCCATTCTTCTTATTCTCAGACCAGTCAGCACCCTTGTAACTTTCTCACCTCCTGAATCAGACAGTAGCTTCTGCAAGTAATCCGGTAGTCTGCAAAAGCCACACTTCCCAGCCGTTTCCCAAACGCACATATTTATGCCATTCCTTATCATGCTGAAGTTACGAAGCCCGAAAGTCATTAAGACAAATAAAATGTAATTTTGGCTTTGTATTGAATAAATACTCATTTCTAGGCACATAGGGCAGGTTTCTCTTCAATTACGTTATTAGATATATGACTATTTGTGGGGACTGCAGAATCACAGAAAACCAACTGCTCAGCATAATAACAACTTCCATGTACTGAATCATGAAAGGATTTTACAATTGGGTTTGGTTTATAGCCTTACAGTTCCCTGCTCTCCGACTTCAACTAGATCCAAATTTGCGTATGAACGTACGTGAACGTGCATTCAGCCATCTCTTTCCGCACTCAAGCTCTGCCCTGGAACCTTGAAGTCTGCTTGTACTTTGATACAGTGTCTGGATAAACATGACAGGTAAATAAATTTGTCAACATTTGAGGAATTACACAGGGGAAACAGAGCAACCATTATGCTTGTGCCCAGAGTGCATTGCTGGAATTTACTCTGCTTATGCGTTTAAGCTCTGAAACTCAGATGGAACTGTGCTGAGCCAAAATTTCTTTCCCCCATTTGTATGAGAGGCATTTGATTTGGGAGGCTATCAGACCAAAGGTCTGGGTGGCAGAGGCTTTGCAACAGAGTGCTGCCTGAATCGCTGTGGTCAAGTAGGGTGAGGTGGATGCTCAAGCCATAAGGCGCTCTTTCAGAGGCTATACCACCAGGTGGTGTGTATCAGCTCAGGGTCTGTAAAAGAGCCCACCATAAAGGCTCATGTCTTACTATGTAACAAGTCTACAAACTGTAGATTTTGACCATATCTATTAATTATTTGCTGTATTCTTTAGGCTTCTCCCTATAGTGATATGTACCTGCACCATATGTATGTTCATCAGTGGAATAGGTATTAGCCAGGTATCAATTTCAAGGAAGGATAAGGAAATATGCTAAATCAAATCACTGTGTGATCTGTCTAGTGGATTGGGATGAATTTTAAGGCACAAGCTACCATTAAGTGATCTTCCTTTATTAATATCGTTACCATGAAATACTCGTATGACAGTTCCAGTGGAAAAAAAATCAAATAACATGCTAGTAATAGGGGAAACTGACATTTGATTATATATAACCAGATCTATGGTTCTTCTCCTCCTCCTGTCATAAACCTCCAGTGCTTCATCGCCTGTCACCTTGAAATCCCTGAGCTCACCGTGTAGCTAGCTGGCTTTCAAAAAGAAACAGAAAAAAGCATGATCCTGATTAATCCTATTTCTAATCATAGCAGCTTTTAAAGTGTCATGAAAAAAATCCAAGGAATGCGTTCATTGCAGTTAACTATGGAATCACAATATTATTTAACACACACACACATATATATATATATATATATATAATCTGAGCTGTATATTCATGTTAATCACAAGCAATCCTAGAAATCATCCTGCAAACTAAATTTTATAAGCTTATTATAACCAGTCATAATTGTTAGCTCTGTCTATAGTGACTTATTCACCTAAGATGTGTTTCAGTATAAGCTAGTGGAAATAATTTAGTGCTGTATTAAAGTAATTGACTAAAATAGTAGGCAAAGATAATAGGTGTAGTCATGTCAGTTCCAGTTGTCCCACCCCAACATGTTTTCCCCTGAGGTAGTGTTTGCACTGGACCATCAGACTGTTACACATCACATTCAGCACTTAATAAGCAAAATGGACAAAGCGTTACGAGTGCATCAGGTTCCATCTGAGTTGTGCTTAATTTTGAGCTTGGAGAGGAGGAGGAGAAGTTTAACAGACAGGTTTTTTGACGTGTCTGATCACAAGGTTCTTGGATGTCTCATTAATCAACTTGACAGTTTATTGACCATTGACCACCAGCGAATTCCTTTACTCTGATACAGCACTGGGAGTCTAGCAGTATTTTTATTCTTTTTGTACATAAGTCATTTCATAATATCACCTCATAAACTCATGCTGTCATGGGCTCTAAATGGAGGTCCTTGTGCCAGAACACATTGCTACAATAAATGTCTTTCAGATTTTATCTTCTAATAATAGGACTCCACATGTGCACTGGGTATGGCCTGTGTAACTGCCCAATATAAAACGCTGTGAGAAGCCTCTGTTTCATTTTTCACGCAAGAATCATTGACATGGCACTTTTATTACGTGGGGCAGACCTGAAGAGCAAAATATTGGCTGAAAGTTTGAAATAGCTTAACTCTGTGACCCTTTGGAAAATATGAGAAGAGGATGAACTTGAAAGCTAGGAAGGGACACACACTTTTGTTTTTGGAATAGTTTTGCTCATGAGCTGCAACTCTAAATCCAAAGTCTTACCACACACACACTCCCATTTATCCTACACACTTCCCACAGAAAGCTTAGCGAGATAGCTTTAAACATGGAGGAGCCCGAGGAACAATGATAGGTTCTGAAATGCAGAAAACAGCCACACACAGGAGGACAACTGAAAAAGATTGTGAAGAGAGGAGCTTGGGGGGTGCTCAAGGTTGCAGAGGCTTGGTTTCACCTTCTGTCAGCAGAGTTAAGCGCTGTCATCCGTTGCCTCGAGGCAAACACAAAGCAGTTAGAGAATCTTAGATTTGCACAAACTTCTGGGGGTGTCATGAGAATATAAGAAAATACAAGATCAGTCCACAAGAAATCTGTCAACACTGTGAGCACTGTGCATTTGGTCCTCAAGCACGTCTGTGATCAGATATCTTTTTGCGTCACTTTCGGGATTGCATTTAAATTCTGCATTGCATTAAAAGTTTTCTGTTTGATTTTTGTTAGTTAGGCTTTTTATTTATTTTTTTTCTTGACTGTGAAATTTTTAATTTACAGTACGACATGGCCTTGTTAGAGGAAAACTTCAGTCTATTCAAACATATTACACATTCATTTTCCCCACATGTTCATTTTCTCCTGTATTGTGGAATTATGGAAATGGAGTTCAAAGACAGAAACAGTCCTTCTTTAATTAATTATTTCATTCACTCATTCTTTAATTCATTCATTCATCTTCTGTAACCACTTTATCTGGTTCAGGGTTGCAGTGGATCCTATCTGAGAAGCATGAGAGAAACACTCAATATTTAATACATTGTAATAAAGCAGCAGCTGGAGTTTTTCGTAATGCTATAAGCTAAACTTTAATTTTGTTATTGAAAGTGCTTACAAAGGGAATAACCGAAAACCCAAATGCAATTTATTCTGGATAAAGAGAGAGAATGAGAGATGGTGGGAGACAGAGAGAGGCACAGAGTGAGTGCTGTATATGTGTGTGCACTGAGGGCCAGAATTGGTCTGGCAGTAGAGGGCACTCTTTCTTTTTGTCTGACTTTACATGAAGATCATCTCTTTAGACATACAGACCACAAATATTCAGTGCATGTGAAGTGTATGTGAATTTAAGCAGTGCTGTAAATTTCAATTCAAACTATAGATCCAGTCATACGTGTCTATTTCTCAGTCGACCATATTGAGAAATGTTTGCATGCTTTAAATGGACTTCTGTTCTGGTTCTGTTTAAAATGCCCTTTCGGGTGGGAACAGAAGCGAGGATATGATCCCTTTTATATCATCCTCGTCCCCTTGGCCCATCCATCTTCCTTCGTTCCCTTCTTCGCATCTTCCTTAGTCTTACTGTGCTTTTGCTTAGAACATACTGATGAACCACGGTGCGATAAATGCAGCCAGCTCCATGTTCGTTTTAAAGTTCCCTGCAGTATTCACTCTTCACAGCCAGCGTATGACCCGAAGAGGGGAAATCACAACACTTTCATTTGTTTTCTTGTGCCATATTCTTTCTTCTTAGCCCCGGAGGGAAAAAATTAAATGAAATAGCTTCACTTTCATCTCATGCCTCTACCCTCCCAATTAAACGTGGCTCCCAGTGGCTTGTGGAGGATTTGTATAGAGATGTGTCTAGCCATGACGTCTGATATGATAAACCGACACCTGACTGAAGTTTGCTACCCACATGCTAGAGCCGAACGGCATGATGCAATTTTAGGGCAGATGACTAGTTTACAACACAACGTATGCCACTGTGGACATGGTGATTAATGAAAGCTCATACAGTTGTTTTCCTTTCCCTGGTAGATCTGCTTCACTCACACATCACAATAGTGACCCCTTTCTGCTGTCCCATCCATTATGCCTGTTGAATCTGTCCATTAATATGTTTCTAATGGGATAATGTCAGGGAATGAATTTCAGAATTTTTTTAACAATAGATAATAAAGTATCAGTGTGTATATGAGCTGGCCTTGTAGCTCCAGAGTGTTAACAGAAAAATACTGTAATGATGACCAATTATTACACTAACCAAGCTAATTGGTGGAGTTTGACCTCAGACTCCAGGAAGAAATAAATCATTGCGATGAAATTTCATTTACAATAGGGACTTTAGTCACAATACCTGCAAGCCAGGCTTCTCTGCTCTCCACACAGGGTTTTTAAGGGTTGCCTAAGCATGCACACCACATTGTTTAATTGTATTCTCATAGTGGAAACACAGTAGGAAATTGATAGTGAAAGCTTGATGGTCAAAAAAGACAGCACATGCAAACATGCAAGAAGACGGCTATAATTTTAGGGCAGATTTCTGTATAATTTTGACATTTGATTAATGTCATACAGTAATGAGCAATGGAGTAGAAATGCCTTGATACCAAGACTGGCCTTTCATGCACCAAGGACAATCATGTGATTTAAATTATGAACATTGCAAATCCAAGCTTTGTCCTCATGCATACCTTATAATGATAAACCTTATAATAATAATCACCATTAAAATAATAATCATTCATTATTCTTCCTTCTCTTTCTCTATTTTTCAGACACCCAGGCCACTGAACATTATCAAGCAGAACAATGGTGAGCAGATAATCCGTCGACGCACACGGAAACGCCTGAACCCTGACAGCGTGGCATCAGAGCAGGCAAGCTCTAAGCAGCAGCGTGTCAGCACTGAGGATCGGCTCAATGGCAGCCCATTGGAGCGCAGGTCTGACGAGCCTGGATCTGAGCCCCATGCCCAGCCAGGCAAAGGCCAGCCAAGTCCACGCTCCACCCACGCCTTCCTGCTTAGCCAGACGCTGGAGATCCACAAGCGCATGCCACCCCTACATGCTCACAAGAGCCCAGGTGACAGCACAGGCCCAGAGGGCAACGGGCCAGGTATGGGCACACAGGTTGCTTCTGAAAGAGGTAGTCCTATAGAGAAATACCTACGTCCATCCAAGCAGGCCAGTTACTCACCTCCAGGCAGCCCCATTGAAAAGTACCAGTACCCTGTCTTCAGCCTACCGATTGTCCACAGCGAGCTCCAGAATGAGGCTGACTGGCTTCGCTTTTGGACCAAATACAAGATGGCTGTGCCAGGAAACCCAGGCCATTACCTCGGCCTACCTAACCCGTGCCAAAGCTTTGTGCCTTACCCCACCTTCAGCCTTCCCCCTCACTTCCCTCCACCTCCGCCTTCTGGACCCGACAGTGACACTCCTCTTGACCTGGCCATCAAGCATCATTCCAAACCTAGTTCCCTGCCCAATGGTGCCACTATGCCCAAGGAGAGGGTCCTACTGGAAAAACGGGCATCTCCACTGTCAAACAGAGACAATGAGGCCAAAGAGGAGGATGGTGTTGTCCCACAGCCCATCAAATCAGAAAGGATTGATCAGGGCACCCAGGATGAGCTGTGTAGTAAGTGTGCCCACTGTGGCATTGTCTTTCTAGACGAAGTCATGTACGCCCTGCATATGAGCTGCCATGGCGATGGCGGACCCTTCCAGTGCAGCATCTGCCTCCATGCCTGCGCTGATAAGTATGACTTCACCACACACATCCAACGAGGACTCCACCGCCCTGCCCCTGACCCAAATGCAAAGGTCACGGATGAATGAAGAACAGTTAGAGCATTATGGAAGGAAGCTAATAAGAGACTCAGCAGGAGAAAAACATTGTACGCATGAATGCGTAAGATTTTTTTTCATTGATCAAAATGTGGCAAGATGCCTCCTGGCACCTCAGCAACCAATTTTAGGGCCATTGATAGACAGCATTTTTATTCAGACTCATGGTGACAGACTCTTGGCTGTTTTTTTTAAAGACATGCCATAAAGAAAATGGTACAAGTAGGTTAAAGATTTAGATATTTTTTGTATTTCTTTTAACCCAGACTTTTCATTTTGACGAAACAGTTCAGTAAGCTGGGTATATCTACTCCAACTGAGTTCTGTTTATTGTATCAGGGCTGTTCCCAGCCTCCTGGAAAGTTCTCTCACCTGGTTTTGAACAAAGCGGGGATGTGGGACTCTGTGTGGCAAACATTGTGCAAACATGCCAGTTCTTTGTCACTATGGCAACACCATCCTCAAAACAAACATCCTCAGGGAATGTATATGGCTGAAATAGATGACATATTAGCTTAGGCCTTTCTGTTAACATTATAATAAATATCCTACAGTTGAATGTTGCTTTTCATAATGTATCTTTTCCCCTTCGAGAAATAGTGTTAGATTACTGTTGTTACATAATTCCATCAAGACATGTTAGCTGCTGCCTTGGTTGCTGAGATGGTAACCTGTCACTCTATAAATTTGGGAAGGAATAAAAAAAAAAAAAAGAGATATTTTTTCTAAGTTGATAATAGGAATAATCATATTACCAGTGCCTGATAAAGTATTTTCTACCTGATATGTTGATATGCAACATTGAACTTGCGTCTGAATAAGGGCCTTGAGCTTGGCTCTGAAAAAGTTTACATTTGCAAATGTAGCAAACAAGGTAATGAAGCAAACACCTGCTATTTTTTTTCTTTCACATAACATGGAAAGATATGATCATCCATACATTTTCATATTTAAACTTTTTAAAGGTGGACAAAAGTTTATGTTTAACCACCAAAGGCACTATCCATTCCAAGCATAGTCCTTTATGACTTTGTTCATCCATCTTATTTGTGTTCTTATGCTTTATAGTTAAATAACTTCTTATAATGGACTTGCATTTTCTTCTATTTGTCTGTCAGCATTGAACAAGGGAAGCTGAAAAATCTCAAGGCTTTATGTACTAATTCTGGTGTCCTAGAGCTTTGGAAGAAAAGCACCTCAACCCTTACCCCCTCCACACCCTCTCTGGTCTTATAGCCAGCATGGATTTGATTGAATTCCTTTGCTCTGTGGAGCTCTTTGGAGAGTCAGAATTGTGTTGTGATTGTTCATAGGAAACAGACATGAAAACTGTTGTTAATATTTAGTAACTGCAGGTGTTTTCTGTGCCTTCTGATGAAACTTTTCTTGGAGAGGTATAACATTGATCTGCTGTTGTAAGCTACACATTTTGCTACCCTCCCTTCACAGATCTGCATCGCTCCTCTTATCTTATGGAACAAATAACTGAGAAATGTGTCTTACTTATAAAAAAAAATCTGGCCTAAAATGTCTCGATTATGCATTTGGAACTAATCTCTAGTACCAAAACATGATCAAGTTATAAGCTCAATAACTTATTAGGTGAGCGCACATTTCACTTTTCTGCTTAGTGTTCAGTTACGTCTTACAGTCTGTGTCTACGCCGACACAGTCCACATCAGTTCATGATTTTGTGTGCTAGCAAAATGTCCGCGCGCTCCGTTTTGTTTCACTGTACATTTCCCGTTCCACAACGTCCCCTTTTTCAGCCATGGACTCAGCAAGCTGGGTCTTGTCTGGCTACACACAGGCATTATTTATATGAAACGGGGTCGTGAAAGCGAGAGAGCGAGAGAGATAGAGATTTCTTGAGGACATCTCTACATTTCACAGATCCTCACTTATAGCCTTACAATGCTGCTTAACTGCAAAAGCCTCTTGGAAATAAGTATAAACTGTCGCTTTTTATTGGAGCATTTATACAGTTGGGTATTACAAAGATCTTTGTTTTCCTTGCAAACCTTTCAATTTGTAATTGTTAATGCTTGCACTTCAGTTATTCAGTTTTATTTTGTTGTTGTTCTTGTTTTGTTTTGCCAAGGAAAAAAAATGTGTTTTATTAGCATGCTATTACTATGAACAGGTACTGCATTGTAATAAGAAAACGAGATTGTGCCTTTTTCGTTGTTTTGTTTTGTTTCTTGAAGGCCTTGTATAAGGCTTTACCAACATTGAAACACAAAGGAGTATTTGTTTATGCCTCAAAGCCAATTCGGCCCTCGTCAAGGCAGAAGGCAAGACTATGTAAATGTTTTAACGGTTATTTTTAGAACATTATTGTTTTTACACCTTCGCTGCATTTAAAGTGCATAGATGATGGTTTAGAATTTCTTTTTGATTTTCTTCAACTGCCACCTTAACATTTTTTGTTTTGTAGGTTTTACATGCAAAAAGATTTAAAGAAAGATGGCAAAGATGTCTGTTACATCTAAACTTGAATAATGATAATAATAATAATGATAATAATAATTAATAAAGTAATAACGAAACATTTTGGCAAATTGTGCTTTGATTTGTTTTTGTGTGTCACTTCGTGTTTAACACTTGGCACGCTGGTGCAGCGAGCAGCAACACAACCACACGCTTCCAGAGAGCTGCAGCAGTTTGCCGTGGGTTTCCTTCAGGGGATCCAGTTTCCTCCCACGTCCCCAAAGACATGCAGGTAGCTGGATGTTAAATTGCCCTGAGAGGTATGTGTGTATGTTTGCGTGGGTATAAATTGCATTTCCAAAAATGCAATAAAATCTGTAATTCTCTTGAACCTTTATTTAACAGATAACAGGGTGGCTCAGTGGTTAACCCTCAACTGCTCAGTTGTATAATTTAGATATATGTAAGTCAGTCTGGATAAGGGTGTCTTCCAAATGCCATAAATGTAATGTAATGCAAGATAAAAGTACAAAGAAAAGGTTTTCGATGATGAACTTAATTCTATTTGTTGAATATAAACAAATTTAGAAATTGATGCCTGTACTTAAGGCGGTGCGGTGGCTCACAGCAAGGAGGTCCCGGGTTCGATCCCCGGGTGGGGCAGTCTGGGTCCTTTCTGTGTGGAGTCTGCATGTCCT
>JANCOA010000033.1:11480612-11492273 GCA_024363135.1 Leptodoras oyakawai
AAGTCTTAGTGATGTATCAAGAGCCACGGTATCCAGGGTAATGTCAGCATACCAGGAAACGTTTTCCACCACCAGCATCCTGTAGTGACCTGACCACTGTCCTGCAAGAAGAATGGCTTAAAATCCCTCTGACCACTGTACAGGACTTGTATAAGTCATTCCCAAGACGGATTGATGCTGTATTGGACGCAAAAGGAGGCCCTACACCATACTAATAAATTATTGTGGTCTAAAACCATGTGTTTCAGTTTCATTCACCAAATATATATATTCTTGTTTGGGGAACTAGTCTGTAAATCAGTTTGAAAGGTGTGCAGGTAGAACCATTTTGCTGGAGCCTGAATCAGCACCTAAGTGACCAGGAAAATAAAATGTCTGTGAAATTGAGATGCCACCAAGATGTAGTATTCTACAACAGTGTTAAACACAACTTCCAGAACCAGCACAAGTTACAGAATCAGGACTTTGGCTTTAGCTTAGTTAAAAATTTTTGTCTCCTTAAAAAAGTGTGGATTTGTAGTATTGAATCACATGCTGCCTGGGCTACATATCCAAATTGCTAAGTGTGTAATGTGGGTTTTCCATTTCACAGCATGTCCTGTTTAAACAAGCTTTTAATACACGTTTTTGTGTAAACCCATGGTTTCTTTTACTCTGTATCTTGATGCATTCCTTTGAAATGAGGAATTCACTTTAGAAATGACTCGCTGATTCTTATCAGCCAATAAATCAGCCACGGATGTTAAAATTATGTTAAACTTTACTGGCCATCTGGTCATGCATAAGTGTTTCATGAAAAATGTTTGTTCTCTGTAGGCCAGGAAACACACATCTGAAAGAATTAATGGGGATACTAAATTTCCCGACTCACTGATCATGGCCTCAAGTTACAACAGCTTTTATTCCAAATAAATCTGTCACTAACTTTGGTGTTACAACTTGGCTAATTTACCTAATTAATTCATTTTCAACAGAGATAGGTTTGGTTGCACTGGATTAAACCCAAGTCTGAATTTCCCTTTTGCTTGATTTTTGGAAGAGGATTATTTGTTTATTTGTTGTCTTTACGGAGATGCTATAATAATTGACTCCAATCTAAAATAACACTGTAGCTGGTATTTTTTCTAAAGTCTTTGAATGTAATAAAAATGGATTCCGATTATATACACATCATTCAGATATGTTACCTAGGCTTCTTAATGATTTTTGTATTAATAGTTATCAGACAATATCTAGTCACTTAATTTCACATAAAGAATCAAGACAACAACCTTTAGTATAAATCTACTGTACAAATGTTTTTCCTCTTAAAGAGGAGTAGTCAGTGTGATGCATTTGTAGAAAATTATATGACCTTTTTAATTGACTTTAAATGCTAGTTTAATTAGCATCTAGTCTGCACTGATACACTGAAGTAGTGGAACCTATGCAAAATACATAGCAACGTCATTTATGCACGTCATTGGTTGCATCCGCCAGTGCGTATATAAAGCAACAGAACGGAAGCTTCTAGAGTTTATGGCTGTGAAAATGCCAAGTTATTACAATTTTGTGATTTTCACTGTGGTTTAATAGTTGAAGCTCTGATACCAGTATTAACTGGTATACCGGTATACTGGTGTACATTGTCCTGCCATTCTAATAAGGAAAAAAATACTTATAATTATACTTATAAAAAATGCACTTAAGATAGGGAGGCACAGGGATGCAGTTGGTAGCTGTGCACCTCACAGCTTGTTATAGCTTGCATCTTCTCCCTATGTGTGACTGAGCAATTCTGAATTCCCTTTGTTTTATAATGAAAAGTGATCTTGTGCAATGCAGTGACTGATTTGCAGGCCTCTGCACCGCATCGTGAATAACTGATATGCAATTATAACACCACCTGTATTCCTATATACAGCCAAAACCAATGTGTATTAAATATATTCATTAGTATTATTCTAGGCTTCAGGAAACAATGTATAATTACATGCAATGGACTGTTTTTTTTTATTATCGCTTTTATATGTTGATAATTTCATAGTAACATTTGTTGTGATACTTTTGTCAACCATGTAGCTGGAAAATGACCATTTTAAAATGGCACTTAAATCTATTGTGCTATTAAACAAACAAACAAAAAAATTGCATGCATGTTTCTAATAATATAGGCTAGTAAGCTGTTACAATTACTACAAAACTTCCCCATGGTTTATATCATTTCTTTGTGTGTTTCTTGTTTTCTGCTTACAGGTTTCATATACACATGTGGTGGGACATTAAAAGGAAGGAATGGGACCATTGAAAGCCCTGGTTTCCCATACGGTTACCCAAATGGGGCAAACTGTACATGGGTTATTGTAGCAGAGGAAGGCAACCGAATTCAAATAGTCTTTCAGTCTTTTGCAGTGGAGGAGGAATATGATTTTTTATCCCTCTATGATGGACACCCTCATCCAGCCAACTTCAGGACAAGGTCAGTCCCACTCTTTGAGTGGAAGCAGAATGTTTTTCATGTTTATATATATTTCAATTACTTTCTGTTAATTATTTAGTCTCCATTGACACATTTTGAGGACCCATTTCAATTGAAAAGCACCTTGAATCATTTTCACCACCATCTGTTGCAGAAATGACATGGAAAAGTTTGAAATTACTTTAAAGACTATGCATTGTGGTTTGCAATATTTAGGTTTAATAGGTAATAGACAAACTCAGTTTATGAATTTAATCTCAGTTAATTAAGTTAATTAAATAAAAGCAATATTATAACTGGTATGTGAGATATAAATTATATTAGGGAAGGAGTAATTGGGGGGAAACCGACATTGTTAGTATAAACATATGTCAAAAACCATAATAATATTGAGTACAGTTGATTTTTAATAATGCTATGGCTTCTTTAGTAGGCTGTTTTTAAGATATTGTAGTAAAAATGATAGTATGAATTCTTAGTTTAAATATATTTTATTAGATAAATAAAATATAGCAGGATACAGAAATGTTTTAGAGCCATAACGTGCTATAAAAAAGTATAATCATGCCTAGCTGTAACACCATAAAAAACTTTTTACAGTTTTTCAATGGGAAAACTTACAGTGTTTTCTTGTATTTCAAAATGACAGTATGCATGCATGGGGTCGCCACAGCAGATCAAGTCTGTATCTTGGTCTGGCACAGTTTTTAAGCCAGATACCCTTTCTGACTCAACCCACGCCCTTAAGCGGAGTGTTGGGACAGAGTTGAGCAGTGGGTTGAGGGTCTTGAGAGTCCTAACCTACTGGGCCGCCACTGCTCCATATTTAAAAATAACAGTAAATTATATTTTAATTACAAAAATACATCTGTGTCAATGGAAAACATTAAATATCTGTTTTTAACAGCTTATAGATAACACTTTTAACAAAACTAGCCGTAAAAACACAGGATTCTTTATCGGAAAAAAAAGGTAGCAGCATTTTCTTTAATTTGGACAATATAAGAATATAGTTAACCTACATTTAGAGAAAGTAAATGGATTTATTTTGACAGTTTATTAATACATTTAAATAAAAAAAATATTTGCAAAACTTATGGCAGTTTATTTAAACTTGGGGTTTTGTAATGCAAAATGTAATGGTTTTTTTTTTGTTTTCTATGTAAAACAGTGTTTTTGGTAATATAGATTTATGGTACATTTTATAATGACAGTAGTAGTTAAGCAGTGGGCTTGCAGTCAAGGAACAAGCCTTGACTGAGCAGAACATTGAATGTTGAACCCCAGAAAGGATATGCGTGAAGTGCTGTTGAGTAAAACACCTGATTCCCCCCAGTGGTTTCCCTTTGCTTAAGTTCTCATTTCTTTTTTGTTGTTTATTTTCTTAAATCTTTTTTTTTTTTCAGTTTAGATGTAGGTTTTTTTTTTTTTTAACATAATTTTTCTGGTGCCCCTTACAAATGACATTTTTTCCAGTACTTGTAGTTATTTAGACATTTATAATGGCTACAACAAGAGTTAAGCATTGCTTGTATAAACACAGTATAAACCAAATACACGATATACAGTATAGATCACCAAATGAATCAGATTGAAATTAATTGACCCATGTTGTATTCATTTTTCAGTTGCTTAGAGGCACTTTGCGCCACTTATTTTCTTATCACATTGTGTTGATTGCATTGGACTTGTAATCAAACTGGAAATCAGCAGTTAAGACTGGCATTAATTTTGTATTGTGCAGCATTACACATGTAAAAGTTTATTACACTGCGCAGTTATGTGTGACTGAACACACTGATGGAGAGGCAGAGCTAACCACACTGAGCTATCTTTGCTGTTATTGTAAAAAATAATTACACATTTATCCATACACTATTATGAAGACAGTGAAATGGCTTCTGGTGGGGTAAATGTTTTCACTGAGGTAGTCATTATTAGAATAAATGAAATATTATATATCGAGGCAATATTTGTAGCAGTGCACAGTAGGGGAAAAATTAATCAATTATTAGTTAAGTATAACATTTCAATGTTGAATTAAGATCTAGACTCAGTATACACTTTATTAGGTATACTGTAACTCTTTACCACTGCTTTGAGCAGAAAAGCATCTCAAAATGGACAACATGCTGAAGATTGAAGAGGGTGGTTTAAAACAGCAGAAGATGATATTAGCTTCTACTCCTTGTTTCTTCTCAAGCTTGTGTTTTGAAGCAGAAAAAACCCAAGGAAGAGCAAAAAAAAACAACAACACAGAAACAAAAGCAAGTTTGTTCTATATCCAAACTCATCCATTACCTGGGCCTGTGGTGTCAGAGATATAGCTTTACAGGAAGGAATGAACATTGTAGGGAGGCTGAAGGTATTTGCTGCTCTCACCTGTGTTTTTTGTTTTGTGTACGTCAGCATGTTTAATGCCATGTACAGGCAGAAAGCTGGGTCAGGGTCGCTTCACAAGGGCCTCCTGGGATTTAGCGCAAAGCTTGTGCTGTGGGTCCACGCACTTGTCAGCTTCCAGCTGTTAGGCAGCTTGCACAGTGTCGCTCTACCAGACTCATGTTTTGTCTGTCTTTGTCTTTAAATCTTTCATTTCTTTCACTCTCTCTTTACCACCCTCGCACTTCTTGTCTGTCAGGGTTTCCCCACAATCATTTTTTGACATGAAAAGTCAAAAGTTATGTTTCTGGATTTAAGATGAAACAGAATATGTGGAAATTCCTGCATTCCCAAACCCTTATGAATTTCACTGCAGTATACTGAAATACCAGAAAAACTGGTACTGTGCAAAATACAGATCAAGGCCACCTCTGCACCTTTGTTTGCGTATATAAAGCAGTAGACATCTATGGAAGCTTCTAGAGCTGTTTCCGTTGTGAGAATGGCAAATTATCAGAATTTTGTGATTTTCAATGCGGTTTAATGGTTGGAGTTCGTGAGATGGGTTGCAGCATTTCGGAGGTAGAAGCAAAGCTTGATTTTCACATATGATCATTTCAAGGGGGTAACATGACTACAAGATTTCCGGCAAAACCTCAAACTTATGGCAGCAGTGTGGCTGTAAAAAGACACTGTGAACGTGACCAGCGCCGAGAATGTTTTACGTGATAGGCGTGCAACACTGCCTCAAGTAACATCGGAAATCAATGCTTGGGCCTCAACAAACATCAGTGTGAGGACTGTGCAACGTTCCCTCCAAGATCCTGTAGGGGAGCCACCAAGTATTAATTAGTATACTAGTTTTTCTGGTACTTCAGTGTAAATACTAGCAGTGACGTGCCACTGATTCGGCAAATCAGACTGTTAAAAGCGAATACTAGACAGAAAAGGCCTTCCAGTCTTCCTTTTTATTCGAAATAGAGGAGATGGATATTTTTATGTGTTTAACTGTCTGTGAAGTTCTGGATCATTTGCAGCTCCAATATAATAATCACAAACTACACTATTGCTGTCCTCCAACATGCCACACAATAGGGAGCTGGAGAATGTGAACAGAAAAGGATCATTCTTTAGCTGAATGAGTGAACTAGGAAAGGGTTTACAGTTTCTCGCTTATCTCTCTCTTTGTCTGATATTTTATTGTTTTAATTGAAGAGAAGGAATCAAAAGGGGTTATGATAGAGCTGAGATAAACCGTTTGAGGTGGAAATAATGCAGGGTCCTTCAGATGATAAATTTATAGTTTGCTTTGCCATGTTCCCTGGAATTCAAACAAATTGTTGTTCCTGCTCTACCACAGAAAATAATGCGTTTAACACAAACAAAGTGATTTCCCTCTGTGATTTCTCTTCCTCTTTCTTTGTCTCTCAGACATTCTACTCTCTGTTGAGAATGCTGTGTTTGAGAAGAGAAATATACTGTGTGTTTTATGACCACCTGTTCATCCTTAGAGATCTGACATAAATAAATTGCAGTGAAAAACAGCTCATAATGATTCGCTCATATCCAAGAGAGCGTTTATGGTTTATGTTTTAGCTGAACCTGTGTAAATTTAATGACCTTTCTGTCTCTGTATGCTGTGTTGCAGAGTGCAGAAGAAAAAGAGTGCACTGCATGTACAGTATTCTTTATGTATGACTGTTTCACAGCCAAATCCTTACTTTAGATTCATTCTCTTTGAGTTGTTTTGCATATTAAAGGAAACACATGTATTCAGTGATTCTGCCTAATTTGTTGTAAATGTTTGTATTTACATTAGTCCCATGAGAAGTTAATAGTTGTAGACTACATAGGGGGCAGAGGAAGAATTGTGAAAGGTGATGGCAAACATAAAGGATAAAAGAAACAGATTTCCCATCAACATTCAATGTTATATGAATGAGAAATCCAGCATCGTTCTAGAGCCTAGAGCTGGACTCTCTAAAAGAATAAAGCACCGCTGCATTGCTTTCTTTGTGTTATCGAAAACAAGTTTCCATTTCAAAAGTCAACTCAGAATTTCATTAGAAGATTAATCTTGGACGCCATCAAAGATCACATTTATATGATATTAATGGAGCTTTCAAGGGGGCGTGTTACATCCATGAATACGTTACACTTTCTCAATACAAAGTACACCGAATTTGGATTTGTGTACATGGTAGGACAGACTTGGTTAGTTCTACTTAAGAATACACTCCCAGGATGGAAGAACGCTGTGCAGTCATTGCTGAGCGTACCTGACATACTTGACGTCACCTGTTAGCATGACTGCACTTCACTGCAAACATTGGAGCAAGTGTTCACGTTGGCTCTTTCTTGATAAATTAACCACATACTTGAAATCTAAATAACAACATTCTAGATAATGTGGGCGGAGCCAAGAACACATCCATGTATTGTAACTGTACTTGGCTAGATGCAGACTCTTTTGTGACATTCTTTGGTCAACATACCACATGGAGCAAATACCACAGCTCTCCTTTCATCCAGTCTAAAACCATTTTTGGAAACATTTGGTTCCAGAAACTTTTACTTCACTTTTTCAGCAGCTCTGGTTCTGGAAGTCAAGATCCCTTTCCTTTTCTCTATAGACAGCTCAAAATGTTCTTATGTAAAAATTTCTAAGCACTCGATTTCACCAGTCAGCTAGCAGATAACTCATGACGTTAGAAAGATTAAATCATAGCGAAAATGGACAAAAAAGGCAAAGGTACAAGAATGTTTTTATATACAATTGAATGAATGAACTACATATCCTACAAAGCAATTCAAATAATGCCAACCAATCACATTTCCTACATTTCCCAAACAGTTTTCAGACAACTTTTTAAATCTCTTTTTTTTTTTATATATATATAATTGTAAATATTGTCGTTTTTGTGTTTCTATGTTATCATTAAAGAAACCATTGCGCAGTAGGCTGCTAGCCGATGGTGACCGCTTTGTGCCTTTCTGGCACTAAACCATACAGTTAAAATCTCCATGGTAACATTGAAGTCTTTGAAAGGTGGAACTCACTTTAAGCACTATGGGTAATGTATTTCTTTACTAGGAATGAGGGAATAAAGCATGATTTCTTTATAGCAAAGTTGAAGCCAGATTGACTTCATTAAGATCGTAGGCCAATGTCACATGATCTGGTAGCTTATGATAAGTCTACATTAGGCAGTTAACATTTTATGGATAAATATCAGAATCCATACAGAGATTATGAATGAGATTTTTGCTTCAGGAAACAGTCTGTTCAGCTCTATGTGCATATTACATGGAGGCCAAGGTCAATGGGACATAGCTCAATGCAGAGTTCAATGCTTTTTCAACCAAATTCAGTGATTCCTTTTTTTATATTCAAGGTTTTATGATCTATGTGGAGTACAAAAAAATTCTGCCTTCAAATCTTAATAGTTGGCTATAATGGCTGCTAGATGCACAAGGAGTGCATTAAACTTACATGAACGGAATTACTTGCATGATGGAAAATAAATCATTGTCATAAGTAATAGCATAAACTCACTTTTTTTGAAAAATCCGCCACATCCTGTGTTGCACTGACCCAGACTGTAAAAGTAGTGAGGCACAGTTTAAAGTTTTTAAGCATGTACATGCTAATTGTTACTGGGACTTTTCCAACAAAAATAAACTTTATCAGCTCAGCTTTTCTGTCATCTGAGGATATAGCGATGTGTGGTGTGTGTTGGGGTGGTATCATTCCAGTGAGGTGCACAGATTCACAGATACAGCATGTTTAAGCCCTTGTTTTCTGAAGTAGGCAGTGTACAAAGAACTGACTAGGTCTTCATGCTTCAGAATTTGTGGGCTGGTACTCTAGAGGTCCAACTGCATGTGGATGAAACCTGGAAAAGTAGATTTTTCTAATAATATGTCTCGTTTAACAATACCTAAAGGTGGAATTAGTGTCACAGATGACTCCTATCCCTTCCCCACACTGTACATATGCTATATAATATGTAAAGTGTACTGTATTTTGCTATACACAGTTCTTGAATTCTGGTCAGAATTTGTTCTCAAGACTACTGCTGGCTGGATATTTTCGGTTGATGCACTATTTGTCAGAAACTAGTGCAGCACAATAACATAATCACTTCCGTGTCATTGCTGCTGCTGCCCTGAGAGTGAGAATTTTGTCGCCACATTTTTTGTGTCCATTACAAAATATTTTATATAATGGCTCACAGCAAAACACTTACTCAAACACTTTCTAGAAATATGACTTCAAAAAAATCACTAATGCATATTAGCACGTAGATTCTGTCTTTTTTCTTTTGCATTCCCTGTTTTCTGAGTGACTGCTTATTCATATTGCTGTATCATGAATGTATTCATAAGAAGCTACAATCATATTCTGCCATGTAAATATGAAGTGTGGCTCTATCAGTAGCCCCATGCCATTATTCATTTTAATCATCCTGCGCGAAATTCTTTTCTGTCTGACAGGCTCCCGTTGAAAACAGGAGGTGATGTAAACCATATGAGCTTTTAACTCATTTAAAACACGTTCAGAGACTCCATCATGCCATGATTGGTGGAAGTGTTTAAAACGCTGGTGTGACTTAATTAAAAAGGAAGGGGCTATTTTTCAGTCAGGCGCACCTGATGCAAACTAAAATCCACTTCAGAAACACTCTTAGTGCTGACTGACTTGGTTTCTCATACAAGATTTTTGTTACATTGATTGGTTGATTGTAGCTGTATATCTACTGTGTTAAAATATAATCGTTCTGCTATACCAGTTTTTCTGGTAGTTCAGTGTATATGGCGTTAAAATATTCCTAGTAATCCTTGATAATTGATCATTGAAATGTTCAAATCTAAATGACATTAAATGAGTCATTAAAATGATAATGTTTATGGCTGAAAAAAGAATTTGGTGGGGCGGTACAGTGTCACAGTGGGTAACGCTATCGCCACATGGCATGCAGATCCTGGGTTAGATTTCCCAGCTGGGAGAATCTTCTTCTTGTGTGGAGTTATGTGTCTGCCTGGGTTTCCTCCAGTAGTTCCAGTTTCTTCCTACAGTCCAAAGACATACAGTCAGGTGAAGTAGAGATTCTTACCCTGTGATGGACTGGTGACCTGTCCAGGGTTTCCCTGTCTTCTGCCCTGTAAGGGCTAGGATGGGCTCTAGCACCCCCTGGAACCCAGTGGTTGAATATGCAGCTTAATGAATGAATAGAATTTAGTTGACTTTCTCCCATTTTTCTCTTGCTTAGGTACATCGTTAAATAGCAAAGTATTATTTTACCTATGGGCGACTATATTTGGCTTTGGAAATTGGCTTACATTTGAATTCTTCTGTGTGTGTTTGTGTCATCATGCATCATAACAGAGAGCCCGAGTACTACGCCAGCCCGTAAGCACAGACTCGTAGTCCTGTGGCGTTTCCAGCATAATTAGTTATCGGTATCAGTATGCGAATGTAGCTAGAGGAAGCGTGAGCTGCCACCAGCAATTATTCATCCCTGTTGTGTCACTCAAGCTTGCCCGCCTCCATAAATCATTTTTCCGGTTTGTTGTGGCGTCTGATCTGAGTGCCTGTGGAGAACAGTTTGACGACGGACTCACTCAACACCTTGTAAGGACAGAATGTGAAATTCATGAAGAGGTTTTACTGCAGAGACACAGAAGGGGAGATGCTGAGCTTTAACCTAAATCTCTTTGTGTGTCTGTATTTCCATCTGATTCATATGTATGAGCTATTGCCTCTCACTGAGTGCCTATAGCATATGTACTGGTTTATCCTGCATTTGCACTGGTGCTCTTTGCCACCCTGTTGATTTGGGAAATGATCTTGGCTCCTGTGGAAGGTAAACACAAGCCGTGTGGTGGTTTTTACGATCGAACCTTTCATCATGTTCAACCGCCATTCAGACTTTAGCTTGTAAATCTTTCAGCTCCCTGTTGCTACAATAACTGCATGCATTGTGAATTTAGCCAATAGTTGCAATTGACATTTTAAATCATGTTAATAAATATTTCTGTTCGACTTAAAAGTCATTTTGGGTTTTTATGATTTTTGGAAAAGGTAAAACTCGGGTTCTCGTGGTCTAGAAGAAATATACGAGATGCAGGGTGGGTTGTTGCTGTGCAGAGCTGTCTGCCAAGAGAAGTCACGCTAAAGGAGAGGTGGAGGAGGAGGCGAGCTCTTTTGCTCTCTCAAGCTTGAGCTACTGACATCCTGTGGTGAATATGTGAAATGCTGCAGTCATCGTTTCCAGGAACAGCAGAGTATGTACACGGATCTTTTTTTACATACTGTGAAGATATTGTAGATATTAACGTGCTAAATCCCCAGTGTTGAATGTTGACTAAACACCCTACTGTGTTTATATACCATATGTCCAATTGGACCCTGGGTGTTAATTCAGCACTGGGGAATTTGCTGTAGTTATATTTTCCTTATTTGAGTCATCGTACTTTCTGTTTTCTGGTGCTTTCTAATTTTTTTTCAGTTAATTTCACATTGTTTTGCTCCTCTGCAAATGATTATGAATCTGTTATTCTAGCTTTGTTACCCGAGATAATAGCCATAATAATTTTAAAGCAGAATCATGCCATGCCTTATTTACCGTGACCGAGTTCAATATCTTGTTGAATAGCGTTGCCAGACATTTTGGCAAACATCACGTCTGTTTATATTCCAATTTCAGGTCAGACACGTAGACAATACAGCATGTGGACATGCCAAGTGCTGTGTTTGATATAACACTTTGTCATATAGCTACACTAGATTGCCTCTGGGCATGGATGTGTGTGAATGTCCG
>JANCOA010000033.1:11631414-11644990 GCA_024363135.1 Leptodoras oyakawai
TGCCGGCTGGGCACCGGCTCCCCCGTGACCCCGTAACTGGGAATAAGCGGTACAGAAAATGACTGACTGACTGATGAATTTAGTGCTTAACATCAGTCTAGCAGTTGGCTTACCATTGAGTGTGGCATCAAGGCTTCTGTGGTGAAATAAAAAGTTACTCAATAATTAAATTAATTAAATAATGTGTTTGTGTAGAGTTTTATTATTGTATTGCCTCAGTTGATGCTACTATCTCTATTGGAGTGATGTCATGCAAAATTTCACTGTGTATTGTGACAAAGATTCTATTATATTCTATTCTGTTTTATATTTATTTTTAAATTATGATGTAAACAAATTCTTGTATGTAGTTTGTATATACTGGCAAACTGTTTTTTTGTTGTATCATTTATATTTACATTAATGGTATTTGACAGATATGCAGAATTACTTACATTTGTCTCATTTATAAACTGAGCAGGGCGACACGGTGGCTTGGTGGGTAGCACTGTTGGCTTACAGCAAGAAGGTCCCAGGTTCTGTGTGGAGTCTGCATGTCCTCCCTGTGTCTGTGTAGGTTTACTCCAGGTACTCCGGTTTCCTCCCACAGTCCAAAGACATTGAAGTTATGTTGATTGGTGTCTCCAAAGTGGCCCTAGTGTGTGAGCGTGTGCGCCCTACAATGGATTGGCGCCCTGTCTAGGGATGTTCCTGCCTTGCACCCTAAGCTTCCGGCTAGGCACCGGCTCTCCCTTGACCCTGAAATAGGAATAAGCGGTTAAGAATGAAATGAATAAACTGAGCATTTTGGTGGTGCTGAACTGATCAGTAGCCTGGTATCTTAACCACTGAGCCATCACTGCCAAATAAATGTTAGTTTAGTCATCAAAATTGTTAATAAATGAAACAATATTTTACTGTTTTGTTTTTTTTTTTGCTGCTCTAATATGCCCATAACTAACTATTCTTTATCAGTTGCACCAAATGTGCAAAAGTTATTTGCCAATTGGATGATATGGATAATGAGCTGAGTAGAACGCAATCATTTCTTCAGTACCACTGTTTTCATTCTCATGGAGATGAAAGTCGAGGCAAGACATACCCTGCCACCTACACACAGCACAAACAGCTTAAATAAGGAAGCACGTCTCACTCATCATCTATAATTTAAAAAATATAGTAAGCCATGGTCTCTCTGTACTAAATGTTAAGCATAAACACCCCCTGGGGTGAAGCATATGTGAAACTTTAATAGCTGCCATTAGCTTAGAGTGCCTCAGATGATTTGAACTAAAGAGTTTTATCCAAGAATTCACTTAGAACTGACTTTACAGAAGCTTTTAAATGAAGTAATGCTCCAGACAAGCCTGAGAGCCGCAATGCTCTTATTGATCTTTGTCAATTTATCACCTCTTCTTACTGTTTCATTTAAGCTGTCCTGTTTAATGATTAGCTGATTTGGCTGGATTTTAAATAACACTCTCAAAGTGCAACCTGGCCATATGAGTCTTTTTGTTTTTTACATATAACAGGTTATAATTATATTGATATTGCTAAACTCAGCAGACACAGTCTCTTAAATACCTTGACTAAAAGAACATTAGATGCATATCTGCAATTACTGTCTTTTGACAGTGATTTTACTAAGCCTTTAGTATCAATCCTTGTTGACTTGACTTTAGAGTTGAAATATCGTTCTGCCTTTTGATTCCTGCAAAATAAACCTGTGCGTGTATTTGACCTGTGCATGGCTAACACATATTGCATATTTATGAAAAATGACTAATAATATAAAACAGGTTTAGGATCTTCATGACAGAAACATTTAGGCAAAGTATTTTAAGGCATTTTAATAGTGCTTGTACATTCAGCTGCTTCTGTCATGCACGTATGTAATCTCTGGTCATTACACATATATCACAAACACATTCATTTCTCAGCTAACTAAGAAATGCAACAGGAATTTTGATATTTTATAAAATGTTATTACATCTGCAGAGTACAGTTTGATTACTTATTTACACACACAGCATTTTCTTTTCAATGGTATAAACCTATTGGATATTAAATGCTATATCACTTACATTAATGCTCTCCATATCATTTACATATTTGTTTTTCTAACATGAAACATTTATCTTTTCATTACTGGACATTTTTGTCTTGATTGCTATTTATGGTGGACCGCTTCCATTTTACACTGCAATTTGCACCTTATGTACAGCATATTTAGTAGGTGTTCTGAAGTGCAGTTTGCATAACGAGATGATGATTTTATATACCGTACATTAATGTGTAGTCTCACATACAGTATGTGTAGCATATCTGCCCCGTTAGTGTGGTCTACCATTCACAAGCTGAACATGAACCCACCAAAGGTAATAAGATGATGCCCTACATTAGGTGACCTAAAAAAGGGTGCAGATGTAAAAAGACATAAAACAAAAATAAAAAAGAGGGAATATGCTTGACAATACTGCTGTTCGAGCACAAACCTTTGGTCAGGTAGCAGTGATTCACATTTTTATGACCATGACAACTTCAACTTTTTCTGCTTTCATAAACAAACTTCTGCCTGCCTTGGAGGAGCTTTGAATCTTTATTGACAATTGTCAATAGCCAGACTGGTCCACAGGGGCCAACGGGCCTATTTCATATATAGAGTGTGAGCAGTTAGGTTGTGGCATGATGATCAGACCATTCACATACATTTTGAGCTTTGGCTTTATATAATAAAGGATTTGGAATTTAACAACATTTCGAAAGCTTTCTTTAGAAACTGAGACCAAATGTGTTCAAATGGCTGAACCCAAGTGCAGGGTTAGGCTGGGCTCTTATGTGTCAGCCCATCCGATAGAAGGAGAAATAAGGAGAAAATAAAGAAAGTAGGTTTTTTAAATTATTTACTACATTTTATCTTTTTCATTCTGTTGTGCAAACCTGCCACAGCTGGGAATTGAACACAGCGTAAAATGCATATGGGTTACCGCCGAGCGAAGAGGACACACGCGAACAGGGGAAAGGGATAAGCTAAAAAGTAATTACAGATCTCAAACAAAGGAGATATATTTTAACATCATGGGAAAAAGCATGAACGAAGTGGCATAACCAAAAACCTAAAGTACATGCCTCCTAAATGAATCTGAGAAGGCTCAGATAGAGTGGGCAGCGCATAGACTAACTTAAATTGGGAATTGTGTGTTGTGCTCAAATTAGTAGGCAGGGGAAGAAAGAGGCAAGAATTACCAATCTTATCCACAAAGGGCCTAATCACTAAGGATCTAATCAGTGGATCTTGACTTTCAATAGTGTGTGGCTTCCGCTTGGTTGGAAAGAAAACCTGCACCCACACCGGCCCTTTGTAGATAAGATTGGACACCACTGTTCTAAGCCCTACCATGTGATCTCACCTCTACAAAAGTGAAATCATTAATTAGACACATTAATTAGCATTTGAAAGAAAAAAGCTGCCAAAGTAGCAAAGAGAGCATTGTGCTCAAATTAGAAGGCAGAGGAAGAGATACTAAACAGTACCTACTAGATTACCTCGAACTGGAGTCCTACCCCATGATCTCTCACGCCGTAGTGTTACCAGAAAGAATGGTCAGAAGGTGTGACGAGAGCACTGGGCCAAGGAGCTCTTTAAATAGTCCAAGAAACCAGTGTGCCAAATTGCCTCGCGGTTTTGCTGGGAACTGGAATTCTCCTCTGGCAGGAGAACTACGCTGCTGCGGTCTGACACAGTACGACCCCTAACAAAATATAAATTTATCTAACAGTAAAGCAACATTCTGGACAATGAACCCTGACACTGCTGTGTGTTAACAACATTATTTGACTTCAGCAGGTTTTCCAAACAAGGTTTTCTTTCACACAAGTGATAAAGTATGTGCAGCCGCAGGCCCAAAGCATCTAACAGCAACTTTCTTAAGACACAACTTTTAAATAGAGTGCGCTATGATCAAATTAAAATGTACTTTTTCTTTTAATGAATTCTGTTAGTATCATTTTCAGATAACCAGAAATGTTTGCTTTCTCATTTGGTTTTATTTGTTTATGGAAATGGGCTGTCCCACGGGGCATCTGCTAGATGTGCAGAAATAAAATCAAGTTTTACTGTTAGATTTTTTTTTTTTATTAGAACACATTTTTAATATAACATATTTTTTTATTAGAAACTACTGGAATTTATTTCATCTTTATTCTGCGGGGAGGCATTTAAAGCTAGAATGTGCAAGATTTTTTTTTTTATGTTTGGCAGTTGACCATAATGTATGATTGTAAATTAGAGTGATATTGGTCCTGATGATCCTTTTATTATTCAAATCAGTTCCACAATATCTCAGTTGATTGCTTGATTGAATGAGATTTCTTTGAATAATGCTTTGTCATGAATTAAAACAGCATTGTTTACCATCAAGAGCCATTTTAGTGGGAGAAGAGAGAAAGAGACTTTATTTGTAATGCCATACTAATGATACTTCTCCTGGATAGAATCCCCTCTGCTCTTCAACATGTGCATTCTGAGATGCTGTTCTGTACACCACAGTTGTAGAGAGTGATTATTAGTGTTACTGTCAACTGAAAACCAGCCTGGCCATTTTTCTCTGACCTGAATTTGAATTTTTTTTCCACACCACTCTGAGTAAACTGTTGGACATGACAGTTCAGTTTCTGAATTACTCAAACCAGCCCTTCTGGCAACAGCAGTGATGCCACAGTTAAAGGTACTGAGATCACAATTTTCCAATGTTAATTTGTCAGCAAAGGTCATTATGTAAGGGTGGGCAAACATGACATTTCATATTCCTATGTCCATTTAAAAAAACAACAACAATAAAGGTAGTATACTTGGTTTCAGAAGCACTTCTGTAGAAGATGGAGTGTGAATACTAAAACTATAAAACAGGTGTGTGCTTCAGAAGTGTGGTGACTGTGCCTTTTGTAACCCTATGTGCTTTATAGGTGCCTGTTCTTATCTTCTTTCTCATTCCCTTCTCACTCTCTCACACACATTGATGGAAAACACTCACTCTGTCTTATTGTCTTGTGCTGTTTAAGGGACCCACATTGAAGTTTACCACAAGGAAGATATATATTTCAGGGTTGTGTGTACTCTGTAATAACCTTTTATTATTATTATTATTATTATTATTATTATTATTATTATTATTATTATTATTATTATTCACCCAGCAGATGTGAACCATGTGGTCATACACAATACATGTTGAAGGCTTTAACTTGAATGTTTGTCCCTTTGAGTTCCTCATGTATCTGCCACACTGTCACTTCACCCGGTTAGGTGTCATTTAGAGTTACATTAAAAATGTGATGATGTTTGTTGTGCTGCAACAAATGTCATTGTACATCAGTTATGTTAAATGCACTCAGTGTATGTATTGTATTATTTCATGACATGCAACATTTCTGAAGAAATAGAAAGCATTACTGAACATGTGAATGTTTTCTGATGCTTGATTATTATTATTATTATTATTATTATTATTATTATTATTATTATTATTATTATTATTATTATGCCTGACATTTCTAACAGGACTTCTGTGTAACCGTTGAGCTTATAGACTCATCCACTGTGTATGTGTTTGAGATACAACAGAGAAAAAAAGAGACAAGCAGAGTGAGAGAGAAGTGGCCATTTTTTGGGGGGATTTTTTTTTAACAACTTTAATGGACGATTTATGGCCCTAAAGACCATTTAGACACCCGAGGCAACGTCTTATCCATGAGATGATACGATTTGAAAACTCTTCATCAATTTCCAGATTGACAAATGAACAGAAGTCCTGTCCTGCTGCTTCTTTATTAATCTTCTCTCTCCCTCCCCTTTCATTTCAGCATCCTCTTGCTTTGATTTGCATTTGTTCAGCACACTGGGAAGTTTCCTGCTGTTTTTTTTTTTTTTTTTAGCTTGGTTTGGTTTGGTTTGGGGTTTTATTTGCCTTTCATAAGCTTGATGACCCATTTTTTCCCTTAATGCTAATGAATTAATTTGTGACTTGTTTCACCTGATTTTTGTTTTTTTGTTTGTTTGTTTTTTTTTCTTGAACTAGTGAAAAGGTCCGTAGATTTTAAATCTAGAGGAGTAAAATTATTTCCTGGCAAAGACAACAACAACAACAAGTTTTCTATCTGTGAGTCCACCATTTGTTACTCTTTTATAGCAAATTTGTGGTATGCTCTTTTTGTTTGTTTGTTTGCTTTCATTTTTTGCTTTGCTTGAATTTTTGTGTTGTGTTGGTGTGGTTCATGCTTTCAATTTTAATTCTGTTTTTTTTTCATTGCTTTGTTTGGGCATTGTAATTTGCTAATGTTGTTTGCATGAACAGTCTTGTCTTGCCATCTTCAAACCAGCAGCTCGTGTTTGTGTTAATAGTGTAATGCATTAGCATTTGCATTGGCACTTTGTAGCCCTGATTCAAGTCAGTCAAAAAGAACCTTTCAGATACTAGGCATTTCTTATAAATCACACAGGTAAGTGCAAAACTAGAACATTATAGGAGAAGAGATAGCAGCAAGACATTTTAACTAACATACATGGGAATGCCAATTCAGGTTGTAGGTATTACAAGAAAAAAAGCCATAAAATGCCCGATTCAGAGTAAAAGGCTGGTAAGTAACATATTCACTGATAATTTCAATGCAATACCACAAGTCCGAGCAGGATGGGGGAAAATAGTTCTTTGGCTGAGAAAATAAGCAAGTTCAAACAATATTAGAGTGTCTGGCAATGAACAATTTTCTGTACATAGTAAAGTATTATGTTCAATATAGTTACTGTAGATGATTATGATTAAGGAAGGAGAATCTTTATTTCGTAGCAATAACTGTACACCTACAGGGAAAACATACAAGAAATGAAGTGTTTTTAATGTTTTCAGGGGATATATAAAGTCTTTTTCTTTCTCACTTTATTATTCCCATAGCAACAGCTAGTGATACAGAGACACAACCACTTAATTTGAACTACATGTACTCACTTCACTAATTATTACTGAAGTGCATTGCACTTACTTCCCTGATTCTTCTTTAGATTTTTAACTGCAACTGCTAACTGCTACAGGCAAGTCATTAAAATCTCACTGGACCTCCTCTCTATTCCAATTAGCTACATTTATTTGGACCAAAACAGGACTCACTGGCCACATCACCTTTATTCATAAATGTTTGAGATATTCTTCTCTGCCCAACACCGCAAAGTTAACCGCCCATGTGATATCTCTGAGCAATCCTCTTTCTTTAAGTGATTTACTGAACATGCAGAGAGTTTATTGTGATCTACTTAAAATCTGCTTTGTTTTAATGCATCCACTAAATTCAGTGTTTTAACACACACTTAATTGAACATTTTAAAATTTATGGGAAATACTAAAAACAAAAGCTTGCTGTGCTTCAAAGGACTTATGAAGAAGCAAAGGCAAAATAACTGTTCATTCCAACAGTAAAACCAAACTATCACCATACATAACGATCTGGAAGTAACTTCTACAGAGTTTGCTGTGTTATCCAGAGGCCTTAAATATATGCCCATGAGGCACACTCAGTTTAAGACTGATTGTAGAAAGGTTGTCCAAACTGCACACATTTCTGAATTAAAAGAAAACCATGCTAAATTTCATTAGACACCAAGTCAATCATTCAGGAGGAGAATTTCAAGCACTGGAATTTTTCATCAGTTCCTGTGAAGAAGAAATTGGCGGTCAAAGTCTCAAAGGCTCGAGTCTATCTAGAATGTGTAGTATCTTTGAAAGAGCCCAACAAATCAAGTGGAAATATGAGCAAGTCAACAAATAAAGGCTGTGTAAAAAGCAAAAGACAAATTTCTGCTTTCAGCTTCCAATGGGAATATGTTGAGTAAATATATACAGCACTATGCAAATTTTGTGGGAAAATGCTTTTAGGCAGTTGTGGAAAAATGCCAAGGAAACTTAATGCAGCCAATGACAAACACATCAAGTATATTGCCTTTTGAAATCGTAAGATGTCCAGCAGTGCCATCAGCTCAGAACTGGCAGAAACCAGTGGGACCCAGGTACACCCATCTACTGTCTGGAGAAATCTGGCCAGAAGTGGCCTTTATGGAAGAGTTCAAAAAGCCGTACCTCCTACATGGAAACAAGGCCAAGCGACTGGAGAGCAGTACAATAAAGAGTGTCTTCACGCAACAGAGAAGTAAGTCATGGTGGAGGTTCCTTGCGAGGATCATTAAGAACTACCTTCAGTGTCAAGAAGAACAAGAAGTCCTTGAAGTGATGGTATGGCCCCCATAGAGCCCTGATCTCAGCATCATCGAGTCTGTCTGGGATTACATGAAAAGGGATTACATGAAAAGTCAGAAGGATTTGAGGAAGCCTACATTCACAGAAGAGCTGTGGTTAGTTCTCCAAGATGTTTGGAACAACCTACCAGCTGTGTTCCTTCAAAAACTATGTGCATGTGTACTTAGAAGAATTGATGCTGTTTTGAAGGCAAAGGGTGCTCACACCAAATACTGATTGGATTTAGATTTCTATTCTGTTCATTCACTGCATTTTGTTAATTGATGAAAATAAACTGTTAACACATTGTGAAAATTCAGCACAAACATGATACAACCAGTGAGAAAATGCATATGGGTGTGTATGGAAGAGCATGTAGATCATATGTTATAAAATTAATTGTATGTACTCTCATTGGTTCCTGACTTTTCAGACACTCTGTGCTGTGGGCAGATTGACAATGACGTCACTCTCCAGCTAGTCTTCCATACATTCAACAGTATTTGCTGTCATTTCCAGAAGATATCTTTGTAAAAAAAATGTGACGAATCATCACTGCAGCTGTTTCTGCCTTCTTCCATACCCAAAGTATCCAAAGGAAACAGTCCTGGGTGTCCTATTGTTTCTGCTTGTTCTTGTCCCACAGAAATTAATGTCCTAGTTTCTGAATGATGTCTTCCATGCCATTGTTCACTCTTTATACGCGATTGTTAAAGTTGAATCTTTCAAAGAACAGTTCCTGCACAAGAATGTTCTACTTTTTTCTATGGACTTAAAAGTATTGTCTATATACAGTCATCTGTAATGCAGGCAGACTGTGAGCTCTGAAACCTTTTCTCGATGCGTGACAAGAATAATGCACACGCTCAAGATTATCAGACTTGTCTTAATACTTAACTGCGTCAACCTTAATTCTAGGTTTTACTCTGCTGTCAGAAGAGACCGTATATGAAATACAATCGACATCTTCCTATATGAACCTTATTGATCAAAACACTGGACATGTTCCAGTAATGTTCATGAGGTAAACTGATGACACGTTTGTCATTCCTACCAACTTGCCCAAGCGCTCCAACGTTTCGTTTCTTCCTTCTTCACATTTGAACATGAGCTTTTTAGACATGTCTCTTCTTAAAACCACTGTTGCTGATAAATGCACTGAATCTCATACATTCGTAGAATACATAGAATACTTACCATCTCAAGCACTTCAAAAATTCCATTCCTTCTGCCCAGCTACTGAAACGTCAGTGGATTTGCACTGCAATCAAAGATTTCTTCCAGAAAAAGGAGGAACTTTAAAACTCTCAGCTCCCTAAGAAAGTCGTAGATGATTCCTTGAGCTATTGCGAGAACAGATGCGCTGACCTTTAAACAATCCACTGCTAAGACAGAGAGAATTCCTTTGGTGCTTATTTTATCATGCCACTAATAAAAGAGGAACAGACATAGCATTATTGAGATCTCTGTTTTCAGTGCCGGGTTATCCTGAGGGAGTGAAAAGAATGCGTCTACACACTGAACTTTGGAACCCTGTGGAATAAAGGGCCATCCACACCAAGAATCATAACTATAACCATCACTTGAAATATGTTGTTCTAATATACTAAGTCATACCACAACTAGAAGGACAATAGCAGTGGAGAATGATATCAGAGCTGTCAAAGAAACACTGACAGCCAATCAAAACTCGTCTAATTTTAGAGGGTGTCACATTCAACATGACAGATGACGTTGTGGAAAGACTCGACACTGAGGATCAAAAAATGCACTACTTTTTGATAAAACAAGCAGTGCTTACAGAGACGCTATGAAGAAGGAGGACATTTGGATGCAGTCGGCTCACTCTCAGAATCACCCTCATAATTACGAACCCTTCTGTTTGTTTCTATACACAATGTATACAACAGTAACAAGTCTTCAGTATCTATATTCCTAAGCTGCAGATACAGCTGGAGAGTGTAGCGCTTGCCAGGCACGACTGTTTACAGAATGTTATTATTCATCAGTATGGATGCTCATCAGTTATTATTCATCAGTATGGATGCTGGTGAAGGACTTATGTTCTATTTCTCCTGGAAGGTTTGTGTACTACTCTGAACTCTATTACTACTCTATTAAAACTGGTATTGGAGCCTGTGTAAAGTGCATAGCAATGCCATCTATGCACGTCACTGGTTGTGTCCGCCAGTGCATAAAACATCTATGGACATCTATAGAAGCTATGGAAGCTACTAGAGCTGTTTCTGCCATGACAATGGCAAGTTATCATGATCTAACATGATTTAATATTTGGAGCTTGTGATATGGGTCAAAGCATTTCAGAGGTAGAAGCAAAGCATTTCAAGGGTGAACCATGAATACAAGAATTCCGGCAAAACCTCAAACCTACGACAGCAGCGTGGCCGTAAATATACTCTGGGTGAACATGACCAAGAATAGTTTCACGTGGAAGGCACACAACACTGCCTCAAGTAACATCGGAATTCAATGCCAGAGTTTCAACAAACATAAGTGTGAGTACTGTGCAATGTTACTTCCAAGATCTCGTGGGGGACCTACCAAGTATTAACTGGTATACCAATTTTTCTGATACATAAGTGTATATTAATAATAAGAACCTGTCTAATTTCATACGTTTGCAGGTATCAAGAGTAGCAGTTGATTATTTTCCAGTTTATTATTATTATTATTATTATTATTATTATTTTCCTGCTTTCGTATGGTATTAAATTATACTTTAGTGCCACTGTACTTCTAGTTATCATCATCTGAGGGGTACTGTGAACTGGATTGTGAGCCACCAATTTCATTTTAAATGTGTCCATACTTTTTTCTTTTCTTTTTTTTTTTTTAATTACCCAGTACTGTTACACACACTTATATACATAATAGCTAGAGCATGGTGCACTGTAAAAGAACATGCTAACTATCTACAGTATCTACAGTATCTATAGTACTCACTAAACTGGAAAGAATTTGGTTCTGAAGATATTCTGAAAGTATTTAGGACTTGGCTTAATAGACTGTTTCTATAACAGCTTTGAAAGACGATCTAGACAGTTGTGTTAAAAAGAAAAGCCGGACATTGCTGTGATGACATATACATGATATACATGATAATTTAATGACCTACAGTGACATTTAATATAGCATTTTAAGTAATATGCAAGATTCTAAATTCAAACCTCACATAAAATCATTCAGTTGTCCTTTACTTTCTTACTGAAGTCATATGTTTTGTGCTGAGACAAAGTTACTAATACCTGCAGGGTCAGACTGGGTCACTACATATTGAGCTGTGGCTCGTTGTCTATTAGGCTGACCTAAAATTGAACACTCTTTCTCAGCCATGCTGTCAACAAGTCAAGCAAAGACAAAGGACATTGAAACAGAAGAATCATATTACCCTCCATTCTTTGCACATTTGCACTTGTGTGCGCAGTACTTTAGTGTATGGCTAAGGTGTTATTGCCCTCTAAATCCACAGACCAGAATCCAAAGCATTGTCTTCACTCTGATAAAAAATGCTATATTGTGCTCAGTGAGTGTAATATCATACGAGTTACAGGAGCACTTAATATTGACCAGTAATCCATCACTCACATTTTGCAACATCTATAATTCATGCTAGCATAATGCAAGATAAATACTGTTTGGAACATAACTCTAAGAACAAAGAAACTCTGTTTCAGTCATAAGATTCTGTTATCGTCTGTTTATTGCTCTTTTAATCATTACAACATATTTGGCTATTTATTACTCAGTGGTTTATTGCTATCAGTAATTTGCCTGATGCTACTTGGCATCATACAGCTGTGAAAACTGTAATAAGGTTAATTCAGTAGGTTAATTAAGTAAGTAATAGCAGACAGTAAGGCGTGCTGAATATAGTCCACACTGGGGCAGTCAGTGTCAGGTCATTTCCACTCCAAAGTGGATTATTTTCATATAACAGCATGGTCTGTTATTCTGCTTATATCACAGTTTTGAAATTAGTAATGAAGATACCATTTTAATATATTTTATTGTACATTGTATTGTATTGTATATTTATGTACCATTTTTAGACTTTATAGAAATCATTATAGAAAATATTACCAATAATGGCTGTAATTCGATTTAGTGTTATAAAAATTAACGGTGTGTGGGTTCTCTGTGGCTGTGCTTGTTTTCTGGTCTCAGGTGCTATGTAGTTACTCCTGACTTGTATGCAGGTTGAACTAATATTAAGTTAATGAAAAAAACCAAGATGTCTATGAATTCATAAAGCATACCGTTTAAATAGCCTTCTATAAATAGACTTATATAGTGAAACAGATTTCAGATAAACAACAAAAGGCAAAGGTTAGAAGAGGAAGAGAAACTATGTGTGTGTTGGTTGAAAATGCTCAGTCTTCTGTGTGACACACTGTATGCATAGCCTCAGCAGTGATGCACTGATTTTGGCTGCATGTGCTTGCGCATCATATATGTGCACTATGATGCTCAAACAAAACTAAAAGTGTTAAAAAGAGAGAATATATTATTTGTCCTTTTTGTGAAGTGTGTCCTGGTTGTCGTCCTGTTGTGGACTGCAAGGCAACGTCCTCATGACTCCTTGCCAGTGTAGCATGGTTTGCACAGACCCCTCTGCACATGCTAGATATGAGTGCATGCAAGCATGTGTTTGTCATTTTGTTTGCTTGCCTGAGCAACGTTTGTTTGGACGGACCACTGACCACCCCAGGGTTGCACATCTAAATGCATGATGGGTTGCATAGGAGAGCCTAGGATATTTGAGTTTAGAAATGTCATTACTTTATTACATTATGTAAGCTTATAAGGATTTCATTTAAGCATAGTGTTTCTGGTTCCAGGCAAAATGTGAATTGTTTTATTGAATTTATATAAATGTGCCAGAGTGACATAATAGTTATGTAAAAGCTTGTGCTGATTTCAGGTGTTTAACGGGTTTAGAGCGCATAGTGAGTTGAATGTGTGGATGAGAGCTGATGATTGCAGTTACAGCATAAGAGAGAAAAGATTTACTGAAATCTATGAATGTCTGTCTATTAGTGAGAGAGGGTGTGTGTGTGTGTGTGTGCGTGCTTTAAAGGCTACCTACTTTATATATATATATAGCCAGGTGACAAACACACTCACATATGAAATTTTATATTTAAAATCCCTTTCCGGGTGACACGGAACACACTCACATGTGAAATTTAATATTTAACATCCCGTTCCGGGCGACATGGTGGCTCGGTGGGTAGCACCGTCTCCTCACAGCAAGAAGGTCCCGGGTTCGATCCCCGGGTGGGGCGGTCTGGGTC
>JANCOA010000033.1:11686739-11697731 GCA_024363135.1 Leptodoras oyakawai
TGATGCCTTCAGTGAGAATCTACAATGTAAATAGTCATGAAAATAAAGAAAACGCATTGAATGAGAAGGTGTGTCCTAACTTTTGGCCTGTACTGTATATATACTGTATATATAAATATATAAATGTATATATATAAAAAAAAAAAAACAGACTGTTGATATCATGCATGTACTTTATAAGTAATATAGAGTTCTGTATATCTGATTTCTTTGTTTGTCTTCCTTCAGTTAAGTGGCTGCCTTGTGAAAATATCTATAGTCAAAAGTGCTATACCAATACATTTGAATTATACTGAAGTGGAGGACTTATTTATTCTTTGTAGAAATTGACAAGGAGAGTTGTGGTGACCCTGGTACACCTCTCTATGGGATGAGGGAAGGAGATGGCTTCTCTAATGGAGATGTACTGCGCTTTGAATGTCAGTTTGGCTTTGAACTGATTGGAGAGAAGACCATTTCCTGCCAGACCAACAACCAGTGGTCTGCCAATGTCCCAATCTGCATCTGTGAGTAACGACTGTAGATAATGAGACTAGCTATATCACCACATTACAGTGAAAAGCCTGTAGTAGCTGACAGATTCCTTCACAGGGGATACCTGATGTAAAATCGAGCTGATTGGCTTCGTTAATACTTAAATGTCTAATTAACAACAGCTGTCTACACTTCTCTTCTTTGGTATTTTCTAGTTGCTTTTTTCAGTATCCAATTGGAATAATTAACAGATCTGGCCAATTTTATGGTCCACAGCCCATCCATGGCATATGCAACATTAATATTTCACACAGAGTGAATAGTTTTTCACATAGAGTGAGCTTCTGATTGGATTTTTTTTAATGATTTGGTATTTTCTGAGTATGTACATGCTGTTAATATTCTAGTGCATATTTCAGGGGAGCTTTTCTTGTGAAGACACTGTGTGTTTATACTTTAACCTTTCTACTCTGTTTGGGTCTAATGGAGTCTAGTGTAATCTAGTTTGTTTTATTCTAGTCTTGTCTGTTTTATTCTGTTATCTTTGACTCAAATGCATTATATTATCTTTCTATATTCTGTCTATATTCATTTTATTCTATTCTATTCTAATCTATTCTATTCTGTTCTATTCTAGTAGACTCTACTTGATTCCATTCTATTCTGGTCTAGTGCAGATTAGTCTGTTTGATTCTATTCTATTCTGATATACTGTACTTGATTCAGATCTATTCTGGTCAAGTCTAATTTATACTATTCTATTCTGTTCTGACATACTCTGCTTGGTTCAGGTCTATTATTAGTCTCTTTGATTCCTATTCTATTCTATTCTAGTGTCTAGTCTAGTCTAGTCTATTCTAATATAGTCTTATCTAGAGAGTCTAGTTTGTTTGATTCTGTTCCATTCTTCTGTATTCTATTCTATTCTGATATAATGTACTTGATTCAGATCTATTCTGGTCTAATTTATACTATTCTATTCTGACATACTCTGCTTGGTTCTGGTCTATTATTAGTCTCTTTGATTCCTATTCTATTCTATTCTATTTTATTCTATTCTATTCTATTCTATTCTATTCTATTCTATTCTATTCTATTTTGTTGTATTCTATTTTGTTCCGTTCTGTTCTTCCAGTTCCTTGTCTCTCCAACTTCACTGCTCCTATGGGCACCGTCCTTTCCCCTGATTACCCAGAAGGCTATGGCAACAACCTCAACTGTGTGTGGCTGATTTTATCAGAGCCAGGCAGCCGCATCCACTTGGCCTTCAATGACTTTGATCTGGAGGCTCCTTATGACATCCTGACAGTGAAGGATGGTGAGCTGCTGGACTCTGCTGTCCTGGGCCGCTTCACTGGAGCCGAAGTTCCTTCCCACCTCACCAGCAACAGCAACATCCTCCGCCTGGAGTTCCAGGCCGACCACTCCATGTCTGGCCGAGGCTTTAACATCACCTACAGCAGTGTGTATTTCATTCCTTGTGTACAGTCAGGTCTATACAGTGGGTTTATAATACAGTATTTACAGTATTTAAATATAATCATTAGTGTATTTTCTAGTCTTATAGCGGTTATTAAACTAAGCTAGAAGTAATATTTAAATACTGTGTAAGGAATGTGCTTATATTAAATTAAAATATTTCACATAAAGAAATAAAAGTAATTTAAAGTAAAAGTGAAAACTGATAATGCTAAGCTGCTGATGCTTGGTTGAAATGTAGATCAAGGTATTTGTCTGTAGGAGTCCAATAATCATAAGAAACAATAACTGAATAAAATGAGTTCTAAAAAAGTAAAAAATTATAGATACTGCATATTGGTCATGGTGTTCTTGGAGATAACATAACAGGATATCTTTTTCAGTAACTTTTTACGTGTTTTTTTATTGTTGCATCCCTAAGATACAGTTTATTCTAGAAGTGTCTTAACTCAGTAGAAATCACCTTAGTTACATTCAGCTGAGCAAAAACTAAATACTTCTCCATATCAGTTGTGCCTTTTTTAAAAGTTGTGCTTTTTTCACAAGGATTATTAGGCTGCTCTCATTAGGATGTGGTATTGGACATGGCCTTTATAATGGACTGACTCTTTGCTTTGTGTTGTCAATAAAGGGCTGTCAGTAATGTGATGGAGCACTGTTAAATCTGTATTCCTTTTGACAAACATGGTGTCCTTCTTTCTGGCTTTTCCTGTCACTAGACATTCATCAGTCAGTCAGACATGCTGTTTGATTGCTTGACTTCTAATCCATCTGCCTCTGGGTCCAGTTTTTGCTTCATAAATTTCTCAAATGGAAATGATAAAATGAATTACATGTGGTCCGAGTGGATTAATAAGGAATACCCTTATCGGAAAAATATCTTTCAAGTTGAGTGCAGTTTCAGACTTGATGCTTTGTGCTAAAGAGGTGAAAGAAAAGAGACACTTGTGTGGAGACATTCATACTATTGAACTTTTTTGCTCCTTATTTCCTAATCACTTCACATGCAGAAGAGACATAATGAGTATTTAAGATGTGAGAACATTTATAAGCCTTATAAGGCTCTTAAGATCTTGACGGCGTACTATGGGTTTGTCTCGAGGCTCTGGGGAAAATCAAGAATAATTTAGGATAAGCTTGTATTCAGGCTTCACTATCACACTGCTTAAAAAACTCCACATATTTATTTGGAAAGCAATTATTTGTAGGTTACTGTGAAGAGAAAAAAACAATAATCTAATTTAAAACAAAATAAAACATATAGTATGCCAACTAGACCACTTTAGAAAAGAAATGGTATCCCATCAAACGTTACAAAGAAATTAGCACTAAACATAACATCTCATGCCTGTGTATTATGTACACTATGTCATGACATTTTTATGATGTGGTCATGCCAGACATATTATGGAATGTGGAGAATGGGTGTTTTTTTGGACCTTATTGGACATTCTTATTTATTTTCCTCTCTAAACAGCATTTGGCCATAATGAATGTCCGGATCCTGGAATTCCTCTAAACGCCCGGAGATTTGGTGACAGCTTTCAGCTGGGCAGCTCTATCTCCATTATCTGTGAGGATGGCTTCATTAAGACACAGGGAGCAGAGACTGTGACCTGTGAGCTGAGCACCGGCAAGGTGATGTGGAGTGGACCCATCCCGAAGTGTGAAGGTAATTTTACTAGCTCCAGTCAAGAGTCAGCAGCCGTGAAGGGCAATTACTACAGTCTTCCTTTTTACCTATGCAGAGGATATGAGTGTGAGTGAACTGAAGAGTGAGAGGTTGTGGCATGTCAGAAACCAGACCAGAATGAAAGAACCAGATCAGAACGCATTTAACATTTCTGTCGATCTCTCATTATGAACTTCAATTCTAAAGGTGAAAATGGATATACTAAGTTATGGTAAGTACTACTGTTAATCCAGTAGTTTAAATCTTCTTCTAGAGTTCCTCTTGGTCACAAAGCAGTAACAGTCACAAGGAAAAAACACACACATGAAGAAACCTTTGATACCATTTCTGCAGCCTCAACACTGAAAGAAGCTCATTCAGTTTCCTTCATCCAAATGTGTACAGCATTTCTATGTGCACGAATGATGAATTCATTAGCTGGTATACTAGTGCCCAGTCCCATGGATTCATTGCCCAGAAATCAAACTGACTAGGCTAAAATGTTTTAACAACCTATTAATGTGAGCTAATTAGGTAGTCAAATGCTAATTTAACTACTTTGTTCAGAAGGCAAGATACAGTAACTTCTTGGGTTTTTTGTCCCATTTAAGCACTGCACATGTTTGACTACTCCCTTAAATAAAATGACAGATATTTACCAGAGTATTCTAGCATTATCATAGCTCAAAGTAGCTTGAATTCAGGTCTACCAGCCTTAGTATTGGATATTCCAAGGTAATGACTAAGCACTTGTGGTGTCTCTTGTCATGGATGATGCAAAGTAGTTGAGGTAAAGAAGCTCTGCTTTCACCGTCTTCTTCTTTGTAAAGAGATTTATTAATACAAATATCGAATAATAATAGAATCAGACAAGTATCAATTACAAGCCTCGCAAGCGCTTGGAGAGCACCATAGCCAGATCCGTACTCTGAATTTTGCTGCTTGTAGAAAAGCCTTATATAGGCCAGAGACGGACTCTTGGCATCATTCTGTCAGGTCTAAGTCATTTAGACATACTTGATGTATAGATTCTGTTTTGTTTAAAATAACAAGCATATTGCTTTACATTTGATTAGCCCCTTCCTGTATAGGCCCCAAACTCAGGAAATGCAAGACCAAATGGCCTCAGGCACTCCGAATGTCATGATTATACCAGTTTATGATTAATTGCCAGAAAGGCCACAAGGACTCTTTTGTGCATTTCTAGAAGAAACACTGAAGGCCAGACACTACACACTCTTATAAGTCGCTCTGGATAAGAGTGTCTGCTAAGTGCCATAAATGTAAATGTAAATGAGTATACCATGATTTCAAAAAGTTACATTTTACTAAATAAAATAAACAAACTATGAAATAACCTTTATTTCTAACAGTCAGGTTTTTTTTTATTGTTAGCTTGTTGGAAAATGAATTTTGATGGTAAAATTATTTGGTTTGTGATGTCACAAATACTTGGCCATGTTATGACAGCAGGCTGTGAACACATCCTGAGGTGAAACATCTGTTCAGTTATTGAGTGCTCCACAACAATTATAAAGAGAATGCTTAAATTCCCTATGCAGCCCAGTAACTTCTTACTTTGAATGTTGACATGAAACTTATAGATACTTCACTACTTTTATACGACAGTTAGTTTTGCAGAATTGTCAGACTGTAAATGCTGGCATCTCCAGCACTACAGAGCCTGAAAATCAGATTATGGGCAACAAACGATGTATAATAATAATGAGATATATGATAACATGATAATGTTCTACATTTTGTTTATTTCCTTGACAAAAAGTAAGCAGGGTCTTGGTCAAGCTTTGGCCTGTGTCAGTTGCATTGTCTTTGCATTACATCTAAGATATTATTAAGGCTGGATAGGTTCTTTATTTCCTCTCAATATATTTAACAGTGAGGTGACCGAGTGTTTTGCTAGCTGGAAAGTTATATAACAGCTTGCACTGCTCTTACGTGATTCTACAAAGATTGCATTTTCTTCTCTTTCCCCAGCTCCTTGCGGTGGTCACTTCTCTGCCCCGAGTGGGGTCATCTTGTCTCCTGGTTGGCCGGGCTATTACAAAGATTCTCTCAGCTGTGAATGGGTCATAGAAGCTGAACCAGGCCGCTCGATCAAGATTACTTTTGAAAAGTACTTTTGTGCATACTTGTTCAAAAATATTAAACTTGTGTCCAAGGCAAAAATCAATGCTTCATTAATTTTATATGCTGAAATTTTACTTCCCAGGTTTCAGACTGAGCTGAACTGTGATTTCCTGGAGATCCACGATGGGCCCAATCTTCTGTCTCCACTGATCAGTTCATTTAACGGCACACAAGTGCCTCAGTTTCTGTTCAGCAGCAGCAACTACCTGTACATGCTCTTTACCACCGACAACAGCCGCTCGAACAGTGGCTTCAAGATCCTCTATGAGAGTAAGAACACAGTCAGTTTAACATGCATTTGCAATGATTTGGTGCTAAAACTCTGCCCATTTCTTGAATAAAGTTATAGTTATAATGTTTATATATATTGTAATTAGTATACCTAATGATTTAATATTAAGTAATTGCTTAGAAACTCTAACAAGCACTAGTTTTATTACACTTAAGACCTTGCCCTGCTAAACACTTTTAGGGTTCTTCAGCTTGTAACTGTGAGGGAAAGTGGATTTTCTGTGTACAATGCAGACCATCAAACTGGATTAGCTCCTTATTCCAGAGTGCAGTGGAAGCACAAATCACTTTCAGAATATTTGCTTTGAAACAGCCCACAGCTTCTAATATGCTTCACTTAGTTTTAGCCATATTATGTTGGCTTGCTTCCCGAGTTTACACCCAGCACTGATATTTTGTGTTGTTTGGGGTTTTTTGTCACTATTATTTCCTCATTAATTTAGTCATAGCCAATTCCCACCCATCACAAATCTCTTCCCTGTTGCATGACGGCTTCCTTTGAGGCATGTGAATCCAGTCTATGGCATCTTTTCAAACTGCTGCTCATGCAGCCTTAGTGAGCGTTAAGGGGCGTTGTAAAATATTTGGAGGGAAGTGTCTGCTATCTGCCCGCTTCCACATACATGAGTAACAGATGCCCATGATTGGTCAGTGTCTCTGTTATTGATATGGGAAAGAGAGTATGCCCCTGCCTCCCTGAAAGCGTAGCCAATTTTGCTTTCTTGGACTCCTGGCCACAGATGGCTGTGGCATTATCCAGATTCAGACTCTCAATCTCCAGATGATAGGGCAAATTCTTTCCTGTTTCCTGGGTTTATTTTTATCCATACATACAGCACTTGACATAAAACAGTGATAGGAGTATTTCTTGTTCTCTATGTGTAGGTGTAACAGTGGATGCCTACTCCTGCCTGGATCCTGGGATTCCTGTCAACGGATTGCGCTATGGCCAGGACTTCTCCATTGGCTCCACGGTTTCCTTTGGCTGTGACTCTGGCTACCGACTCAGCCATGAGGAGCCCCTGGTCTGTGAGAAGAATCACTGGTGGAGTCACCCTCTGCCAACTTGTGATGGTAGGTATTCAGCTGTGGTCCATCAATTTAGTACTAAAAGAAAAAAAGCAGTGAATTCCCTAATCACTTCAAATGAGCCCAGTGACAAAGTCATTCTAGAAGAAAGGCATTGACTGAAACAGGCAACAGGCTGCATTTGTCACATTGCAGTGGACCTGCATACGTATTGACTCCTCAGGTAAATTGTAGCCTGATGAAAGAGGTTACATGTGTCAAAGCTCGTTTGGTAGCCTGTCCTTTCTTTTTCCGGGTACGTTATGTTCGCTATTCTGAGGGGACCAAATTAAAACCATGCAATTCAATAGGAGGAGACCATTAGCAGTCAGTGAAGAGGATATTTACCATGATGGCTGCTGATGCTGATAGAAGCTGATTTGCTCACCAGTTTAAGTCAGGAGATTTCTTTAGAATTGTTTTTTTGTCTGTTTATGCCTATTGATGACCTTTTCTGGATAGCAATGTGAAACCAAAAAAAACAAGCTTGTTTTGTTAACAGCACTCAGCATTATCAGTGTAAAGTGAGCTTGTACTTTATTACTCAGCAATGCAGAAAATCTAAGAAATGTAGCTATAATATAGGAAATACTTTCCTATATCATAGGAAAGTAACTATGCACAAAGTGAATTGAAAGACTATGGAGGGTTTACTTTTTCTGTTAGAGTTGTCATTAATTACTGATACTCTGATGATATTGCCTAGGATAGATAAGTGGAGGCGTTGAAGAGAGGGTTCAGTCTCTCCAGTGGAGTTGAGAGTGCTACATAATAATGCCTTTGCGTAGCTAATTCATCATTTACTTTCTTTGCTTGTACCTCTATTATCCAAAGAGGATAGTTTGTCAGACAGGTCAATTAGGTCTTAAGTGTCCATTGCTGCTTATTGTAGTGTAGCACTCAGAAGAACCATGTTTTGAATTGCCGTTTGTGTGTCTGCTCTGCCGTACAGCACTATGCGGAGGTGATGTGAGAGGACCAGGTGGTACTATTTTGTCTCCAGGTTACCCTGAGGTTTACCCAAGCTCTCTCAACTGCACCTGGACTGTGGAGGTCAGCCATGGCAAAGGTAAACCACACACACACACACCCACACACACACAGCTTTCAGTCTATTAATTATGGTGTTAAGTTGCAATGTTGTGCTTTTGACAATACATCAGCATAAGAATTAGGGGATACATCAGTTCCATTTCTTTCAGACAGAGTGTGCAAATGGGTTTTGCTGGTCCTCAGGGAAGTCATGGAGCATTTTATTTAGCTCTGTTGATGTTGGTGGCTGCTATGTGTTCCTAGAAATGAACTCCAAGATGTTTAAGATGTAATTGCATTTAAATAGTATCTTTAATAGAGAGCCCGAGGGCAGCCAAACTGAGCATGCAGAGCAGTATCAGCATGAATGTCATTAAAAATGAGAGCAACGTGCCAAAATTTGCACCTTGACTCCCAAGCAAAATGTAGATCCTGCAGAACAAGAGGAAAGGAAATGTCTCAGTGAGTGTCTCAGTGCACAGTACTCGCAAAGCTGAAGTGATCTCATGTGTGACAGTTTCTCTGCTCCATGTTCAAGAACTTGGAGTTTTGTTTGTCGGCATGTCACAGAAACTTGCACACAGATCACAGATACCAATATTGGAGCATTTTTGTAAATAAGTCAGTACATGAGCACGGTATTGGATCAATTCCTGATACCAGTATCAGTACTGATGCATCTCTATCAAATGAATTGAAATTCAGTAAATCCAAAGTAAATATAAAATTCATGAAGACTTGAATTTGATAACCTTTTTAGTTAGAGGAAATAAATGTCTCCATTTTAACAACTCAGTTATCCTGTTTTCCTCATAAAACCCTTCACTGCTCATATAACCATTTTAGCCTTTCAGCAGTAAACTTAAAATGCCATTATTTACATACAGGCTCTTTGACTCCCTGCAGATATGAAACTGCTATTGTATTCACAAACACCTCCCACAAACGTAATGATAATACCATCTCCTTCCCAAGCTCCCTGTAGCACATTTCAAGATGTGTTTTGCCTCTAGGTAGCCCACATTAACTCAATGTACTGGATTGTGAACATGCTTTTTGATTAGTCTAATGCTGTGGACATACATATGTGAATTGGCAAATGAATGGAGAACAAGCTCCTGAGATCTATTAACGGGTGCTGCTAAAGTCTTCCTGAGGACGAACTGCAGGGAATGCAGAATGAGCCTTCTGCTTTCTGCCCTGCTCTATAAAATATCATCGCACAAGCTTTGAGTTCTGAATAATGAAAGTTTATCTGAATTTTAATTTCCCCAAGCTGATAAAGTATTCAGTATGGAAGGTCATTAAGTTACAAAGAAGAATCATGCAGAATTAAAATGCTCCTCCTTCCGTCTTACACTCGTACAAAAAAGAATAACCTTGGGCTCTTTATGGGGGTCTCACCTTCAACACTGAGATTCTTTGGCACTCAAAGCCTTTTTTGTGTAAGTTTAGCAGGTAGACTAGGTTTCTCTCTCAGATATTACTGTTTTTTTTTTGCATAACTATTGGATATCTGATATCCTTTTTGGTTTTCCCAACAGGAGTCCAGTTCAACTTTAACACCTTCCATCTGGAGGACCACCACGACTATCTTCTCATCACAGAGAACGGGAGTTTTGTGCAACCTCTTGCTCGCTTGACAGGTTCTGAGCTGCCGTCGCCCATCAACGCAGGCCTCTACGGGAATTTCAAGGCCCAGCTGCGCTTCATCTCTGATTTCTCCATCTCCTACGAGGGTTTCAACATCACATTCTCAGGTCCGCACTGTACACGATTTCCTGACACTTTGACTAAGGCTGAGTTGACTTGACAATTTAGCACTTTTCACACAACATTGCTTCGTCCTTGCAGACCTGTATAAAACTTTATGAAGTTCTTATTGGTGCATAACTCCTAATATGCTCCTCGGTACAGGTCACTTCACTTGGGTTTATCATTATAATTAATGGGCTGCTATATGCTTAACAGTCAAAGGGTATTATTTTTATGTTCAAAACCAAAGCTTTTGTGCCATGTGTCACATTCAGTGTGGCTTACAGATCCTCTATGGAATCACCTGCAATTACTTTATAACTGCCAAAGGCAATTTATGCAAATGTACATTTATAATTCTCTCAGTTGGCAGTAGAAACATAGTAATATAGGCTTTAAGATTCAAAGGTCTGTAGTATCTATGATAGATTACTGCCAGTACATAGTACCATGGCATGCATAATTTAAAAAGTACATTATAAATATATTATTTATTTATTAATGTTAATCACCTGTGTTACTCAGAATACAATCTTGAGCCTTGTGAAGATCCCGGAGTGCCACGGTTTGGCCGCCGTAATGGTTACAGCTTTGATATTGGGGATACACTTACTTTCTCTTGCAACATGGGCTACCGCTTGGAGGGGGCGCCAGAGATCATTTGCCTGGGAGGGGGCCGGCGAATGTGGAGCGCACCTCTGCCAAGGTGTGTGGGTACGTTGTCAACTGCTTTCATTCCTTTCCTTTCCTCTGTATATTCGGTGCATGAGCAGACTGAACCACATGGACTTACCAGATATTACAGAATTCTAGAAAGAATTCAGACATGACCAAACTGATATCATGCCTAGGTAATGAGTTACACTAGATTCATCATTATTTAAAAATTTAGTAAACATGTAAATATTAACAGTTTCTCAGCTTTTTTAAATGGTTGGTCAGTCTTTATCTAACTCAATTAATTTATTTTAATTCCTAGCTGGGTTTTTTTATATGTGACATATGACAATAGTAGCATTGATGCTGTAAATGTGTGGCCTTGACTTCTTTTTGAGTTTGTTTGGTTAAATAAG
>JANCOA010000033.1:11781656-11798789 GCA_024363135.1 Leptodoras oyakawai
TACAATGTAAATATTCATGAAAATAAAGAAAACGCATTGAATGAGAAGGTGTGTCCAAACTTTTGGCCTGTACTGTATTTGCTATATACAAAGTTACTTTCAAGCATTTTATATATTTTAATATTATGTTTTTAGTAGTAAAAAAAAATCACAAAAATATTAATAATAATAATAATGGGCGACACGGTGGCTCGGTGGGTAGCACCATCGCCTCACAGCAAGATGGTCCCGGGTTCGATCCCGGGGTAGGGTGGTCTGGGTCCTTTCTGTGTGGACAATAACAAATGACCATATTACAAATTAAAAGCAGATCTGAAAAGGTGGGTTTTAAGCAGTGACTTAAAGACAGACAGATCAGAACAGTTTCTTATGGGTTTAGGAAGAGAGTTTCATAGGGAGGGCGCAGCTATGGAAAAGGCTCTGTTACCCCAGGTCCGGCACTTAGTCTGAATGGGAACAGAAAGTAAGTTAGCGTCAGAAGAGCGAAGGCTATGAGAAGGAGTGTATTGATGAAGCAGGTCAGTAAGGTAGGATGGAGCCTGGTTATGGAGGGCTTTGTAAGTGATTAGCGGAATTTTGAACTGAATGCGTTGGCCATTTTTATTTACAAAATACCCCATACAAAACTTTTTTATGTTTTGAAGACAATTAAATATATGTATTTTTTCACTTGGACAGGTGGTGGAAATCTAATATAATGTGGTCTATATTTTTTGTAATTGTCTCTGTGTGTTTTTATAAAAGTAATTCTGATATTATCTCACAGAAAATGTCAGCATATTTTCAAATAAGGAAACTCTAAGCTGATGTACTGCACGTTGGGTTTTTTCCTCATGATTGAAAATCAGCATGCCTTTTGTCATCTTGAACAAAACCCATAAATTATATGTTATTTATGCTGAATGATTACCAGGAAGAACTGTAATATCGTCAGATATAAAAAAAAATAATGCCTATAAAATGTTAGGCAAGAATAATAAAGTCTACATGGAGCATGCTGGCTAAGAAGAATGTTTAAATAACAATTATTTCTCATATTGTTGTGTCCTGACACCCTTTAAGAAGTAGTAGCAGATTGATGGTTCCCTAACACCAATGGCAGAAGGCATGCTGAGATAGCCCAGAGCGAGGGCGTCTCTACTAGGTGGTGATTAAGAAGCTGATGGGGTTTGCTCTCTGTCTGTCTGCTTGTGTGCCTGTGTGTGTGTGTGTGTGTGTAGCTCTGTACTGCAGCACCCCAGATTCACCGCTCCATGGCTCCATCAGCAGTCAGACAGGAGGGCACCTGAACAGCCAGGTTCGCTGGGCCTGTGATCGCGGCTATCGCCTCATTGGCAAGAGCACAGCTGTCTGCAGGAAGACGCCTTATGGCTTCTACACATGGGACGCACCAGTACCTGCCTGCCAGGGTGAGAGCTGAACACGGCTGAACAGTGTTTATAAGTACTCTTCCATATGGGCTGAACAGAAAGCATAATAAGTATAACGTAACAGCAAGGGGAACATGAATGTATGGGTTTTAATGCATGTTAAATTCCTTAATCAGACCTATAATAGCAATATTTAACATGATTATTACAAGGATGTATTTTATTTGCTGAGTTTGTTTCTGTCATTAACAGCATAGTTTAAAATGTGTAAAGCCATCACACTAAGTATTTTGTGTTTAAAAGAAGATTTTTCTATATTACTCATTGATAAGAGACCACCTGCTGATACTGGGTGACAATTGCTGATAATTAATCCTAGATTCATGTCAACCCAAAGGCACCAGTGCAGCAGAGCTTTATGGTGCATTCCGTTTAACCTGGGATGACTGAAAGTTACATTTATATAGCGCCTTTCTCAAACCCAAGGACGCTTTACAGTTAACATACAACTTTAACACCAATCACACACTGGTGAGAAGCGGCAGCCAATCGCGCACAGCGTACTCTCAACCGGAGACCACAGCCCCTGGGGGACTGAATGGGGTGCAGGGAAGGGAGAGAGGACAACACCCAGGACAGAGCACCATCCACCACTGGGTGGCAGACACACAGCCATTAACACACTCCCAACAGGATTATAGGGCAATATTTTATACATCCAATTCACCTAACGTGCATGTCTTTGGACTGTGAGAGGAAATCGGAGAGTACCCAGAGTAAACCCACGCTGACACCGGAAAGACATGCAGACTCCACACAGAAAGGACCCAGACCCACCGGGGGATCGAACCCAGGACCTTCTTGCGTGAGGCAACCCACCAACCCACCATGCTGCCCACTTTGGAATGTTGGAATGTCCAAGTTCCCAGTCAGAAATTTTAACTGGATCACCCCTTGAAGTCAGATTTCCGACTCTGAGAGTCAGGGGAACCTCATGGACCCCAGCATAAAAATCCAAGATGGCTGCTCAATGCATCAACAGTAGTGAAAGCTGTAGTAATATACTGTTTATTAGCATTTCTGTCTTATTTGTGTGTTGATGTGTTGTTTATATGTGCAAAATAATGTGGAAAGCATTATTATCAACTGGTATTGCTAACAATGGGTGTCCGGGGTAGACCTGGTATCCTGACTTCTAGTACTGGAACATGGTCAACTCAGGTGTGACCTCATTCCCCACTCCAAAGAGATGCAGCATTGGTTCTTTTAGTCTGTCCATGTCTCTCACCTTCTCATCTGTACACTCTGCTCAAACAGATCAAATTCTAAAGCTTTCTATACCACAATCAACCTCATCGCGCTTGTCACGTCGCAGGCTGATCGAGCCGAGCCGAGTCTTTGTCGTAACTCCAGTACAGCTGCTGAAGTGCATTCTGGAGCTTTGAGTCCAGTGTTTGTCTCTGCTTCCATCTTGGATTTCTTATTAATATAATGTTGAACCACTTTGGAGAATGGTGAGTTAAAAAGGAGGACAGCGTTGCCAGTATTTCTGAACATGTATCACTTATACCATGCAATCTGACATTTCCTGTCTGTTTCACCATCTCACATGCCCTATAGTCACTCCTTTAGTACAGAAGTGTATAATGGCACAAAGTTTTCATTCAGTGGCTCCTCCAGTGTTCAGAAGCCAGCTTCTCTAACAAGCTTTTATGGTCAGAGATGCAGTAATTACTTGTGCTGCTCTCTGCTGATGCAGTTTATTTATGATCTGTTTGTTCTGTCACATTAATGGCTAATCTGCCGAGTTCTCTTCTCTATCTGTGTCATTTATACTGCACCACCTATCCACTCAGATCTGTGCCACATGTGTAAATAGTTTCTGAGTCGGTGCACTCGTGGCTACCTCCCTCTATGCAATAATTTGACAGACTTGGCTCTGCGCCCTGTGAGGCTACACCTTACGCGGCACTAACTTCCTAATGCCGAGTGACACTTAAATGACTGAAAATGTAGACTTGCAAAGTGTTGCAGCTGCTCTGGCTGCCTCTGTTCTCCTAAAGTAAAGCAAAAACGTCCTCGTCAAAGTGTGAAAGTGCAGGAGAGAATGTAGTGTTGTCTTTGATTTGTATTTCAATATTGGGTAAATATTACTCCCGGCAGCGAGCAAAGTAGACAGAGGTGTTGTGCTTAGATCATGTTTCATATTCAGAGTGAGGAAAAAACCTACAATGGGTTGATACCCTTTATGTTTCAGTGGCAGCTATACAAAAGGGGAAAGACGCAATCAAGATAAGAACTTCCATTTGCTGGGGAGCTTGACAAGGCCTGGACAGCAGCACAATAAAGGAAACAGATCGAATCATTGGCTTTGTGGACTTTCAAGCTGCTTTAAAAGATTTCCTAATGCCCTTCTGTGTATGATTTTTTTCCCCAGCTACTTCTTTAATCTTGGTATCGACCTTTTGCAGATGCTCTTGTTCATCTGCACATCATAAAACTCTGTGCGCACTCTATTAAAAAGCAACGGCAAAACTAATGATTTATGCTTACGCTTCAATAGAGCAGCCATCAACAGCTTGAATCTTATGACCGTTTATATCAGTTTGAGTACATTTTTTAAGGAGAACTAAGTGTCCAAAGTCTTTGCTTCCTCGTAGCTGTGTCATGTGGGGTGCCCAAGGCTCCGGTGAACGGGGGCGTGTTGGCTGTGGATTACTCAGTGGGAACACGCGTGACCTACTTCTGCAACGATGGTTACCGGCTCTCCTCCAAGGAACTGACCAGCGCTGTGTGTCAGCCTGACGGCACCTGGAGCAACCACAACAAGATTCCTCGCTGCTCAGGTATCAGGAACTTCCTCATATGCACTTCCTCATACACACACACACACATGTTTGACTTTCCATTGGTGTAATTATTACTGAAACTAATCAATGCTATCCCTAACCCTATTCCTAACCTTAACCTTAATGTCAGTAATGAAAAGGCAAAACTTTTATTTTTTTCTTTTTGTTAAAAGCTACAACAGAAAGTCTCTTTCCTTATGGGGACCAGCACAAAGTCATAAATATCCGATATTTCTATCCTTGTGGAGACATTTGGTCCCAACAAACAAATAAAAACATCGTACACAGACACACACACAGACACACAGGAGTGTGTTTATAGCCTATTTAAAAGCCCCTGCCACACACAGAGCTTCACCTCTCTTTTTATTTTATTTATGAGCAGATTATGTTCTCAGTGCCAAAACATTAAGTTATTACCCATTAAAGTTCAGGCACAGATGCCTTGGCCCCATTACAGAATGGTGCAAAATGAGGAATGACAAAATGGTGCAAAATGATTTTTGAAGTGCAGGAAATAGCCTTCAAATGTGTTATGCTTTAGAGCTTTTATGGAGAGCACTGAGCACTGATTATGTGGCAAAAATCAGTATGGCGCCAAACGCCGGGCTATTTCTTCCTGACAGTCCATTTTTCATAGCGTTTAATAAAAAAAAAAATTAAATAACAATTTGTTTACATTTTTTTTTATATGTAATTATTGACACTTCTTAAAAAGGAAAATATTGAGGAATGGTTTTTCAGTATAAATGTAAATTATACATAATTCTATTCATTCTTCATTCATTTGTTGATCTTCGGTAAACAATTTATCCTGGTCAGGGTCACGTTGAATCCAGAGCTTATCCCGGGAAGTCTGTGCGGAATCCCAGGCATAAGGCAGGAATATACCTGGAATGGGATAGTGGTTTATCACAGGGCACTGTGTACACACGTTTATACACTCACATCACAGGGTAATTTAACATAGTAAGTCCACCTACTGGGATGGTTTTGGGAGGTGGGAGAAAACCAGAAATGGTGAGAAAATGGAAAAGTCCATGCAGAGAATAAACCAAGATCAAATGGTGCTATGCTGACACTATTCACTGAAAAATGTTAGTATTGAATGAATAATGAAGATTGTTAGTAAGTGTATTGTTGCTAGAGTGTACAGTTGGCTACAGATTTCTGATTGTGATTTGGTGTGTGTGTTTGTGGCCTTTTAGTTGTTGTTTGCCCTAGCATCGGATCCTTTTCTCTGGAGCATGGACGGTGGAGAATTGTCAATGGTTCGCATTATGAGTACAGAACTAAAATCATCTTCACCTGTGACCCTGGCTACTACCGCTTGGGACCCGCCCACATCCAGTGCATGGCCAATGGCGTGTGGAGCTGGAGGAACGAGCGGCCTCACTGTCAGAGTAAGAGACTGCTCATGCTAATCAAACACTGGCCTAATGAGTGTTTGAGAGAAACTGTGTCATGTAAATGATTCATGTAAAAATTCTAACATTAGACAGGTATGTGAATTACAATGAAGTGTAACTGACACCAGTCCAGATTTTATACTGGAAATGTATACCACTGGTGTTATGTGTGTGTAAGGCAGTAAGTTTAGGTAAAAGGTTGATTGCAACCCTTCTTCAACCCTTCCTTGAACTCTGGTTTGTTTTCATGTAATTTTCTCCTTCCCTTCAAAGTCATTTCCTGTGGAGACCTGCCCACACCTGCCAACGGGCAGAAGATTGGGACACAGACTACCTTTGGGGCAACAGCCATCTTTACATGTGAGGCTGGCTACATGCTGGTGGGCTCAACTGTGAGAGAGTGCCTGTCATCTGGCCTGTGGAGTGGAACAGAGACACGATGCCTAAGTAGACACCTTCACTCTTTTTCCACATTCACTTCTTTTTCTTCAGATTCTACTGTTTATTCTCTAAAAGACTTTCATTTGATTTGGCATTCAAGCTTAATGTGCTGCACAGGATGAGGGTTAAGATATAATGTACAGTATGTGTCCTTTATGGAGCTACATAAGCCACTGAGCACTTCTCAATAAGTGAGACCTTTTTCACTTGAAAGTGAATGCACCAACATCTTTTTTAATCGTAGCTTTCTTTAAAGGTTCCTTTTCAAAGCCATAGCTGAGAGTGTTCCTGTTTCCAAAGGACTGTAATTTCTCTAAATGTTTCTGACATTAAAATAAAAGCAAAATACACTTGAAAGAGGTGTAATGTTAATATTCCACAGACATGATCCTTTTTTGTCGTTAAATGGCTCTTCTGTCCTCCCGTCGCCCCATGCAGGAGGTCACTGTGGGCTGCCCGAGCAGATTGTGAACGGCCAGGTGATCGGGGAGAATTTTGGCTACAGGGACACGGTGGTATACCAGTGCGCTCCAGGCTTCCGGCTCATTGGTTCTTCAGTGCGCATTTGCCAGCAAGACCACAACTGGTCCGGACAGCTGCCCATCTGCATCCGTGAGTGTGCGCTCGCTCTACCAAAAAAAAAGTCTTTTTACTAACAGTGGAGCTCTCTCTAGTGGAGTATGGGGTTAGAACTGTTGTAAGTGCTGAATGAGGTGATGGTAGGACATCCCAAGAAGCGTCAAGGCTCACAATCACTGAGGGATAATATGCTGTTTTCCAAGAACCTGAAAAATATATAAACTCATGCATCCAAGTATGAAAGCATTCATCTTTAGGAATTTTGGTCTGCCTCACTGACAGTAAATCAAGTAAGCTGTACCCTAGCTATGCCAGGCATCATCAGAAGTTTGAGTCAAAGTTATCAAAGTGTTCTGTATTTTTGCTGGGAGCTGCTACTGGTGAAGAGCTGTCACCGCAGTGCACTTTGCAGCGGTGAAAAGCCTGCATCACGTCTCAGTGTCACGGCAGACTGAGGGGAAGTGCTTTGGCTCAGCGCTCTCCCACTTGGCATTTGGAGAATTCACTAATCTCTGGGAACAAAAGAGCCTTCCCTGTCTCAAGGGGCATTTTAATTAATGATTCATTCTTGGCTCCAAAGCAGAGCTGTACAATGAGCCCACACTCATCTCATTTATCCTCATCCAATCTCATCATACTCTCATCTATTCCTCAAACTTTACCTGGAAAATCCGGTGAAAGGTTAGAAGTGTTTATTTTTCTGTAGAAGCAGTCAGAAATAAGTTGATTGAGCATGTTCTCTCATCCTTAAAACAAAGGTGATTTTTTTTTTTTGCCAAATGTGGTATTATAAAGTAATGTAGAGAAATACTGCAAAATTCCAGCCCAGGATTTGAAAGAAATCTGATACCACAGAACAGCAGCTGATTAGTCAGAACGATAGAAGGAATGTGTAAGAGTGTAGTTTTATTTTTGTAGAACAGCAGCTGATTAGTCAGAACAGAACATGCTCGAACAGTATTTTCAGCTCTAATTCATTCGATTTTTATTTTTTTTATTTTGCATTGTTTATTGTAAATAAGTCTCACAAAAGTATATAATCTTGCTACATAATCTCAGCACTTAATGGGTGTTCTCATGTCCGGACTAGAATATACACTGAAGTACCAGAAAACATTGCAATGTCACCTATACACATCAGTGGTTGCATCTGCAGTGCGTATAAAAAGTGATAGACATCTATGGCAGCTTCTGGAGCTGTTTCCTCTGTGAAAATGGCAAGTTATCACGATTTAGCAATTTTCAACACGGTATAAGAGTTGGTGCTTGTGAGATGGGTCGTAGCATTTCGGAGGTAGAGGTGAAGTTTGGATTTTCACACATGAGCATTTCAAGGGTGAACTGTATCTACAAGAATTCCAGCGAAACCTCAAACAGCAGTGTGGCCGTAAAAAAGACACTGGGTGGACATAACAAGCATCAGCTGGCAAGAATGCTTTTACATGATATTCGTGCTTCTAGTAACATCAGAATTCAGTGCTGGGGTCTCAACAAACATCAGCATGAGGACTGTGCAACTTTCTCTCCAAGATCCTGTGGGGGACCTACCACATATTAACTGCCAGTTTTTCTGGTACTTCAGTGTATATCATTTTCCTACATAATGTCAGCACTTAATGGATGTCCGGATTCCTCTAGAATATATTTGACACACTCTCATACTTTACTAGATCCATTTCTAATTCTAAATATCTAAATGATTTTTACAAATATACAGTATAACTGAAAAACAAATAACTGTGGATATGGTAAAGCTTTACGTTAGGAAATACTTATTTAAAATGTATGGAAGTGGATGGAGTCACCAGAGTCAACTCTTCAAACACTTTAAGTGCAAACAGTTTTTATATTATGATAAATAATGTAAGTTATAACTGGCCTCACAGACATTCTACACATTAAATGTAACTATGAATGGTTAAAAAGTATGTCTTGATTAAAAAAACAAATGAAAATAATTGGAATTGCTAGTAATTTAATGTGGTGTAGGTGGAATAAATCACTTCTGGATGCACTGTTATAGTAAAATAATCAATTTTTTTATTTAGAGGTAACAGTAATTGCTTTGTGTTGGGTCGCATCACACTCCTTCATCTCGGATTATCAATAGTCTCATAAAATGTAATTCCTCGCACTGTTTTTTTTTTTCGCACCAATAGCATTTCATAATTAGGACTAAGATCACAAGCGCTAATTGGACCAATTTGTCTATCACAATAATTTTCCAACTTTTCTGACAAGTGGCTCAATTTTATTAGAAACCCAAAACCCTCTCTGCAAAGACACTTCATAAACCTGAAGACTTCAGCTTTCTTTCCTTTCCTTTCCAAGAGAATGAATAAGACATCAATTGAGTGCTGAGACCATGAAAGGATTCCTTATTTGACCTTTCAGACTAAAGCTGCTTTTGGGGTTCTCCTTTAAGCTCGGTGTAACTGCTTGGCCGATTTTCCTTTCCAAACCATGGACGCAGAGCAATAATCGTCAGGTTGAGGGAGTGAAAGTGAGAGAGATAGAAGGAATTTGCAAGAGTGTAGTTTTAATAGAAAGGCTGAGTTCCCAGCTATTTTAGCACACAGCCATTTTGTTTGAAATTTTGGTCCGTGGAAGCTCCTCAAATGAAGGGAAAATTGCCTTCGTGCAAAAAGAAACAAATTACTTCTGTAATTATGCAAATGAACTGTGGTTGTTTATGAGAGCGCCAGAGAAGCAGGAGTGATGAGGGGAGAAGAGCCTTCAAGAGGAATGAAAACTCCCCTTGTGGAGTGAAAAAGAAAAGACTCCATTCTCACACAGTATGAGCTCCACTTCACCCATATTGGGGAAAATGAGAGGCTTAGTAATAACCACATTGTCATGATAAACATAGGTTTGGTATTTAGCAGTTGCACCTAGGGAGATCAGATGTTGCTTTAACGTTGCCATCTACAATGTTCTCCGACATAAACATAAAATCTTTGAATGAATGTGTTCCGTGCCAGACTCAGAGTCAGATTGCTGAACAAAATTAAACATGTCTTGGATTAGTTCACACTGTATGCACGCGAACACAAGGCTAATTAGCACGTCAAGCCAACCTTAACATCAAAGTGACATCTTGCCTGTAGCCATGGCTCTACAGTTAAGCAGCAGTGTGTATGAACAGCCCATTTGCCTTGTACACACCCACCAGCACCATACAGTTAACCATTTGTTCAGCTTCACTCAGCAGCTCCCTATGGTTTCACCCACTGGCAAGAAAATAGACAGTGATAAAGACATTTTGTACTTCCAGCATATCTTTATATAGATTTCTATTTCTATTTATATACAGAGATGGCTTTTGTTATAGTATTTCTACTCAACAGCAAGTTCTGTATAATCCAACAGCTTTTAGTGGTATTATCAATATGGCACCTTGCAGCCGTGCTTTGGTCAGCTTGGATTGGCTTTGGTTTAGAGTTCATATGAGAGATATTTATTTTGAAAAAGAAAGCAGTATTTCCTGAAAAAATATTTGATTCTTTTGTGTTATACTTCACATGATGCATGTTTATATTGTACAATAGCGAATTTGTATTAAGACTAGGCTGTGGAGCAATCAATACCCATACTGTGGCTTGTATAAATATTCTCCCTTTGAATATACATCAGTCTAAAATCAATATTTTGAACATATTGTGAAATCTTTTTGCGAAATACAAAGCAAAATGAAAAGTTATGCTTCCATAAATGTTCATGCATGTTGAGATGAAATAAAAGGATATTACTCAGAGAACCAAGATTTCTGATTTAGCTAAGCCATGATTTATGATATGCCATCTCAATGCTATACCACCTGCTGATTTGCCATTTATATGTATATATACTATATATATATATAAACAATCACTTTCTTCTGCAGCCATCAGTTGCGGGCACCCAGGCAGCCCCATCTACGGACGCACCGTAGGCAATGGCTTTAACTTGAATGATGTGGTGAGCTTCTCCTGCAACACGGGCTATGTGATGGAGGGCCCCGTGCGGGCTCAGTGCCAGGCCAACCGCCAGTGGAGCCAGCCACCACCAACATGTAAAGGTGGGGAAAAAAGTTAAGTCTTCTATTCATACGGAGCTTTGGCTGAACCACCACCTGCCAAAATACACTGCATTCCGGGTAAGGTAGAGCAGCCCTTGTTGCTGTGGAACTGTGGCAGTACTGCCAGGAGCACATTATACATATTTGGTAAGATTGGCAGCATTTGACTCAGATATGTTTATAAGCAGAAATATGGCAGAATTTCTGCTTTACAGATTGACAAGGCATGTGCCATGGTGTTTGTGTTTGCATGAAGATGCACTGTTGCTTGGGACTGTGAGAGAAGCACATGCCACAATCAAGGCTGTGCAGCTCTTCTTTTTGCTTCACTTTGCAACTATGCTATGTGTCAAAACGAGATTTCTTTATTTGATCTCTGTGGCAATTCATTAAAAGCTGACAGAACTGTCTAGTCCAGGCACAATTCCTGTATACAAATGTGTGCAGTTTAGACAGATAACATTTCTCAGTAAACAGAGGGCATGTATTTAGTTAGAGCAAAGATATTTGTTCAATGGTTCTGCCAAATAACACATGCACCCTTCTGGTCCATCTTTCCCTTCTCCTTTCTCTCCCTCCCTTCCATGTTTTCAGTGGTCAACTGCTCTGATCCTGGGATTCCAGCCAACTCCATCAGGCAGAGCAAGATTGAGCATGGCAACTTCACCTTTGGCACAGTGGTCTTTTATGATTGTAACCCAGGCTACTACTTGTTTGGCTCCCCCATCCTCACCTGCCAGCCTACCGGCCAATGGGACAAGCCTCTGCCTGAATGCATTGGTAAGTTGCTGACGCATTTGGCCCCTTGTCTCGAACACCAAAACTTGGCAGCAGTGTTGTGCTGTTAATTAGCGTCTCATTCCTGTAATGGAGGCCGAAACAGTTGAGTGACCCTCTCCCGCTGCTTTAGATCAGTGCATTAATTGAGGGACAGGTGGAACACACACTTTTGTAGGCAGACTAATTAGCAATGCCAGGTTCATGGCTGATCCTGGCTTATTGGGAGCACATCCCGTGAAACACCAAAACATCCTCGAGCACTATTGAGCTCAGTGAGGTGCTCTTGATGACAGCTGCAGAGAGAATGTTGCTTTAGCTCCTATTCTATCCTGACAAGGCTTTCTTCTGTCACAGCTATCCTCTCATCCCATACATAGGGCTGTGCTCCAAACGTCACTAATCAGAAATGGGCCCCATTTTCATTTTTGTCCATATTTATTCACAGGTTTGTGTTTGCCAGAGAATTATTGTGTAATACCAGCAGTTTGGTTTCTGATCTATTCCTGGCTCCCTGTGCAGGAAGGGAGTTCCTAATCTTAAACAAGTCTGGCACCAACACTGCTGCTAAATCTAAAGCTCAGTCTGCATTGACCAAAATAAAGTGTTGAGGAGGCAGAGGAAGAAAAAAAGCATAATCTCCATGGAAACAAGCATGATGCAGTGCTGACAGATATGGCATTATTAGATTTGTGTGCAATGTGTAAAAAAAAAGTTGTTGGATTCTAAGAGACACTTGCTTTGTTTTTAAAGAGTTTTTTTGTTTTGCTTGGAGTTTTAACTTTTAATCAGATTATTTCCAAGCAGTTTTTATAGGCAAAGGAAATGACAAAGGAAGAAACGTCTGTAATCTGATGATGGTAGCATTCTGAAAGCAAACTACATTAACACCTCACTTATTGTTATGTGAGCTAGGACTGGGCTGTAATTAAACATAAACTTAGTTTGAAATCCCTGTGTATTATAATTACATTTTGACAATGAATATTTTTCCTGTGTGCACACATGTATTTGTGTGGGTGTTTTTAACAGTGGTGGACTGCGGACACCCTGGATCTCCTCCTAATGGAATACTGAATGGAGACAAGTTCACTTTTGGCTCCACGGTGCGTTACTCGTGTACAGGTGGCCGGCAGCTGAAGGGCGAATCCTCTCGAACTTGCCAGCTCAATGGCCATTGGAGTGCACCAATGCCCTTCTGCTCAGGTATCACTCTCACACAAACACACACACATACCTTTGTAGTAGTAGTACCCTTCTTTTTGACATCCTGCTATGCCCGCTTATGAAACTGAATGTGTATGATTGGTCAGTCTTGTGGCTTCCTGCTAAAATATAGCAAGCAAGTTACAGTAGAAATCGTTCATGTAACCCCTGGTAGTTCCTTAAACCGGCAAATCCATCTCTGATTTCAGACCTCACTGAAAGGGAAATTGCCTGTATCCACTTTTTAAAATTAGCTCTAAAGTATGTTGCTGGCACTGAATCAAAGCTGAAATGAAGCGAGCCCGGAGTGTGGGCAGTGGTCTGCAGTGGTTGCAAGGGAGAAGGCGTGCAAAGCATTGCAACATGCTTAAAGTGCAACAGCAGGTGTTAGTTCTAGCCCTAATGCACTTCTACAACCACAGTTCAATTTCAGTCCCTTTTTATCCTAAACAGCTTGGTTGTTCTGCTTCCTAATGTAGAAATTCATATAGACAGGCACTGGGTTACGGTGATGTATTTGATTAAAGATGACCACAACCCCTTTGGGAAGAGAAGAGAAGCATTTGCTATAACTGATTGTTTTATCTTTTGTTGAACTAGGTTGTTTTCTCCTTTTAGTAGGAAGAGGCTCACTTGGTAATTAGGCTTGTGTACATTTGCTCAGCTCAGCGTGTAATTTCAGTAGGGAACTGGTCTGTGTGTTCAGGGCATTACTATAAGCTTCCTGCCATTTTTTTTATAGATGACAGGTCACTTGCTGCAAACCAGATACTACAGGCTGAAAATGCACATATTCTCTGGTTAAACCAAATATGTGTAAATATATGTACTAGAGGCAGCCAGGCTTTCATGACGATGTTATTAGGTTTAAGGACCTTCTTGCCAAGGTTCATCAAGGTCTATATTCTTTCAGAGCCAGGTTTTGAAGCAATACATCACATTGTCCTTGACGATTTTCAAAGGGGAATTAATTATAAAGGCATAAAGCACAATCCTGGAAACTATACCTGAGCTAGTGACATTTACAATGCATTCTACAGTACATACTGCACGCCTCACAGAACATTCGCCAAGACCTTGATAATATGACAAGGCTGGTGCTCTTTTAGAACTATGAAGAAAAATCCCTCTGAAGTACTCTACATGTGTTTCTTAACTGAAAAAAAAAACTTTTATTACAGTAGAGGTACTTACAGTTCCTGATAGGGCTGGACAATATTGCAGAAAAGAAATAAATGAATAAATTAATCAAAAATATCTTGATTTTTTTTTTTATTCTGAATGATTCTCAATAACGATTTTGTGTGTGTGTGTGTGTGTGTGTGTGTGTGTGTGTGTGCGCGTGTGCGCATGACATCAAATCAAGTTGCAATCAGTAATATAAGTTGAGATGTTGTTTGCTTTTATTCTTGGGGTCACCATGTCTTAATTGTGCCACTGCATTGTGCCACTTGGTGGGGTGGCAGGTTGGGGGCCTTCCTCAAGGGCTCCAGGCCGGCAGCCCAGATGTCTGGGCTCGAACCCCTAACCTTCCGATTGGCAACATGAAGTCCTATCCTACTGCGCTGCCACTGCCCCCAAGTTGAAATGAAATGTAATAAATTAAATTAGAAAAGAATGCAAACTAAATGGATTTTCAGTATTGTTCTCAGTCTTTTGAAGCCCACTGTACATCCCACTAAAAACATATCTAATATATCTTTTTAGATTAGAACATTTATACTTTTTAAACCCTTAATTTAAATGAACTGAAATACCGGATTTGTGAAAGTTATCTCTAGCTGCAAAAAATAAGTGAAGAAATATCAGAAGTATAATATGCTCATGGGCAGGGTCTCAAAATACCATCAAGCTCAACCCTATTAAAGAGAAGTTAGTACAGAAAGAAAAAAAACGTTTCAGTGAAATGTTCCAGCTCCATTTGGAAAGGATAGCAAAAGACTGGTGAATATACTTTTGGGACCTGACTGTTAGGTTCAACGCTCAGTTGTGGCCTATATTGCAAGCTTCTCCTCTCCTATTCCCACAATACCAACAATAACGTTTCCATTACAACTCCATTCTTCTAGGTTAGATTGTGGTCACACACACAGAATCACCCGATCACCACTCATTCCTTAGACCTTCATTAAGTGTCTGTGACCCATAAAAGGAAAATGCAGACGGGGCTCATCCCAGTCCCTCCCAATCCCCCAATGGACTCTGTGACCCAGAAAGAGACCAGGGAAGTGAGTGAGAGAAAGACAGGGAGAAAGAGAAATCAATAGACTACTTTTGGATTCTCTTTCATTCTCCTTCTTCATTCTTTTCTGTCGTCCCACAGAGTTCACTGTGCCTCCTGGACCATGTAGCTTTTTCATGGCAAAGACTCAGAACAGCTTCCTCTTTCTGTGTTGGGATGGTTTTACATTCACATATACATGCAAAAAGAAATATACATGTAAAGAAGCATAAACACAAACCCTCTGTGTGTCCATGTAGCTGTATGTTGTGTGTGAGGAATGCATGATAACGTTCAGCTGCATCGTTATGTAATTATGAGCAAAGCCATTACAAGCAATTGATTATGTGAGCCGTCCACTCTAATTGCTTCTAGCCATCCATAGATCTCAACATGCAACCTATCCCTCTTCATATAATGGTTTGGCAGCCTGATCTGACCCTCTTCACTTCTCCAGTCATTTACACTCTGCCCCAAGCAGCCTGAATCCCAATTAGCAGCACACGGGCCAAGTTTTGAGCCTGTATCCAGCTGCTGGGAGAACCGTCCTGACTTTCACCCTGCTCCCACCTCAACTACCGCTGGCCCAATTAGAGCAACTTGGCAGAGAATTATTATAACTTTAGATGCCGTCCATAACAGAAAGCATTCCCAGTTTACTAACGTACCATTGCTGTGCTATGGACCTTCATAGATCAACTGTTGTGTGCTTTAAGGAAGTGTTATGTGGAAAATATACAATGATGGGGTGCCGTGATGTTCTTATAACCGCAGATTTAATTATGTCATCATTGAAACCAGTGGTCATTATGAAATTAACCCTGCAGGATGTCTTGAATTACCCTGAAGGGGTTTAATTTGCAATACTGACTATTTCACTGTACATTATCCCACTTATCCACTTATATAATTTGAAACAAAATATTGATTTAAAAATGATTTTAGCACTCCCTCAAAAAAAATCTGTTAGATTCATCAGTGTGAACATTTCTTGGCAATAAATGTTATATGGTTGGAAAGCCTGTTAATTTAAGGGAACATGCATTTGTGGGATGAGAAGCAGAGCTGAGAATGTGGGTTGCACCCATGAAAAATGTGTCAAATCTTCTCTGCCATTGCCAAACAGCTTATTCTGCCATTGCTTTGCTTGGTGTTTGGTGGACTGGATGATTGAAGTTTGAAGAAACAAGACATTTTAACAATTTATATATCTACAAACAGGAGACTCCGTAGTGTGTGGAAGAACCATACACAGCCACAACAGGCAGACACCTCCTCCTCATGCTGGTCACCAGCCTGGTCACAGGCATCCCATTCTTCAACCAGAATTTGTCACAAGTCAGCCAACGTGGTTGTGTTGGTCACTCTGGCATGAACAGCATGTCCAAGCTGATCCCACAAGTGTTCAATGGGGTTGAGGTCAGGACTGCAGTCAGGCCATTCCATCCTCTCCACTCCCAACTCTGTGGGGGCGAGCATTGTCATCTTGGAGGATAGAGTTCGGTCCCAGACTGTGGAGATATGGGATTGCTACTGGTTGCATCTAATTTCATCTCAATCTCTGCATTGAGATTTCCTCCAATGATGACAAGCCTTGTTTTTCCAGTGAGAGAGATGCTGCACACCATCACACTGCCTCCACCAAAAGATGTTACGTGCAGCAATCAGCATAGCGTTCTCTGTGTCTTCTCCACACTTTGATCTTATGATCCTACTGCCATAGGCAGTATCTGGACTCATCGCTGAACATAACATCCTTCACATTTTCAGGTTTCAGTGCATGTGTTGCCAACACCAGTGCAAACAGGTGCCTGAGGGTGAAGGCCAGTCATGGCAGGCCTCCTGGCAACCCGATGAGACCGGAGATGAGACTGATGAGACTGGCTGCACCTGGGGGTACCAGAAGCCCAAAACAATAGCAACACCAAAATAAGCTGTTTGGCAATGGCAGAGAAGATCTGGAACATTTTCCTGAGTGCAACCCACATTCTCAGCTCTGCTGCTCATCCCACAAATGCATGTTCCTTACAAATGTGCCACCAATTAAAAATTGGAATTAACAGGCTTTCCAACCATATAAGATTTATTTCAACAAAGAAATAATATACCAAACATAAATTTCCTGGGCGGCACGGTGGAGCAGTGGGTAGCACCATCGCCTCACAGCAAGAAGGACCCGGGTTCGATCCCCGGGTGGGGCGACCTGGGAAATTTCTGTGTGGAG
>JANCOA010000034.1:237471-248766 GCA_024363135.1 Leptodoras oyakawai
ACTTGGTCTGAGAGGAAGGGGGATCAGAACCTGGTCTGAGAGGGAGGGCGGGGCACAGAACCTGGTCTGAGAGGGAGGGCGGGGCACAGAACCTGGTCTGAGAGGGAGGGGGATCAGAACCTGGTCTGAGAGGAAGCCGGGGTTCAAAGCGTGTGTGTGTGTGTGTGTGTGTGTGTGTGAGAGAGAGAGAACACGACACAACTGTACCAATGTCAAATTCATTTTGTTTACGTCTTGACAATGATGAATGGATACTCCACTTCTGTTAGTCTTTGTATAATGGAGAGGGGGGGTGTGTGTGTGTGTGTGTGTGTGTGTGTGTGTGTGTGTGTGTGTGAGCGTGTTTTGCAGACCACATTTTGTAACTATGTGTAGTTGAAATGTACTAACATTCATCTCTCCTTCCCTCATTCTCTTTCCATCTGTTTCTCTTTCTTTCATCATCCCTCTCTCTCTTCTCTCTCTTTTTTCATCTCTGTCCATCCGTCTATCAACCGTCTATCTCTTTCTCTAGCGTGTCCTGCGGGACACTTTAAGTTGAGTCCCGGTGCTGGTCCGTGTTCTCCGTGTCCCGAATCGAGTCACACAGGAGAGATGGGAGCTGCCTCATGTGTGTGTCGCCCAGAATATCACCGCGCACTAACAGACACGCTGGACACGCCCTGTACACGTGAGTCTCACACACACACACACACACACACACACACACATATATTAAAATACACAGTGTAACACCCTGCACACATTAAAGGAACACACACAAAAGACACAATCACACAAAGGCAAACACACACAACCACACACACACACACACACACACACACACACACACACAAAGAAAGGCATTATGAAAGGAAGACACACAAAAGCACATACCACACTTTATTATTTTGGTTTCTTAGACAGCACAAACACACACTCTGAACAGCACACCATGAGAACACACACACACACACACTATAGTTCTCATTTTCTCTGATACACACACTCTCTTTCTGCCACTCTCATTCACTTTGTATTCACATTCCTTCTGTCTTGTCCTTCTTTTCACCCATCAGTGTCTCCTCTTCTTCTTCCTCCTTCTTCTCCTCCTTTTGTGTTCCCTCTGTCTCTCCTGTCTCACCACCTGTCCCTCGCTCCACATTCCTGTCTTTCTCCAGCCAGGTGTCTTTTCCTTTGTGTTGCATGCTGGGTATTGTAGTGCGTCTCGGCTGGGGGCCCGCAGCTGACTGACAGCTGATTGGATCAAAGTGTTTGAAGCATGATGGAGTGACGGCTCTAATTGGGCCGTGGCAGCAGGGGGGGGCTTCACACTGGAGCTGAATGGACTCCAGGATTAAAGACTAACCTGTGGGCTGTGTCCCAAAATCACTTTCTGCTCAACACACACTATTAAATACCCAGCATGCACACCATATCCCATAATGCCCTGCAACATGTTAATGCTATATAGTGAGTGCTCATGGAGTGGTGTATGCAGTGAATAGGGTGTGTGGTAATGTGTTTGCATATTCTGGTTTGTTTAGCTTATCTGGTGAAGATCCACACACACACACACACACACACATGCACACACACTGATAGATGATCTAGTTTTTGGTTTGTTTACTGTTTCATCAGCAAATATGGCACCAATGAGTCGCTAGACAACAGTGGGCGGTTTGTGAATGTGTGAAGACTGACACTCGCACCCACACGTGTACACACACACACACACACACACACACACAGAAAAGCAATAAAACGTATCTGGATTTTTTTGTTGACACTAACCAGATTAACAGGCTTGCCTATAATCACAGTGTTTGGTATAAAATTACATTGTGTGTGTGTGTTCGTTAGAGTTCTAGTCTTCTCTAAATAATAAGAATGCAAGCTAATACACAGCTCACAGCTGATTATAAGAGAGAGACTTGTTGTAGCACTTAACACTGCTCAGATGTTATCCGGTTAGCTCTGAGAAAAGGGAAGGTATGAGGGAGGGAAACGGAACGAGGGATGGAGACAGAACTAGGGCGAGAGATGGGAGGGAGACAGAAAGAGAGAGACAGAGGGCAGGAGATGGAACGAGGGAGACAATCCTGCGTGTTTAACACTAACACACTTGAGCATGGACAGAGATTAGGCTGTATTGGACCAGAGGAGTGTGTTTTATAGTGTCATTACACACACACACACACACACACACACACTTTTGACTGTTATATACGACTTGTTCATTCTGGTCTCTTAGTGTGTATAATCGGGGTGCAAACTGATGAGCCCCACCCTTTTCTGGATGTATGATGTAATAAAAGCGCAGGCCTTTGTGCTGAATGTATACACTTTTTAATTTTTTTAGTCGTCTCTTTACTTATTTCAGATCAAAGCCTCGCTTATATTTGTAGAGCTGTTGTTTTTAACCCCAGAGTGTTCCACTTATTATTTAAAGTTCCAGGGAATTACAGTGTAAAATATTTAACATGGTTGTTTTGTACCAACTGAGACTGTTTTATTAAAAATCCAACAAAGATAGTGGAGAACTGTTGTAGGGGGTGTGGCCTAATACGCTACTTTGATTTGACAGCTCTCAGTGAGAAGCTTGCTTGTATAACACTGGCACAAGATGGAAGAACTGAGGCCGAGATTTGCTAGTTTAGCTGTCATTTAAGGTGAAAGAGGTGTCTGTTTTCTGATTGGTTAGCCATGAGTAGCCCCGCCCACATTTTAAGTAGAAGATAAGAAATCTGGGTTTCTTGTGTATTTCTTTTTATGGTGTTGTGTTATAAGTAATGATACTTAGAAATCTCTCTCTCTCTCTCTCTCTCTCTCTCTCTCTCTCTCTCTCTCTCTCTCTCTCTCTCTCTGACCCCCCTAGGCCCCCCCTCGCCCCCCCACAGCCTCTTCCCTCAGATTAACGACACGTCGGTGACTCTGGAGTGGAGTGAGCCGGTGGACAGCGGCGGTCGCTCTGACCTCACTTACAGCGTCGAGTGTCAGGTGTGTGTGACACCCTCGTGCTCCCCATGCGGCGACAGCGTGAGCTACCGACCTGCCCAGCGAGGCCTGACCGGACGCAGCGTCAGCATCTGGGGGCTCCGCCCACACACCAGCTACATCTTCACTGTCACCGCCCTCAATGGGGTTTCCCAACTCAGTGGCCAGAAGCCGGCTTCAGAGAGTGTCAACATCACCACCGGGCAGCACAGTGAGTGTGTGTGTGTGTGTGTGTGTGTGTGTGTGTGTGTGTGTGAACACTCAGAGTATAACTAGTTTGCTAGTTTTTGTCTCTTTCTGAATTTTGTCTTAATTGTGTGTGTGTGTGTGTGTGTGTAGTTCCAGTGCTGGTCTCAGGGATCAAGCAAAGCACTGCTACTGAATCCAGTCTGACGTTACATTGGCCGATCCCAACACACACTCATTACAGCATCCTGCAGTATCAACTCCGCTACTGCGAGAAGGTCTGTAACACACACACACACACACACACACACACACACACTTTACCTTATGTCTCTGTGTATCATGCCTGCCTTTATATCTTTATATTTAACCAGAGGAAACATGTAGACATGCTGACATGCTGGCTGGAGTGTATTCTTGCTGTTCTGAAGTGTGAACTAAACCATTTGTCAAAACACACACACACACAGAGCGCTGTCTAAGATAATAGGACAAGCAAATCTGCTTTCTTTGTGATGACGGTAAATGCTTTTCTTTCTCCTCTCCTCTCTGTCTCTCTCTGTCTCTCTCTGGCCCTTTCTCCTTCCCCCTGCTAGTTTTTTTTTCATTTCAGTCCTGTTAATCAGTGTTTTTTTTGGCATATCTGTTGATAGTGTGCTGCCAGAGCAATTAACAAAATCAAACGGATTAGATAAACAGTGGGGAATTAAACGCCAAACAGGAACTTAAATGGAAATAAATATGAACGCATTTCAAACGTGTGCGTGTTTGCTTTATAGCAGGAGCGCGGCACAGAAGAACGCTCGTGCCGTTATAAGGAGAGTGCCAGCAATCACGTGGTTCTGAGTGACCTCCGCAGGGCGACGCAGTATGAAGTGCAGATCCGAGCTCGGACACAGTCGGGATACAGCATCTTCAGCCCAGCCAAGTCCTTCAGAACTCTGCCTGATGGTGAGACTCCGCCTCACCACGTCACTTCCTGTTCCCTGCACTTCCTTAGCTTACAATATACAGTAGTAATAATAATCCTCATGATCACTCTGGTCAAGTAAACACCCTCACAAGCACACGTTGTGTTTCCTGCTGTAACCGTGTAACCTGCTATCTAGCGTCAGTACAAAACTGTTTAAACTACGAAGCCAAATGATAAACAGTAACATTTTCTAAATTTTATCTATAGAAATAGTGAACAACAAAGCTGCTAGGGATGGTTCATTTTCATGTACGTGCATGACACAGAGAAATGATTTCACCTGCAGGAGACATAGGGACTGAGTTGTTTTTTTTTCCCCAGCTCTGTGCAAATTAGCTCTTAGATGATTGGTTCGGTTCCTCGGGCGAGTCGTATGAGGACGTTTCTTCAGTTCTTTGGCACTCACAGCTCCCGACACGTTCCCGACCTCTTATAAACTGTTACAAAGAAATCGAAGAAAAGCTTGGAAGGAAGTCGCAGAGCGTATAGAAGAAGAAGAAGTCGACCACGTTGCATGCAAATTGAGCAGCTAGTTATTTAATATTTTGTGTTTAAGCTAGTGTAGTTTTAGCCATAGGAGGTGTATATAGTTACTGTTTAGCATTGGACAGGGTAGACCACGCCCACATGCAACAAACTTCAAATCACACACCTCTTTCTAACGTGACTGTAGGATTAGTATATGAGTATCTGGTTTAAAATTAAAACGTGCGTGCCGTTTTTCTGACTCTGATCCTCTTCCTCTCAGAAGACGTCTCCTCGTCCCCACTGCTGGTCACCGGGATCCTCGTCGCCGTAGGGATGATCCTGCTCATCGCCGTCATCAGCCTCGCCATCTACTGCATCCGGTAAGACCAACTAACAGGAAAGTCAGGGAGAGGGCAGGCGTGGGGGGGAGGGGTGGCGTAGACATGCGGGGGTGGACTTAAAGGAGTTTTCTAAACTTGTTTATAATGCAGTTATAAGTTACTTATAAAGAAATTATACAGCTCTGGTGAAAGACGAGCAGCGTGAAGTGCGTGTTGCGTTAAAGACTTCCTTCGGTCCTCCATTTACATTTACACCGAGGAGCTCGCATTCAGGGCTGGAGTGTAGACTTCAGCAGTGCTGAGAGGGGGGGTGGTGAGGAGCGGAGGAAAAGAGAGGGAGAGGTAAGCAGCGACAGGATGCAGCAGTCTCCACAGGCCAAGTCAGAACAATAGCTGTGACCCTGGGGCAACACACACACACACACACACACACACACGGGTTTCCACATATTTTCACACACCCTTAAAAAGCACAAAAAAAGAACAGATGTGTATGTGTGTAAAGAATGTACTAAGTTTATGAATATTAACACACACCCAAATGAACACACACACACACACACACACACACACAAGGAGCTCCTGGCCACACTGGACCTACAGTCAACACTGGGTGGGACAAAGCAGCTATTTTAGTACACAGACACCAAGAAAGAGGCAGAGTGAAGTAAGGGAAGGGGTGAGGGAGAGAGAGAAAAAAGAAGAGCAACAAATTCTTCACAGGTAGAACACAGATTAAAACATGGAGAAAGATAACAAACAACAAAGAAATGAAATGAAGAGCAGAAAGAGAGAGAGAGTTTATCAGGCTGGGGGACAGAGCGATACAGGGAGGCCGACAGAGACGAAACTGCTCTGTTCGCTATGCTCTGAAATTATTTGCACAGGCAACCTGAGACACACAGCTCAGATAGAGTGATAAAAATGAGTGAACAGAGAGAAGGAAGTAGGGAGAGGGGGAGCTCGTGGCAGTGTGTGTACGAAGGGTCTCACTGGCACTATGTTTAAAGTAGGATTACATTTATTATATTGAACATTAATAATAAATAACAGTTTAATATAAATAACAATAAAGAACAAACTCAGCTGAGAGGTGTGTGTGTGTGTGTGTGTGTGTGTGTGTCTGCAGCAAACAGAACCGTCTGAAGGATCCAGAATTCAGTGATAAAAATGGCCAGTACCTCATGGGCCAAGGTGAGAAAACACACACGTACACACCTGCCAGTGCTGGCACACATCCGGCTGCCCACACACACACACACACACACAGGATGATATATTTTATTTGTCCTTCACACATAAATGGAATGTATAAATACCATCTTCTATCATTTCTTCTTCCTCCCTCTAATGGTTTCTTTCTCTGTCTTTTGTTCCTTCTTGTGTTCTATTTTTCTTCCTCATCTGTTCATTTCTCTCCTTCTGTATTGATCTGGTCTATAATTTATTCTCTATTTCTCTCCCTCTTTCTCCGTCTCTCCTTCCCTCAGGGGTGAAGGTGTACATCGACCCGTTCACCTACGAGGACCCGAACGAGGCAGTGAGAGAGTTCGCTAAAGAGATCGACGTCTCCTGTGTGAAGATCGAGGAGGTGATCGGGGCAGGTGTGTGTCCTGGAAACGTTCGTTTCTTAACAAACAAAAACGATCAGAGATGGGGGAACTGTGTGTCACAGATTTGTAAATTTGAAGATGCAATGGCTTTGGGGGTGGGGCTAATGTTACAGCTCAGAAATCACAATGAAGAAGTATAATGTTGGAATTTAATTGAGGAGGTAGAGAGGGTGGGGCCAGGATGACCACTACAGAGAGCCAAGGGGCGGGGCCAAGCTAACCATTACAGACACAGAGAAGCAACACAAGAGAAGCTGGTGTCATTACACGTTATAAAGACTTGTATATAAACATGGAGATATGTGTGTCTAGATGCATTTGGTAAGGTGTGTGTGCGCATTTCAGGTGAGTTTGGTGAGGTGTGTCGAGGCCGTCTCCGTGTTCCTGGTAAAAAGGAGAACTATGTGGCTATTAAGACCCTGAAAGGCGGCTACACGGATAAACAGAGGCGGGACTTCCTGTCTGAGGCATCAATCATGGGCCAGTTCCACCATCCCAACATCATCCACCTGGAGGGCATCATCACCGCCAGCTGTCCCGTCATGATCATCACGGAGTTCATGGAAAACGGAGCACTTGACTCCTTTCTCAGGGTAAATAGTGTGTGTGTGTGTGTGTGTGTCTGCATCACTGCATTCAGCTGTGGGACAAACCCTTATTTCACACTCGCGTTGCGAACACAGCGTTAATTATCGCGTCCCTTCATGACCAACGCTGGTGTTTGACTCAGTCCTGAAGGCTAATTCCAAGTAATTGAGTTTGACAAGAAGAGCTTTTACATGTCAGAACTCATCAGTAGAGTGATTCCGACATCATACCAGCGCCCCGTTATGGTAGTGAGGCGTGGCCGGAATACGGTCTGACACATAACTGGGATTAGTGTTAAACGAGTAATGACGTAAACCCTGTTTGTGGTAGTGTACTCACTGTGGAGTCAAACAGTCCCACTCTTATAAAACTCATTCACGATCACAGTATATCAGCTGAACACATCACACACACACACACACACACACACACACACACATGCTTTTCTCTTCTTTCCCTTTGTTTTTCATTAACTCGTATAAGGACATTAATTTAAAAGCTTTGTTGCTGATTTATAATCTGATGCTTGATCTGCGTCCAAACCAAATTAAATTGTCTAATCCTAATTGCTTTATTCTGTATCATTACAATTATCAATTTTATTTTTTTATTTTATTTTTCTACATTAAAAAGATTCCTGGACACTCTCTCTCTCGCTCTCTCACTCGCTCTCTCACTCTCTTTGTCTCTCTTACACACGCACACACACACAAACACACTCACTGTTTTTTATTTTTCTTCCTCTCTCCATTTAGCTGAATGATGGACAGTTCACACCTATCCAGCTAGTGGGAATGCTGCGTGGAATAGCAAGCGGAATGAAGTATCTTTCTGAGATGAGCTATGTCCATCGGGATCTGGCAGCTCGCAATATTCTGGTCAACAGCAACCTGGTGTGTAAAGTGTCTGATTTCGGACTGAGTCGGTTCCTGCAGGAGAACTCCTCTGACCCCACATACACCAGCTCACTGGTTAGTGTGTACACACACACACACACACACACACACACACACACACACACACACACACTTGTCCCACTCCATCTTCTGTTGTGACTATTACAACATTCCAAACACACACAAACACAGCATTAGTACACACTTGTATCCCTTCTGTCCTCCCTTCTGTTGTCTTGTCTCTGTTTATTCCATCTTCATCCTTCTGTCCTGTTGTTTATTCAGGGCGGTAAGATCCCGATTCGCTGGACGGCTCCGGAGGCCATCGCGTTCCGAAAATTTACCTCCGCCTCCGACGTGTGGAGCTACGGCATTGTCATGTGGGAGGTGATGTCGTTTGGAGAGAGACCGTACTGGGACATGAGCAACCAGGATGTAAGTGTGTGTGTGTGTGTGTGTGTGTGTGAGAGAGAGAGTGAGAGTAAAGGTACTAGATATAATTATTTCTATTTACTTCTATTTATGTCCATTTTCTATACACGTTCTATTTTCCCTTCAAAATGTGATTTAAAAGCCCCGCCCACTTTTCTGTTCTCAAACCAGGTTATCAACGCTATAGAGCAGGACTATCGTTTGCCGCCGCCCCCTGAATGCCCCACCCATCTCCACCAGCTGATGCTGGACTGCTGGCAGAAAGAGCGAACAGCTCGTCCCAGGTTTGCCAACATTGTCTCCGCCCTTGACAAGCTGATCCGAAACCCCGCCTCCCTCAAAATCATCGCGCATGATGGAGCAGGGTGAGTGTGTGTGTGTGTTTGTGTGTCATACAGTGGTATGAGACAGTGAACACTGTGCTTTTATCTTTCTCAGCATGCTCACCTGTCAATCAAGTGCCTAGTCATTACTGTTATTCGCTTAGCCCCAGCTCTCCAGTCAATCACCTGCCAGTTATTCCTCAGGCTCCTCCCACTTTTCCCTCACTAAATCCTCTTGTAGATTTAGCCATTGCCTGCTTTGCTCACAGCATGTCCACCTGTCAATCAAGAATGTAAACACGCCCCCTGCGGATCAGTTTATCTAACTGTCAATAAAACCACAGCGAGGCTCGGACACTCTGCCTGCCTCCGGGGCTGAGCTGTCAATCAGCCGTCCATCTCCTTCTCTGATTGGCTGCTAATGAATACAGGCTGTTACGATCTCCAAATTCCTTTCTTTCTTTCTTTTTGGTCTCATCACTTTTTCTCTATCTTCTCTCTTAACTGAATTGAATTCAGTACATACCAAAGCAATAATGGAGCAACACTAATAATCCCTCTCTCTCTCTCTCTCTCAGTCCGTCTCACCCTCTCTTGGACCAGCGTTCCGTTCTCTCCTCCTGCAGCTCGGTGGCTGAGTGGCTGAGGGCCATAAAGATGGAGCGCTATGAGGAGAGTTTCATACAGGCGGGATACACATCCATCCAACTACTGACTCACATCAATGCTGAGTGAGTCACTCACACATACACCACACACACACACAACACACACACAACACACACACACACACACACACACACACACGGTCTCATTTTACTGGTTTAAAAATACTCAGTATCATAATAATAAAACAACAATACAGCGTTCCAGGAGGCGTGGCTACTCGGTACACCAAAAATATTATATTCTTTATCCAGTTAAAACAGTTTTTATATCATAAAAATGATTGTTTTTCTCCTTTCCTTTTTTTAAATGAAAAAACCTTTTATAATGTATTTCTCCTGGGTAAATATTTATGTGTAAGAACCATAATCTAATAATATATTAACAGTAAACTAGACAGATTTTATATATAGCTAACGTTCCATAATTTTAGCTTCAACTCTGAAACGGTTCTTCATGAAATGTGATTTTCCTTTTCAGGGATCTGTTGCGGTTGGGCGTGACTCTCGCCGGCCATCAGAAGAAAATCCTCTCCAGCATTCAGGCTCTTCGAATCCAGAACAAGAGTCCCAACAACATCCTCTACTGACCACCATACTCATATACACACACACACACACACACACACATATACACACACACATTTATAGACTCAGCTCTTCCTGTGACATGGACCAATCAGAACTTTGTTTACCGTCCAATCAGAAGCTGTATCAGGATGTCGGAAATGGCTTCTGAGCGAAACTGACGTTTAAAAAGACGCTAGGACGCGAACTCCACAGTCACCACGGCAACAGTGTGGTGATATGTGACGGGAGGAGAAAAGTGAAAGTGCCATGTTTTGGTGTGACCGTGCCAGAGGACATCCACGCTGCGTTACCTTTTCAGAGTATTTTTCTAACGGAGTGTTATCATCCAGAGACTTATCGATTAACGAGGATTAAACGAGGAGGAACAACGAGAACCGTGTCTGAGCTCTACTGGGACAGCGCCGGTTCTCCACGGAGGGGGGTGTTCTCTCTGTTCTCTCTTTTTTTCTTCAGACACGTGACACTCGGGGGATTTGATTTCATTTGAGTATCTGCAGTGTGTGCAGTGAGAAATCTGTCTCACACACACACACACACATGATTCTGATTTATCATCAACACCAGACGTATAATCTGAAGACTCAGACTGCGGCCTGTTTCCACGTTTTCACACGTGTCCTGTTGGAATTCAGATTATTAATCCAGATTATACGTGCGGTGGTCGTGAGTTTTCACTCACACACACCTGAGCAGTGTTTGAATGTATTAATTAGGCATTTCTCATTTCTATTGGTGTATCCCCACCTACAAATGATCACATGACCAGGTAGAGCCGTGCTCCTCAAACTGGAGCGTGTGGTTTTTTTTGTTGTTTTTTTTGTGTTTTTTTCCCTCCACTTATAACTAGGGGTCCAAGCATCAAAGTCAAAGTTCATGGCTAAAAAACAAAGACTATAAAAATATATAATGTGTTTAGGATCTGAATCCACCTGAGAGTTTGGAGTTAGTTGTAGGGAAACATGGGAGCTGGAGACCCGTGTTACAGGAGCAGTGAAGCTACTGCGTTTACAGCTGAAGAACAGATCAGCAGAATGAAGACATCAGGGTTCTGTTCATCATTAGTAACGATGGTGGGGTTTGAACAGAACGCTGAAGAACAGATCAGCAGAATGAAGACATCAGGGTTCTGTTCATCATTAGTAACGATGGTGGGGTTTGAACAGAACGCTGAAGAACAGATCAGCAGAATGAAGACATCAGGGTTCTGTTCATCATTAGTAACGATGGTGGGGTTTGAACAGAA
>JANCOA010000034.1:897349-911550 GCA_024363135.1 Leptodoras oyakawai
CCCTTAACCCTCAACTGCTCAGGTGTATAAATGAGATTAATGTAAGTCACTCTGGATAAGGGTGTCTGCCAAATGCCGTAAATGTATGTCAGGACCAATACCTCTGCTTCATCCCACTTCCTCATGACTGGTTTTCTTTCCTATAACAGTATGAGATGTGAGTGTGTTTTAATCTTTACTACACGTGCAGTCGAGACCCAGACACTAGCAAGATCTTTTGCTTTCCAAAGAGCGTTGTAAACAGGAAATGATCCTCCTGGATCTCCTGCTCCTGATCCTGCTCCGTCTCTCTCTCTCTCTCTCTCTCAGACACAACACCAAAAAGCTGCCTGATTACTATAACTCCAATGTACTGTGACTTGAGAAAACAAACAGCAATCGTTTCCAGTCATTTCAGTCCCATTCCCTGTGGCTTATTCCAGCAAAAAAATAAAAATAAAAAAATAATAACAGCAGAAATAAAAGTGGCAAGCTGCTCCCCCGAAATCACATATTGAAGAAAAAGCAGAATGCAGCATATTGTAGCCTGGTGCTTCAACCCGCATAAATCTGACTTATTGCAAATAAATAGAGAGGGGGGAGAAATATTAAACAGCACGAGCACTCGAAGGAACCCGGTAGCTTAAGCGATTTAATCAGCGACGCAGTCTAAAGCATGTTGAGAAGTAAAATTACATTTTAGGCACAGCTACGTTTCAGGACGAGTTATATAGATGGAACGGAACCAGGATGAAGGTTTGTTATGGAGATGCTTAGCCTGGTGACTGAAGACACAGCATTTCAGGTAATATAAGGCTGTCGGGCAGTTTCATACACACCGCGTGTGTGTGTGTGTGTGTGTGTGTGTGTGTGTGTGTGTGTGTGATCTACTAGAACACTGTTTAATATGTGAACTGGAATACTGTGAACAAAAAGCTCAGCCAGACGGTCAGGCGCACGACGGACTGGCTATAATTCTCTTTGTGTGATCCACATAGACCCGGCAGGACCGTCTCGGGAAAACTCCGCCTTCTTTATTTCTTGCGTCTCGAAGTTTGCAAAGTCGTAGAAGTCACGCTGACGATCGCGTTCAGCGGAAGAGAGAGGGGGATGTGTGCCTTTTCCGAGGTGGCTGAATCCGCGCGTGTACCCCCGCACTACGATCCTTGATACTCTTCAGCGAAACCCTGAACTAAAGCAATGTTTCAAATCTTGGCTTTGAAATAAAATCTCACGGTTTGGTCGAATCTACAAAGCTTTGCATGACCCCACAAGCCTTAACCTATGGAACCAAGGGTATTAATATTGCATTAGATCCATATTAAATATGCAGCGGTTGAAGAATTCGCATTTTTCAGATCTCCGTCCGGGGAGGCTCGAGGATACGAGTGAAGTCGGAGTCGGAGAAATTCGAGCCCAATTAGCGGGACATAATCCCTTAAGTGCAAATGACATTCAGCTCTAATTATTCTACATTGAGGTGAGGAGAAAAGTAGAGGAGGACTATTTCGGAATAACGGAAACTCTTTCCGCCGTGGGCTTCGTCGGGTGAGAGTTTCAAGTCAAGTCGTCAAGTAGTTTTTTATTGTCATTTCAACCATATACAGCGTTGTACAGTACATAGTGAAACGAGACAACGTTCCTCCAGGACCAAGGTGCTACATGGAACAATAAACAGCACGTACAACGTAAAGTGCAAAACATGTGCAATGACACAAGACGGTTAACATTAAATACACAAGACAATATGCAATAAATACACTATACAGTAAACTAACTATAGGCAGGGGGTAGTGCAAGTAGCCCACTGGTAGTGGGAGCACCACTGGAGGACCTGCTGATTTGCAGAATGGTGAGGTCATCAGTTTTTACTAACCATGGTAACCTGGTAACCATCATAGTCTAGAGACAGGAAACCTTGCCTTCCTTATCTGAATGACAAGCAAGGATGTCTGAGTGGGGGAATAAAAAAGGAATGTGATATTCACGGAGAAATGAAGTCGCAAAGTCCTTTGGCGAAGCGTGTTATCCATTTTACTGATTGGACTGGTGCAAACTGCAGCAGCCTGTGACGGTTACTTAATCCTCCTCCTCCTCCTCCTCCTCCGCAAGCCTTGGTGCATTGTTAATGGTCCGTTTTATCCACTTGTCTTTTCTTTGTGCTTACAGATCTGTTCTGCAGTGGCTGAACCGGGTGCAGTCCTTCCTCTACTGCAACGAGAATGGCTTCTGGGGCACCTTCCTGGAGAGCCAGCGCACTTGCGTATGCCACACGGGCATCACCCTGTGTCAGCGTCCGATCCCGTGTGTGATCGGCGGCAACAACAGCTGCGCCATGTGCAGCCTGGCTAACATCTCTCAGTGCGGGTCCTGCAACAAGGGCTACAAGCTGTACCGAGGCCGCTGCGAGCCGCAAAACGTGGACTCGGAGCGCAGTGAGCAGTTCCTCAGCTTTGAGACAGATCTGGACTTTCAGGACCAGGAGCTGAAGTACCTGTTGCAGAAGATGGACTCGCGCTTGTACATCCACACCACCTTCATCAGCAACGAGGTGCGCCTGGAGACCTTCTTCGACCCGCGTTGGCGCAAGCGCATGTCGCTTACGCTGAAGAGCAACAAGAACCGTATGGACTACCTGCACATGATGGTGGGCTTGTCCATGAAGATTTGCCAGATGCGCAACAGCAGCATGGACCCCATGTTCTTTGTTTATGTCAACCCGTTTAGTGGAAGCCACTCGGAAGGATGGAGCATGCCGTTTGGTGAGCACGGATACCCCCGCTGGGAGAAGGTATGGCTCCAGAACACGCAGTGTTTCAACTGGACCTTGATACTAGGCAACCGCTGGAAGACCTTCTTCGAGACGGTCCACATCTACCTGCGCAGCCGCGCCAAGGTGCCCACCGTCTTGCGGAACGACACTGGCCATGGCCCCGTAGACCTTTCCGACCCGAACAAGCGTCAGATCTATATCAAAATCTCTGATATCCAGGTGTTCGGCTACAGCTTACGCTTCAACTCTGACCTTCTCCGGAGTGCCGTCCAGCAGGTCAACCAGTCCTACACACAAGGGACACAGTTTTACTCGTCTTCATCCATCATGCTCCTGCTCCTGGATATCAGGGACAGGATTAACCGCCTGGCCCCTCCAGCCGCGCCCGGGAAACCCCAGCTAGACCTTTTCTCCTGTATGCTCAAGCACCGCCTCAAGCTCAACAACAGCGAGATGATCCGTGTCAATCACGCCTTGGACATGTACAACACGGAGATCTTGAAACAGTCGGACCACCTGACTACCAAACTTTGCTGAAAGGTGAACAAACGAGCAGACTGAGCGGCGAGCAGCATCTCGGAGAGGACACACAAAGGATTCTTTTTATTTCCTCTTCCTTTGGGACCTTTTTTTGCTTTTTTTTTGATGTACTATTAACAACTTTGTAAGTGTAATTGTTAAATAAGAAACTAAAAACACAGAGATTAAGCCTTTTAGTTCACTACAGAAGAAAGAAAACAAGCGAACATGACTGTACCATATTTGTCGAAGCATGTCTGTCACTTCCAAATGGAGCATTAAAAGAAAAGAAAAAAAAAGTACATATATTAATATATATATTAATAAATCCAACATCCGATGACGATGACGACAAAGAGGCCTTGATATTACTCAGAGGGAACAAAGGTCCATCTGAAACTGCCATTCTTTACAGGGGGTTACATTTTTAATGAATTAGCAAAGCAGACCAGAGATTCTTTTCGTTCCATGACGCTAATCTCACGTCCGTCCCGGTTTAAGGACGGCAGTTATCTGTATAGCGGTCCTACATACTCTGTTTAACCATCCCTCTGAGTGTGCTCGGCGTAACACGAGGCAGTAAGGAAACATTCTCCACGGAAACACTGCTCTATAGCTTTTTGGTTGATGCCTAACGCTAAACGCTGTTTGCTAGTCGCTTGAGAATGAGCGACCAAATCTGAAGCTGAATCCTGGGGTAATTTTATTTTATTTTTTAAATATATTTTAACAATTCTATCCTCACAAAAAAGCCCATCCTGTACCTGCTGACATGTCAAGGTATTTAAAAAAAAATATTTTATTTTATTATTTTTTTTTTTATTTATTTTAACAATTCTATCCTCACAAAAAAGCCCATCCTGTACCTGCTGACATGTCACAGTATTTTTAAAAAATTATTTTATTATAATTTTCTAAATTTATTTTAACAATTCTATCCTCACAAAAAAAGCCCATCCTGCACCTGCTGACATGTCACAGTATGTTTGAATTTTATTTTATTTTATTATTATTTTTACATTTATTTTAACAATTCTATCCTCACAAAAAGCCCATCCTGCACCTGCTGACATGTCACATTATCTTTTTACATTTAATTTAATTTAATTTTATTTTATTTATTTATTTTTTATTTATTTTAAAAAATTCTATCCTCACAAAAAAAGCCCATCCTACACCTGCTGACATGTCAAGGTATATTATTTATTTTATTTTATTTTATTTTATTTTATTTTATTTTATTTTATTTTATTTATTTATTTATTTATTTTAACAATTCTATCCTCACTAAAAAGCCCATCCTGCACCTGCTGACATGTCACAGTATTTTTAAAATGTATTTTATTTTATTTTATTATTTTAAAAAAAAATTATTTTAACAATTCTACCCTCACAAAAAAGCCCACCCTGTACCTGCTGACCTGTCACGGTATTTAAAAAAAATAATAAAATTATTATTATTATATTTTTTATTTATTTGAACAATTCTATCCTCACAAAAAAAGTCCATCCTGTACCTGCTGACATGTCAAGGTATTTTTTAAAATGTATTATTATTATTATTATTATTATTATTATTATTATTATTTTATAAAAAAAAATTATTTTAAGCGCAGAGATCGAATGATTTCGAACGATTTCTGCAAGAAATGACATAAAAGCCATATTTCCCAGGGGAATGAAAACTAAACTAAAGATAGGCGTGTACACATTTATTTTCAGAATGAACTCCTAGACATGGGTTTGTATAGTTTTTTCTTTTTCTTACAAAAAATTACGTAGTGGTCCGCGATCGTAATAGGACTGCGATGGATTGCTACAGAACTTTCCGGAAGCCAGATGTAGAGTCTATGTGATACGAGTTAAACCTCATAACTGACTGTATAATGTATAATTCTTTTCTTAATTTTTTGTACACTCATATCCCTTTTTTTGTCAAATTGATTACCATGTCATTCTGATTAAGATTTATTATTATTATTATTATTATTATTATTATTATTATTAGCATCCAGTCTTATTAAGTGCCTGCTACCTATCCCTTTAACCATTTTCAAAAGGTTTCACAGCATTTTCACACAAACTTCTCCTCCTCCTCCTACTTTCCCCCTCCAGTCTTCTTTTTTCTTCATCCGTCCACACTGAAAAGGGCAGACAGGAAGTTCTGTCCATCCTCGCTGTATTCTGCATGTAATTAAAGAAGGCTTGAGTCGCCTCCTCCTTTTGCTGAGAACACTTAGGATGTATATTATACATGTAAATAGCTACATTTGCCTTGGTATAGCCATGAAATCAAAAGCTTTTCTTAGGTCACTGCAAGTTTTTTCCAGCCACGGCAACTCGAGCACAAGATAACGAAAGGATTGCGAGCCCCTGGGTTATTTTTTATTATAATTTTTTTTTCTCGCGCAAGAAGATGAAAAAAAATAAATAAAAAATCACCAGCCGGTGCCGAACGCCACCCTGACGCCACCCTTACCCACGCATACAAGCACATACGCTGTCCTTTCTTACGCTTTTTACAGAATAACGTGTGACATGGGCTTTGCCTTCTGGTACGCCTTGCAATGGGTCTGATTAGCAAACAGCTTTCACTACCTTGTCTATGTAATTTCTGCTGTTCTGTTGGAAAAAAAAGAAAAAGAAAAAAGAACTATAATCAGCTTTCTTCAAATGAATGTTTCATATAATAATCTATTTCTCATTAAAAATGCTATATTTAATAAGAAGAGCCGTGCTTGTCTCTACCACTTCCGAGCAGGTTTCGCCATCAGAGTCACCCAGCACCACCACTGAGGCACGAGGGATGAATAGTTCTTCATTTTATTTGTATTTTTTATATTTGTTTCTATAACAATTTCCCATTTATTTTGGCATCTGGATTCCAAGTGAATTCAAGTTCTACCCTCAGTTCTCCTCCACCCATCCATCCGGACAGTGGTGGTGTTTTTACTGAGCTCTCGTTCCTGTCGGTCAGTGAGGTGACTCTCAATCAGAGACAAACGTATACCTGTATTTCATTTTCGGTTTCTGTACCCGTACCCGGCTGTGTATACCAATAGTTAAAAGGGGCGGAGTTAGGACGAACACATTCTCAAGAGGTGTGGTTTACCAAGAGCTGATATTCATGACATTAAAAAAATGACACAACGTTCAACAATAAATATCACCACAAATGACTGTTGCTCATGTTTGATGCTGACTAATAATAATAATAATAATAATAATAATAATAATAATAAAATACTAGACACTAAAACATTCCAAACTAAAGTGCAACACTAAACCTTTAAAAAGTAAATTAAAGTAAAATACTAAATATTATATATCAATAAAAAACAAAATGGTACACACATATAAAAAATATGAAATGTTGAAAAATGTATAAAAATGTTGCAATAAAATATAAATATATAATAATAAAAAAATATAAATTATAAATAATATAATATAATATAAATAATATAATATAAAAGAATATAAAAGAATAAAACTATAAAAATAAACTGTTGAATTTATTTTAGTTAATACTGGACTTGATTAACTGAATAGGCACGTGAATGTAGTCTTAACCCACAAACTATTAAGATGCCATGTAAAATATTAAACGTGTATTAGAGCAGTTCGACCAGCAATATTATTTAGAGTCATAACGATTTTTTTCCTGAAATTTCAGAACTTCCAAATTATCATTATTTACAATTACGGATTTTGACAGACGCCCTTATCCAGAGCGACTTACATTTATCTCATTTATACAACTACTGAGCAGCTGAGGGTTAAGGGCCTTGCTCAGGGGCCCAACAGTGGCAGCTTGGCTGTGGTGAGATTTGAGCTCAGGACCTTCCGGTCAGTAGTGCAGCGTCTTAACCACTGAGTGGTTAATCAAACAAAATCAAACAAAAATCATAAACAGCGTCCTTGACTACACTTGAATGAAATAACTCTGTGGACAACGTTACACCATTATTACACCTTACTATTATTCTATATTAGTCAAGTTACGATGTGAGAGGAAACGTTCTTTCCAGGTTTGATGAGGAGAAACTATAGGAGTACTATTATTTAGACTAATGTCAAATATATATATATATATGAGAGAGAGAGAGAGAGAGAGAGAGGCACATAGAAGCCCCTGTGTGAATAGAAATGATAACAAATATCTGATTAGCTCTCTCTCTCTCTCTCTCTCTCTCTCTCTCTCTTTTTAATCAATCATTTTTTTTATCAAACTAATACAAAACAAATAATAAAAACTCCAAATAATAATTTATAATAATAATAATAATAATAATAATGTAAAATATAATTTAATCCTTTACATTTATTTTTTATTTTATTTTATTTTTTTATTATTTTTTTCTTTAATGAAAAGGCTATAAAGAGAGAGAGAGAGAAAAAAACTGAAATGTGAAATTATTCCATGTTTTCTACCAAATTTCACTCATTATTACAAAAATAATATTTCAAAAATAAAATCAAATAAATAATATTACAAAAAAAAAACTTATTTATACTTCTTTGACATTTCAAACATTTTTGAAAAACACAAAAAAGCGTTTTTTTGGGGGGAAAAGAGCTGGAGCTGCTTTGATTTTGATAAGTTTGTGCATTTGTTTGCTTTAACCAGCTTTAATCTGAGTGAAATGGTGATTAATGCCATGAGTTACAGTCTAATGCTAATGAACAATGTGTGTGTGTGTGTGTGTGTGTGTGTGTGTGTGTGTGTGTGTGTGTGTGTGTGAGCCACAGTCTGTCCACACCAATCCCTCTCCAGTGCTCCTGCATGTGCCAGGATGTAATTAGAGCGCAGTAATAAATCACACTGCTTTGTGTTTCATGGATGATGAGTGTCCCGGCAAGTCGACTAGAGAGCAAAATCCCCAGAGACAAAATGAACATTTACAGTCTTTAACTCTGACACACAGTTCCCTGACCCAAACAAGTGAAAAATTAAAGCAGAAGATTATATCAGATACGTTATACCTGTTTCTACACCCAGGGGGTTGGACACACATACCTGTCTGTATAACTGTAGTCTGGGGTTAAAGGGGGCGGGGTCAGGATGAATACATTATAAAGAGGCGTGGTTTTCCCAGAGCTGAGTTCAGTTCAATTCAGTTCAATTGGCTCCTTACATTCCCTTTAAAAACAGAATGACGGGGTTCTAATGCCATACGACATTAACATGTAACACACAAATGTGTCCGAAGAGAGATCCAGAGAATGCAGATATCCCAACAGGTAAACACGACAAGGTTAGACAAAATATCACCAATAAATATCACCAATAAATTCACCAATAAATATCACAAATAAATTCACCGATAAATATCACCAATAAATTCACCAATAAATATCACAAATAAATTCACCGATAAATATCACCAATAAATATCACAAATAAATTCACCGATAAATATCACCAATAAATATCACCAATAAATTCACTAATAAATATCACAAATAAATTCACAGATAAATATCACCGATAAATATCACCAATAAATATCACCAATAAATATCACCAATAAATTCACCGATAAATATCACCAATAAATATCACAAATAAATTCACCGATAAATATCACCAATAAATTCACTAATAAATATCACAAATAAATTCACAGATAAATATCACCAATAAATATCACCAATAAATATCACCAATAAATTCACAGATAAATATCACCAATAAATATCACCAATACATTCACCGATAAATATCACCAATAAATATCACCAATAAATTCACAAATAAATATCACCAATAAATATCACCAATACATTCACCGATAAATATCACCAATAAATATCACCAATAAATTCACAGATAAATATCACCAATAAATTCACCAATAAATTCACCAATAAATTCACCAATAAATTCACAGATAAATATCACCAATAAATTCACCAATAAATATCACCAATAAATATCACCAATAAATTCACAGATAAATAGCACCAATACATTCACCGATAAATAGCACCAATAAATTCACAGATAAATATCACCAATAAATTCACAGATATCACCAATAAATTCACTGATAAATATCACCAATAAATTCACTGATAAATTCACTGATAAATATCACCAATAAATTCACCAATAAATTCACCAATAAATTCACAGATAAATATCACCAATAAATATCACCAATACATTCACTGATAAATATCACCAATAAATTCACCAATAAATATCACCAATAAATTCACCAATAAATATCACCAATAAATTCACCAATAAATTCACAGATAAATAGCACCAATAAATTCACCAATAAATATCACCAATAAATTCACCGATAAATGTCACCAATAAATTCACCGATAAATATCACTAATAAATCCATCAATAAATTTCACCAATAAATGTCACCAATAAATTCACCAATAAATATCACCGATAAATATCAACAATAAATTCACCAATAAATTCACAAATAAATATCAACAATAAATACCATCAATGAATTCATCAATAAATATCACCAATAAATATCACCAATAAATTCACCAATAAATATCACCACAGCACGAGTTTTGCTACTTTGTATTTTTTAAAACTTTACATTAAATACACATGGCACAACTGGGTCAACAAAACAAACTTTAATAATAATAATAATATGAGACACCAAAAAATTGCAAAAAAGTGCAATACTAAACACTTAAATAAATAAATAAATAAATAAATCCAAAATAAAGCAAAATACTAAACACTACAAATATTAAAAATATTTTAAAAATATTTTTTTAAAGGAATGAAATACAAAATTTTAAGAATTTTTTTTTAATACAATAATGTTAAAACTAAAATATAATACATAAATTATTGAAATTATGGAATCCTGGAATTTCTTTTCATACAAAATATATGTATAAAAAATGAAAGTGGAAAATTGACTTGTACTGAAAGTACTACTTAGTATTTTATTTTATTTAATAGAATTGTGAGCGTCGTTGCCCATCAGTTGGTCCATACACACTCAGCTCAAACAGCTTCGTGGAGCAACTTCTTCCTCTTCTTACTTCACCCTGTGCTCTTCATTGTGTCTTATAAAGTTCAAAATGGGACAGAAAAAAACAACCTACAAAAAAGTCCTATTTTAGGGAGAAGTAAATGTAGGCATGGCATTACCACCACAATTTATATTAATCTTATAAACAAATATGAGTAAAATGTTTCTACACTGTACAGTAAAATAACTCATTGCATTAACAGAAAATAAATTCAATAAATTCTCACAGCCGACAGAAACGAAGCAGCTTCACTGAAAAGAATGGAATGAGATCATGTCGGCTCATGTTGATCAGATAGATTTAAAATGAAACAATTAAATTAGTCAACTTTAATATACCTGTTAGTCCAATTCATTCTAATATAATTCATTGTAAATGAAATAATTACATTGAAAGAATTTCCTGTTTTTACTTACTGATTCAAACCCTGCTTCAAGTGTATTTATTAAACGGCAGTATAAATAACAATCCAGTAGTTCTACATGCTACTACCTGCTCACGCACAACGTACAGCGTTCCTGCTTTGTTCTAAATTTATCGACCTGCAATTTATATAAATAAAGCAGATAGTAACGTTTTATTGCGTAATTCAGGACTGATCAAGGCAACCCGGCTCCATAATAAATCTCCTACAACAACAGCAGAGTGAAAACTCCTATTTACATGAACACAGAGGCTTTAGAAATAAGCCTGAGATTTCTTTATCCTATGTCAGTGTATCAGCTGAAATACCACCTTTATTTCTCCAGATGTCTTTGTATGTTTCTTTAGCAGCTTTGAGTCTTTTGTCTGTAGCCTGTGCCCTTTGCTGACCGTCCCAAAAAACTCGCTGCCCACTGCACACAAACATCTTCATCTTGACTTGCTGAGCTTTTGTGTTTAGCTTGTGTCTGTGCAAAGTCATAACGCTCTACTGGACGAACTCAAATGTGCATTTCATCTTGTCAGAAAAGCCGAGCTCAAGGCCAAAGCACCTTGATACACTCGATCGCAACGCCAGGATCCCTTAGCTTAGCAGCATCTTAAAATAATTTTGATGTTAAATGGTATAGAAATAAGCATTCATTCCACTCTGCAGGATTAATAATGTATATTCTATATTACCATAGCAACACCACCTATTGATTGCATCCAGCAGCGTGTATATAAAGAGATAGACATCTATGGAAGCTTCTAGAGCTGTTTCCACCATGAGAATGGCAAGTTAGCACGTTTTTGATTTTCAATTTTCAATACGTCAGAGATCGTGAGATGGGTCAGATTTTCATGTATGAGCATTTCAATGGTGTCGCGTGACTACAAGAATTCTGGCAAAACCTCCAACTTACGGAGCAACGTTGGCTGGCGAAAATCTTTTCACGTAACAGGTGTTCAACACTGCCTCAAGTAACATCAAAATTCAATGCTGGGGCCTCAACAAACACCAGCGTGAGGACTGTGCAATGTTACATTCCCTCCAATGGGCAGGGGTGGCTCAATGGTTAAGGTGTTGGGTTACTGAATTGGAGGTTGGAGGTTCAAGCCCCAGCACCACCAAGCTGCCACTGTTGGGCCCCTGAGCAAGGCCCTTAACCCTCAACTGCTCAGCTGTATAAATGAAATAAATGTAAGTCACTCTGGATAAGGGTGTCTGCCAAATGCCATACATGTAAATGTAAAGATCCCATTTGCGACCTACTGAGGATTAACTTCTATACCAGTTATTCTGGTACTTCAGGGTATGCCAGATTGTGTTTTATATTAAATCAGGCATTTAAAACAGCAACAGTGATGTGTACGGTAATGAGTATTAATTCCTTCAACTCTGAATGAGCACCTAGGTAAATAGAAACCTGTACAATTCCCATGCTAATACAGTGAAAATGATATTGCATGCCTTTCTAACCAGCGTTTCTGTGAGCATCAGGATGTTGATTCTGTGGGCTTCGGTTCCTCTCTTGCACTTGAAGATCTGCATTATCTTATCTGAAAAGTGGTCTAGCAGCAACATTTTTCACCTGAACCCCACATGAAGCAGCACGTTACATAACTGAGCACTTTTCAGATATAATGAAGGCTGCTGGGGTTTGCATGCAGAAAAAAGAAGTAATTGCGATGGTCAAAGTCTTCAGAAGAGCTGTGGCAGATCCTCCATACGCTCCAGTCATCTCCAATGCTGTGTGTGTGGGTAGAAATTCAGAAATTTAAGAAAATGTAGGAACCGGATCCACCGTGAAGCAGGAGGACAATCATGAGCGCTGAGCCTCTGGGAGAAGTGTGGAGTAGACGTGTACAGTCTATGAGGCCAGTGGTGAACTCAGGCTTTGTGGTTCTAGGCAAGGTTTCTGAGGTCTCTCGACATGGAACAAGAGGTGAGACAGGGCATAGGGCTCCACAGGTGAAAAGCTAGCTAGGCGGATTAGTTTGTATTCAGTCTCAGAATTTGCAGTTCATGAGGTCATGAAAGCATGTTTTGCAGCAGGATCTGCACTAACACCTGAAAGCTGGTCTTTGTCAAAGTATGAAGTTTATCCCTGGAAGCTGAAAAGCCCACATGCTAGGGGATGTTTTGGCTCTATGCACCGCCAACTTTACAACCCTAAAAAGCCAGAGACGGTGGAGATAATGAGATGACAAGGCATGCAGATCAGATAAAGTAAGCATGGATTACTTACCGTTTACTTTCTGCTGTAACAGAGAAGATAGACACGGATTCCTTTACACCACAGCAAGCAAGTGATTTCGATTAAATCAGGCAATTACTACCAGTGAAATATCTTACACACACCGACACCCCTGGAACACTGGAAAACTGCACACTCATCTCTGTTTGGCAAAAACATCCTTATCCTTATCTTTCTTTTGTCATTTACAAAAGATAGCGTGTTTCTCGCAAACCTTAGGCGACCTTTTCTCACAAAAGGTCACTTTACAACTATGGAAGAACAATAAACAGATAAGAAACTACAATATTCCAAAAAAAAGGAAGGTGAAGGAAGGGAGTTCCAGAGACAGGGAGAAGCAACACTAAACCACCTGCTGCTCCTGGTGGATGACCTGAACCTGGGGACGGACAGAAGACCTGCATCAGAAGACCTTAATCTGTGAGACGGGATGTGGGAATGGAGCAATTCTGCAAAGTTTGGCAACGCAAGACCATGAAGCACTTTAAAAGTTAGAAGAAGAATCTTATGCTGGATGTGTTTCACTGTAGGTGAAAACAGAGATGGAAATATGCAGAGTTGTAGAGTGATCTAATGTGAGGTTTGAGTGTCAGACAAAGGATTATGAGATCCCAGAGGTTACATGCAGTGGTGGAGGGTCTGACTGGAGTGTCACCAGTATAGAGCTGGAGAATGGAGAAATGGAACAGAGTTGGAAATGGAACAATCAGTATAGAACTGAAGAATGGAGAAATGGGTGGAATGGAATGGAGTTGGAAATGGAACAATCAGTATAGAACTGAAGAATGGAGAAATGGGTGGAATGGAATGGAGTTGGAAATGGAACAACCAGTATAGAGTTGGAGAATGGAGAAATGGGAGGAATGGAATGGAGTTGGAAATGGAACAACCAGTATAGAGCTGAAGAATGGAGAAATGGGAGAAATGGAATGGAGTTGGAAATAAAACAACCAGTATAGAGCTGGAGAATGGAGAAATGGGAGAAATGGAACGGAGTTGGAAATGGAACAACCAGTATAGAGCTGAAGAATGGAGAAATGGAATGGAGTTGGAAATGGAACAACCAGTATAGAGCTGGAGAATGGAGAAATGGGAGAAATGGAACAGAGTTGGAAATGGAACAACCAGTATAGAGCTGGAGAATGGAGAAATGGAATGGAGTTGGAAATGGAACAACCAGTATAGAGCTGGAGAATGGAGAAATGGAATGGAGTTGGAAATGGAACAACCAGTAT
>JANCOA010000034.1:1331857-1344115 GCA_024363135.1 Leptodoras oyakawai
TCACCAATTCACCTACCTGCATGTCTTTGGACTGTGGGAGGAAACTGGAGTACCCGGAGGAAACCCACGCCAACACGTGGAGAACATGCAAACTCCACACAGAAATTTTCCAGCTCACCCCACCCGGGGATCGAATGCGGGTCCTTCTTGCTGTGAGGCGACAGCGCTATCCACTGCGCCTATATATTTATATATATATATATATATATATATATTTCTCATATTCATTGTTGCTAATTTATTTTTACTTAATTATATATACATACATGTATCTATTTGTAATAACAAATAAATTAGCAACAACGAATATGAGAAATTTGCACATTTCACTTCATCGTGAGTTTAAATCCATGATATATGAGAGAAATCAGAGTCCTCCAAACGAATATCTCCTTTGTTTCATCTTTTACGTTTATAAGACCAATGTAAAAATAACTTACATGAACATTAAAAATATAACTTAAAAAAAAAAAGTATAACACTCTCAATAAATAGTTCTACTATGTACACCGTAACATATCGCAGAGACACAAATCACGAGGATACCAAAGAAAAAAAAAAAAAAAAAAACACATAGAAGCAGCAAACACTACAGGCATGAGGTACAGACAGAGATCCCGTGGTGTGTACAGCAGAGTCGAGCATCCCGTCGGAAACATCAACATATATGGCTTTAGAGACTGCGTCCTTTTTTTTGGTGGTGGTGAAGGGGTGGGGGGGGAAGCAGAGTGTAAAGCAACAACACAGTTTGGATTTTGGTCTTGTTGTGGAAAAACACAAGGAGGCAGGAAACAGGTTGATCGCACTTCTTAAACGGTTAGACGAGAACACGTAAGGACGAAGCTTTGGTTCTCCCAGCTGTCAACCTGAAGTCCTGTTCATGGAAAATTGGCGTTGCGTAATGATTGCTGATGAGTCTCGCTTTTGAAGCAATAAAAATGGTCCATACAGAGTACAATAACATATCACTGTAATAATAACATAATAAATCCTCTTTCAGGACTATAGAACAAACCAAACTCTATATCATATTTCTTGTCCACTCCCGGTATAATATATTTTCCATAAACTGGCTTTTCTTCAGTGAGATTATTTCCTTTTTTGGTGTTTTTTTTTTTTTTTTTTTTTCCTTCATTACAAAAAAAAAATCCTTCAATATTCCATAAGTCATTGTGACAATGTCTGATAGCATCAAACACATTAAAAAAATGCATATACAACAAATACGATACAATGTTTTACTATGCAAATCCTTCTTTGAACAATATGTATGGATATTAAAGCCAGTTCTGCAGTTCCAGACGAATATGAATCTAACGTACGATGAGTTTCTTCCTGTTCAACAGCTAAAACCAGGTGAAACACAGTAACCACAAAGAGAGGAATAACACAATACCATATTTGATACCATTTTTTTTGTTTGTTTTAAATTCAAAGTTTTACAATAGCAGCGTTTTTCTAAACATTTGGAGTCTTTCCCTTTAATGGCTACTCAAAAGTGCAGTATCTGAGGTCATTAATACAAATACTGATTACCGATACATGAAGTGATTTATTTTTTTTTTCTGTTCTTTTCTCTGTTTTTTAAGAAATATAAATCAAGGGAAACTGACGTTTTTTTCCCCCGACTAACAGAAGCGCTACGAAAAAACAATCATTGTCTTGATAAGCCTCTATGAAGTATTTACAATGACATTCACCTTGAATGACTTTCTTGGTTTGCTATGCTTAATGAATCTGTGCCGCTTTCATCCATGTATTTCCTGAAGTTCTTGTTTAGAGCCGTACACAGGTTCCATTGGTGGAAATACAGGAAAATGATTTAGGATTCTGCGTGGAAGGCGAGGGAACGGGAAGCCAACTGCAAGTTTTAGGGCTTAAAAATCTAAGGGCTTAAGAAGACGGTTGGTAGGCTTTTTCTCTGAGCATCACATGAGATTTCTTCAGACATTTTTGAAGTTTGGATTAAACCCATTTAATTTGAGTGACCAGTCACAATATGTGGCTCATATAAGAGCTCTATAATAAATATAATTCATTTCATATTGGCAGGATGTTATATCCTGGCTCTAATGCACAGGCCCCTATTTGAGAATTGCTGGTGTAGTATATTTGGCACAAGTACACTAATACACTGTGAACAAAATGTTAATCTTACCATTTTTGACATACAGTTAAAGAGAAAACGAATCAATATTAATTTGGCAAATGGAAAGATTTCAGAATTTGGATGAGGCTGAACATGCTAAGCCAATGCAGATGATCATTCTTGAAATTCTAGAGGTGATATGAATCGATAATTGCTTGAACGAGGACTATTGGATGAGTCTGGTGTCTTGAGGTAACTGTTAAGGCAGTCATAACTCCACTTCCATAAAAACTAAGATTGGCCATGATGGAGTAATAGCAGCAAGAGAAGCAGCAACATAATCTGAAGCCATGCTAACATGGCAAGTTTACTTTCATAATGGTCTTGCTAAATATTCAGGTGGAACAGTAGCATTAGCATGCATCATTACATCCTATACCATGACTGTTTAGTAAAACTATGTGACTACCAAGTTACCCAGGATTTCATATATGCTAATGATTTTTTTGCTAACCACCAACATTTCCAAAACTACCTGCAAATATTACGTCCTTTGTAGTTTGCCCATTTTGGTATCAGGACTAGACTCTCAAATGGCCCATGGAAAGACACCTCAAACACACCTTTCTATTTAACTGAGACATGAAGTATTCCCAGCCTGACTGGAAACCCATTACTCTATGACATATTTAGTACCCCCAAATCAATACAAAGAAGCTTTCAGATAAAACCAAAGCCCTTGTGGTGTCAAGTTTCTCCAAATTTTGCCATATTTTTCTTTTCCCTTGATTTGATCACCAACCTCAAATAAACTTCAGCAAAATAGACGTGTACTATGAAAGCTGGCACAGATAGGCATACTAACCAGAATCTATCATCTTTTTTTCTTGCTTGATGAGAGAAAAACATTCCTTCTTTACTACACATGAGTATATTCTCATACCCACACCTGTCTTCTTTTTTTTCTATCCTTTTTATACTTCCCAATGAGTTGGAGATGGGTAGACCTTCCAAGACGTGACAGACGATAGCGGGGAGACACGTTGACATGGAGGAGTGAGACAGGACAGGAGAGGTACGCTTGTGAAGCAGCATATCTGGAAGAATATCTTGCTTTAACTCAGTCTATAGCTGGGCTTTCCTTGGTTGCACTCTTTCTTTCAGCCCAGAGAGTACACATGCTCGTCTTTCCTGTTTTCTGGTGCTTTGGGGTCCCGGCAGGCGCAGTCGGTCTGCGGATCACACGATGATGGAAAGAAGATCACCTGGAGGGAGACAAAAAAGGATTATTCCATTTGAACAAGTTGATAAGTACAATTTCATCTTTTCTTTCATTTACTTTAGTAGGTAAACAAACCGAGTGTGTCAGTTCAATGTGTCAGTTCCAGTATACCCAATCCATCAATGATAAGGGACTGACACTGACCATGGATGAATGGAATGCTGAGCAAATGCTCAGCAACGTAATTGATTTCCACCACCAAGCAAGCCAGGATATACCCAAGAACTTATCCAGGCCAGATTGAACAACATGTCCTGAGTTACTTTCTCTTTTTCACATTTCTGCTGGAGATAACACCTCAGTTGAATGATACGAATGAATCAATGTATCCATAGTAACACTAGAACAGTAGAGTGTACCGTTCAAATGAACTAGCTGAATCTCCTGCCGTCAAACCCAGACACTTTTTTCCGGTAACCAGAATACAGTCCTAAGTTTGAAATTGCAGTGATGTTTTATGGAAAAGCACACCTATTAAAGTAAGTTACACCTAAATTAAAGTACAACTAGAGAAGCTGGATTATTTTCATCATATATCTGGTCCTTAAGGACACTTGACCATTGATAGGAACAACTCCCGTGGCTTTCTATGACTGGCCAATTTGTTGCTGGTGATTATTTACCATCTTTTGGAGATAGCAATCTTTTTACAGACTTTTTTGTAGAGTCTGTAAGCGTAGGTCACTGCTTCGAAAACCTGATGAGCATCTGAATGTCATTCTCTCATACCCAGTGGCACTTGACGCCATGCTTTAATGTTGGCAGTGCGTCACTGACACCAGCTGCTGTGATGCTGAGTCCCAGAGGGAAAGGCCTCAGCTGCATTTTGACCTCATCATTTAAAACAAGGACCACATGTGCAACTCACATTTGCACATTCATAACACAGTTGTGGCTGCTGCCTGAGTGCACAAACAGTCTATGGAGAGTATTTGTCCAATTTCTCATGAACTCATTATATATATAATATAATTATATATTATATATGTATATAATATCTCATTAACATTATTTTTTGTTTAATTCACAAAATCAGAAGGTATGGGTTAAATGGTCGGGTTAACAGTACTTTGATGTTTAACGTTTACAAGAGCTTTGGAAATCTTCAAAACTGAGACTTTCCAGTTTCTCTATAACATGTCCTTAGCATTGCATTAATTATAATAGGTAACGAGCATAACATGTCTTTACTAATAACGTAAATATTGCAATTATTTACAGATTATTGTGTTATAAGAGGAATAACACACTTTGAGATGTGCTGTTAGAAGAACCATTTTGCTCACCAGGAACTATTTTCCTACAACGTCCCAACATTGTGTATTCAAAAATGTAAGAATCCAATACATCTGCCTTTATATTTGCATCACCTCTAAGTAATGCAAGGCGAAACAGAATCAGAGCCTGATAGACAGAGATAGATCCAGGCAGGGATCAAGCAATGCTTGATTAATAAGAGTTGGTGGAATCCGAGTCAAAGCTGAGTAAAAGGGTACTGGACTGCTTCAACAAGTGCAGCTTTCAAAAGCAGGCAAGATATGGACAGGGGTTCAGAAAGGGAGAGTTAGTCCAGGAGGAATGGTGTTTGTCACTACCCAAGAGAGGAGAACCATGTTCGGGAGGGGGGAGGTTTCCCAGAAGTAACTTGCGAAAGCTTTACGAGCAAGAGCTGCAGACATATCAAAGCCATCTGCCAATCAACTGAGTGGCATTTCCTCTGTCTAAGTGTCTCCTCTTTCTTTTCCATAACCCAAAGCAGTTTGTTTCTGTACTAAAAGCTTTTACCTCGCTTCATCCTCTCCAGATTTCCTTTGTCCATTCATTTCAGATCTTCAGGAATTGTTTGAAAATATGCATACATTTAATGCTACTCATTTTCACTAACTGTGCTTAGCCTCAGGTCTTGTTAAACTCCCTTAAAACCTGTCTATGTATCTCGTGTTCACACTGTGATTGTGGGTGGCAAATTTGACATGGATTCTCTGACCTTGACCTCAGGGTGGAAAGCCAGTTGCCACATCTGGCCCTAAGCAAAAGAATGCAGAGGGGAATGGGGATGCCTTGTGGAATTCAATATCCACCATTCCTTCAAACTTTCAAAGAAATTTTCAAAGAACAGAGCGCAAATGTCCTTCACCTAGAATCACAGCACCTCTTCAAGACAGAACTGAGATTCATTGCATCCCAATAAACACCTAAAGAATAATAAACATTACTTTTAGGTAGCATTTGCAAAATCCTGTGATGTATGGTTTACTTTGGGAAGAACCTTTTGCTTCATTTTAACCAAATGTGAGGGATATAACCACCATTCTATAGGTTGCTCAAGCAGTTGCTCTTTCCAGTACCGATGTTTGCAAATATTGCTCATATTTGCTTTAATAGATTCCTAGTCATTCATAGTTAAAAGAAATAAGGTCATGTTTAGTTAGGTGTATTTCTTAGCCACTCAAGTTCATTTGCCAAGGATACTTTTAAAGTGCTGCCCAAGGGCATTTTCAGAATGGTCCGAAGATACATATCAGCATTTTAAATAAAAAAAGGAAACAGGCTCCCAGCCTCCATGGTCCCTGTTTTGACCCTGAGCTCTGGTTTCTGTCTGTGTAGAGTTCTGCATGTTCTCCTTGAGTCTGTGAGGGTTTCTTCCAGGTTTTTTGGTTTCCATCCAAAAATATGCTAGTATGTGGCTCTAAATTGGAATTTGTTTGCGTTTGTGTGTGTATGCATTATGACTGGTATGCCATCTGAGGTGTATTCCTGCCTCACAACCTAACTGATCTAGAACTTTGTCAATGCTCAGTACAAATACAAGGCAAGAAATGCAGTTAACATCTATCAGAAGTGCAAATTAGCAGCTACAGTTGGTGTACCTGTAGATAGTATAAGTGATATGATCATTATAATTATATATATATTCCTGGTAAATCAGTCAGAACATTTCAAATTCTATATAAATATGTATTTGTCTGTTGGTGTTTCCCATATTGGTGTTTTTTTCTCACAGAAATAACCATTACTCCGGGATCAAGATGTTCTGTAATGTTGCGTAACATCTGCAAAACAAAACAAAAAAAACAAAGAACTGCCTCAAGCTCAGCTCTCACACTCGATTTGCCAGGGCACAGAAATGTACAAACAAAGTTCGGGTGCATGAAAATGGGACCTCCTACTTCCAGAAAGGAATTCCTTCTACGGAGATCTTCAAGGGGTGGGAGGGAAAGGCGAGGAGGGAAGGGTTGGGACTGGGGCAGCCCTCTTCCCTGCTACAACCACCAACATCTATTCATCCATCCTTCCTTCTATTCATCCATCCATCCATCCGTTCAGTCGGCGAACGTCCTGCCAACAGCTTGCAGTCATTAGTGCTGGATTCTGCGGTGACCTTACGTGCCGCCATCCTCGCACCTTCAAAGTCCCGGAGAGGACTAATGCACAGCCAGTCACCCATAATTCCTCAATACTCAAATCTCAGGCCAAAAATGGAGGGAAAAAGGGGGGTGGTGGTGGAGTGTGCCAGAGAGAGATAAGGAAGGAAAACAAACATGCAGGCAGCGGGAAGTGCTTTTGCTTCCCTCACTCTGAGGTTATCGCACTAGAAGGGAGCGAAGCCACAAAGGGGTTCGCCCTGAAGAGGAGGGAGAGAGGGTACTCCGATTTTATCATATAGGTTGTTGGCAGAGCTCTCCTTTTCGTGTGCTATGTCACAATCGCTGGGTCTTGTCTGAGCTGAGGCCCAGCTGAGTTATTCTGAGCATGCAACAAGATGTGGAAGTGAGTGTTTGCACACTTCATGTTTGAGTTTGCATGACCAAATTTGTTGAACAACACTGAGATTCATTTCTAAAACTGTGCCTGAAATGAAAATTGGTGTTTCAGAACTTTTTCCCTTAGTGTTATGAACACTGATACAATACTATAACTGGACAAGAAATGAGATATTCTCATTTTATCTTTATAGTTGTCGCTTCCTAGAAATAAATTGATGATACATATTTGTGCAAAACTTTATGATCATCCAATTACATGCTCTCTAAAATGATATAGGCCCCTCCCCCAGAAACAGCTAGATTCAAAACTTAACCTTAACTTGACCACTGCTCATCTCATCGGCAAGAAACCATGGTTCATCTATCTATTCATCTTCTTGGACATCTACCTTTTCCAACCACTGTTTCATTTAGAAAATAAATGATTGTAGTTTTTTTATTTGGAGGTTGTACAAGGTCAAAGTTACACGCTGTTCAAAATGAATGTTTTACCAAGACTGACTACAATGAATCCAATATATGGACAAGCATATTGGGACACCCAGACATTGGACCTACAGGAGCTTTTAAGACATCCCATTCTAAACCCATATGCATTAATACGGAGTTGTTCCCCCCTTTGCAGCTATAGCAGATCCACTCTTCTGCGAAGGCTTTCTACAAGATTTTGGAGCATCTGTTGGAACTTTTGCCCATTCACCCAGAAGAGTATTTGTAAGGTCATACACTGATGTTGGATGAGAGGGGGTTCTAGTTCATCCTAAAGGTGTTAGATGGGGTTGAGTTGAGGGCTCTGTGTGGGTCAACCTTGCCTTTAACTGGCCTTGATTTGTGAGCTGGTGCGCAGTCATGCTGGAACAGACAGCTGTTCCTCCAAAGTTGGAATCAGACAACTGTCTAAAATGTCTCGGTATGCTAAAGCATTAAGATTTCCTTTCACTGGAACCAAGGGTCCCATCCAACCCCTGAAAAACAACCCCACAGCATTACCCCATCCACCCCCAAACTTGACAGTTGGCACAATGCAATCAGGCAAGTAACTTTCTCCTGGTATCCAGACTCATCCATCAGACTGTCAGATAGAGAAGCGCGAGTCGTCAGTCTACAGAAGACATTTCCACTGCTCCAGAGTCCAGTGGTGGCGTGCTTTACACTGCTCCATCCAATGCTTGGCATTGTGCATGGTGCATGTAGCTGCTTAACCATGGAAACCCATTCCAGGAAGCACCCAGTGCACAGTTTGTGTGCTGATGTTAATGCCAGAGGAGATTTGGAACGTACTGAGTCAGCAGAATGTTGGCGACTTTTATGCAATATGCGCTTCAGCACTTGGCAAACCGCGCTCTGTAACTTTACATGATCTGCCACTTCATGGCTGAGTTACGCTGGTTCCTAAACAATTCTGCTTTTCAGTAATACCACTCAGTTGATCATGGATTAGGATAGGAGCGAGGAAATTTCATGAACTGAATTGATGCACTATTACAGTATCACAGTCACATTCAGTGAGCTGTAAAGGCAGATGATGATCTTATACACCTGTGACAATGAGACTGAATGAAACACATGAATTCTATTATTAAGAGGTGTGTACTTTTGTCCACATAGTGTATGTTGCTTCCTCAGACTGACCAAGAAAGGCAGTCTGTCTTTGTTTAGTTTTATTTAGATTTGTTGTATGGTGTATCTTGAATGTAACTGGCTATCATGTCAGTCAGTCAACACTGCATCACGCTGACTCATAGTTTCAGAAGGCAATACATCAACAAAAAAAATCTAATCACAGTTAAGAAGCCAAGTCATTAGGACTTTAAGTCACAGGACATGCTGTTCTTTCCTGTTAGTGCTCCAGAGATGATGGCAATAAAAAATGACAGCCATGCCTAGCCACAACCATCAAGTTACTGCACTAAATTCATTGTTTCTGAGTACCATAATGTCCTTGGTAATCACACAGACAACTGTCTGCATGGCATTTTTCTTTTCCACGCCTACATTCCGTACACAATAATAATAATTATGACCAAACACATATGGAAAATATTCAGATCAAATATTCAGCTTCGTAATGAACATCAGGGTCACAAAGACAGCATTTGTCATCAACTTTCAATACTTATTTCTTCTGCGGGACATGATGCCAACATCTGTGTTCCAGTTCCAATCGAGAACCAAGGTGGCGTGCTCACTGCTGTTTCAAAGAAACTTCCTTTGCGAGGCATAACAAAGAGTCATATAGTATCTCAGTCGCCTATCTGAACAAACACTTTAAAAAATGGCAAGGCGATGTTAAGTGCAATTTAAAGTCAGACTAGCTCTTATCTTTGCACTAATGCGTGCCCGTCATTGCTCTGAAGGGAAATGTGTTTATAGGCTTTCCTGAGTAATGATGAATAAACTGACAATGAGAACAAAATAAAACCCAATGGGATTGACTTTGCAGTAGCCAAGGACAGTAATTACTTCAATTTAGGCAATCCCTCATCCCTTTTCCTTCATCTGCTCATGTTGACATTCCCCTCTGGCAGTTCATCAATCAAAGTATGATTAGTTATTTTGGAGCGATTTTCTGTATCCTTTCCCCAAATCCTGGGACAGTGTTTTTGTTTTCTTTCTTTTTTTTTTTGTAAAATCCACCTGAAATATTTGCTTAAAGCACTGCCAGAACAGGATGCCTGACTTCTGAACTGGGCTTTGGATCGGAAAGCTACGTGATCCACTTATCATTGCAGCTCTGGGAAAGACAGATTTCCTGAAGATCAGATGGCAAGATGGCAGTTCTGAGCTCTGAGGATCATGTTGTTTTTCTAATGCAAGGAAAATCCCACTGGGTTAGGGCCTGTTTTCCACAATAAACTTTGTTTTGGGCTGTAAGTACTGCAGCGTGGGCATTAACACTTTGATGTTGGAAAACTCCTGGCTTGGCACTGGACGTTGAGAATATGTGGAATTTTTCGAACTTAAAAGATTTTTTATTTCTCTGAAAGCAGGAGTTTTTCTCCTTTGGGGCCATTTAAGGTAAAGACATATGCAACATATGCAAATTTGGCTTTATAGACTTGATATTTTCTGGTAGTTGTCAGAGGCAGGGTTCACAAATTGACCCAGTTGGCTGACCCATTTTTGCTTCTGATACAAAAAGTATGCATCTTGTTTAAATGATGACTCCATTCTTATCTTGCATTAACAACTTCGTGATGCACTACAGAGAAGAGTGATACCAGACACTTGGCTAATAGTTGCATTGCAATTGAACCTTCCGTCAACACTTGTGAGCTTGTCTGGCGTTGACTCAACTCTTGCTGAGATCCCTGTCTGCTCAATGACGTAGCCAGGACATAACAAACCCTCCAAAAAGCATCCTCTAATAGAGTCAGGCTTAATGAATCATCGCTGCCTGTGTCCTCACAGTCGTGGCTTTGCCAAAAGTTCAAACCGTTCCTGAGGTAAGAAATATGGCAGGAGAGCAGGAGATGGATGAGAGTAAGAAGGAAAGGTTACTGCCTGAAGATGTGAGTGTGTCAGCAGCAACCATAAAGCCTCAGCAGTGTTTACAGAGCTGTTAATGAGAGGCCAAGCTTGAGGATGGCCATGTACTCTAGTGTCAAGGGGGCTCACAGATGGAGAATGAGCAAAGGTGAAAGTTATACGGGAGATAAGAGGAAAAGGGAGGACTAACACCTTGCTGTGGTTGCCGATAAATCTTCCGCACCCTTAAACACACAGATGGAAATGCTATGTCATCAGTCGACTAGGTGAGATCAGCTAAAATGGCCTTCCGCAAAAACTTTGAGACTTTGAAGTTACCCATGAATGAGTTACCCCTTCCAATGGGCTACCTATTTGGGTCATTTGGAGCTGCAATCTCAGCTGTGATCTCAGCAATCCAAGAAATTGATGTCAGAAACAAGAAGCTTCAGCTCTCCATCTGGAACTGGGATGCAACTTTAAGGAGAAGGCCCATGCTCCCTGCAGGTTTTAAAGGCCATCAGACGCAGCAGGGTTTACAAAAAGACTTCCTTGTATATTGGTCTGCTCTGGAAAAGCCTGCCATCCTGCTGGAGGGCTTGGGAAATTGCCCAACAAACAGCAGCCTTCTGGAGTAGGCACAAGGTATGATGGCCAAAATGACGCAATCATGGAAAAGCGAGGGTCTGTGGGTTCGTCTTGCATTTAAGACTGCATTTATCTGTTCTTTTCAGCTCCAGCTATGGCCTTTTTTTTCCAGTATTTGTCTGAACTCAACCAGAATTGTCTGCCACTCCAGCAGAAGAATGAACATACTGGACTGGATAACATCTTATTATTAGACACTTGGGTTACCGCTAATGGTTTGCAACTCTTACAAGAACTAAACACGTCTGCATTGCTGCTTGTAAAGGTTTCAGTGAATCATATACTGGCGTATTGGCAGCGAATGTGCTACGTATTGGCAGCGCATAGAATAATAATGGATCACTACTTTAGGGAGGGAAAATATGCCAATGTAAACTTAATATAATCACTCAAGTCAATTCAAATCATATTGCTGTCACTATAAACAGATGATGCTGTCTGCTACACAGGATTTAATTCTAGTTATACTCGTCACTGACTATTCACTGTTCTTTTTCCACTAGCAACAGGTTTTAATGTGTGTCCAGACCTACTGGCCCTAGAGCAGTAAAACCAAAAGATAGTTTAACCCTCAACAGTCTTTGTCCATTTGTGAAACCTTTCTTTAGCAGTCAGAAGATCCTGTGTATGTGTGTATACTGCATGCATGTATGACCTTATAATATCAGATTACATAACTAAGGAATAAAACATGCCATGACATTCTGTTATAAGAAAATAGTCAAGGATGATGACGCCAGGTGCCAAGCAACTTCCATCCTGAGAATGAATATTTCTCACTAACAGCAAATCCCAAAATGTGTCCATTATTATACAACAGTAATTTGCCAATACTAAATTATTTTTTTTTTATGACAGTTTATATGTACTTGTAATGTTCTGGATCATCCATAAAACAATATTTTTTCATTTTTTCATATCAAACAGATACAGTACAGGCCAAAAGTTTGGACACACCTTCTCATTCAATGTGTTTTCTTTATTTTCATGACTATTTACATTGT
>JANCOA010000034.1:1494565-1506162 GCA_024363135.1 Leptodoras oyakawai
TCTATCTATCTATCTATCTATCTCTCTCTCTCTCTCTCTCTATCTATCTATCTATCTCTCTCTCTCTCTCTCTCTCTGTCTGTCTGTCTGTCTATCTATCTCTCTCTCTCTATCTATCTATCTCCCTCTCTCTGTCTATCTCTCTCTCTCTCTCTCTCTCTCTGTCTGTCTGTCTATCTATCTATCTATCTCTCTCTATCTATCTATCTCTCCCTCTCTCTCTCTCTCTCTGTCTGTCTGTCTGTCTATCTATCTCTCTCTCTCTCTCTCTCTCAGGTCACCTACTTACAGTGAGTTGTGTTGTACCTGTGTAGCTGAGCTGTGACGGAAAGAGGTGAAGGTGATGAATGTATTTACACACACACACACACACACACACACACACACACACACAACCCCCCCCCAAAAAAAACCCAATAATCAAAGACCAAGACAAGATCAAGTATCAGTTTTATCATTCATCTCTTTTATTATATCTTCTCTCGCTTTTTCTTTCTTTTTTTTTTCCTTTTTTTTGTCCTTTTTTTTTTTACAATGACACCGAATGTATTCGCTCTATCTGTTTTGCTTGCTATTTTAGGAGATGCGTTTGAACTGTAAACAGTGAAAATGATAAAATACATTTCGTAAACCTCTTACAAGCAGTGTATGACTGTATGACCGAGCGGGGGGGGCGGCGGCGTGAGGTGGCGTTCACCCCGCCGCGTTCCCCTGGTTTTTTTTTTTCTGATAACCTTATGTCATTTTATAGCTTTGAGGCTCTGAGTATTTACATACATACAGCTGTGTTGCATGGGATTTCCCACATGTGTGTTTTCGTCATTTTTATTCTTACGTTTTTATTCTTTTTCTTAAGAATTCTATTTACATCCGTGAACCCCCGGCGGCCTGCTGCCAGAGGAGCGCACGGTTAGAATAACTCACTTACATTATGTCAACTAAACACTCTGTTACTCAAACTGCGACTCAGTCTTCGAGTGGGTCGAATTCATCCCACAAATAAAAATCCGTCGTCAAAGTGAAACTTATCCAAAAGATAAGCGGACTAACGCAAAGAAAAACATATTGCACTTACATAATGACAGTTAAGGGTCATGGGTGCGGGGAGGGGGATAAGTGGGAGGGATGCTTCTTGTTTTTTTTTTTTTGTTTAGCCGAGTGCAATGAACTGAACGAGACATCCAGTAAGGATCTAAATAAATATGCAAACTTTCTGTACAGGTAAAGCATTATCTTTCTTATTAACAAAAAAAAAACTACGGAGTGCAGGTTTAAACCTAATAAAAAATAATAATAATAATAATAATAATAATAATAATAATATATACAAAACAAAAGGACGTGAAATAAAGGTCAGACAAGCCTGAAAGCTTCATAGTCGAGTGCCGTGCAGTCCTGAGAATCCTCTCTTCCAGTCCCCACATGGAGCTACAATGAATATACGGACAGAACTGTCACGCGTTTGACCTTTCAGACGGATGATTGTGTTCCATGGGCAGAAGCGACATGCGAGAGTCCGTGTTTTGGTCAGTTCCTCAGGGGGGGACACGAAAGGAGATGCCACGTTGCACAAGTGCATGACCACAGAGGGACGGGACGTAAGCAAGGAAGCGACCGCGTGCACATTTTTGTATCGATCCGGTTCGGGTTTGAGAATGAGAGTGGCATCTGTATCGTACCGAGAGCACAGAGAGTAGAAACGATTGGCAAAGAAGCGAGAAAACAGTACCCAACTGCCTTTGCATCGAACCGGTGATCGCTGTCCTACACCCTGCCGTCTCTCAAAAAAAAAAAAACAACAACTAAAAAATAAAGACAGTGTAGCTCGTTATACAGACACTCCACACGTCTCTTCGCTCAGCTCCCGGATCGGACAACTGCCTCTTCCTTTGTTGTGTCTCTCCGTCCTGATCGTCACCTCTCTCTTTCCTCTCCTCGGCGTAGGACAGAATGGCGGATGAGAACAAAAGTGTCCACAATGCTAGTTAGATTTTTTTTTTTTTTAATCAAGCGTCTCTGCGTTGCGGTTCCTCTTACGACGAGGACGCCATCGACGTCGCGCTGGCTTTCTTTTGGTTGACTAAGTCCAGGTAGAGTTCAGAGCGCAGGAACCGTGGATACGAGTCCTTCTCCATCAAGCCGTATATCCGCCGCTGGGCCAGGTCAAAACAGGAGCGCGTTACGTTCTGAAGGTTCTCCTTGGTGTGCTCTCGCGTGTACGAGTCGAGGTTTACCTAGAGGGCGAAAGCAGAGGAATACGATTAAATCACCGGGAAATCCTCGTCAGGTCAGGCTCTGTTTGATGGTATTGTTTGGAAATGGTATCATTTTAGGGTTGTTCCAAATTCAAAGTGAAAACATGCAAAACCGGAGGCTTAGTGCAGCGCGGGTGCATGCGAATCTATTAGTCAGGGATGACCTCACATCCTCTAGGCCTCTCAGGCCTGCCATGTGGGAACCATACACAAAGACTGGCTCATTCATCACCTGCCTCATGCCTCTGGAGGAGATCAGCAGAAGTGGGGGTGGAAGCGGACACGAGCGGCAGGATTTACACTCCACTGCCCGTGTGTGTTTACGTAGAAACCTTGCAAAGTGCCTCAAGCTCTGATTTGTTTCCAGTCAAAACGATCGGCGCGTGTTTTGACTGGACGTGGCTGTTATTCAGCGCTGTTTACTAACAGTGTTCTGTAAGAGTAAAGGCGGGGGCCTTACCTCTTTACAAGACTGAATGGCGATGTACTCGGAGAAGATCTTCTTAGCCTTTGAGGCCATCTTAGACTGCGACTTGATCTTCTTGTAATCCTCGCACGCCAGCCAGAATTCCAGATTCTCCTCGCTGAACTCGGTGCGCAGGAACGCTCTGAATGCCGCCAGGCCATCTGATGAAGGAAAGGAAAGGCAAGGCCAGTGTTATTGAGTGTTATGAGTGGACAGGAAGAACACACAGGAACACAAAGCATGATAAGGATCACGCCGTATGGATTAGCAGCTTCCTTTCTTGCTTTCCGCTGCTTGTGTTTGGGATGAGGATAGACTCACGACGCTATAATGAAAAGCTATTTTACAACACTGCGACGATCCAATTCAATTATCCTCGCTACACATTTTAAATGTAAGTACGGAAATGATTCGTTGTTTCGGGTCTATCCTCTCCATGTGTGTGTTATGGAGCGGTTTACAGAAAGGGGTTGCGTTCTTGTGTTGGTAAGCCGATTCATTTCCTCACAGGTTGCATCGTCTCTGACAGGCTTTTGGAATCTGCTCAGAGGGTCCAGCAGTAAGAATAGAAGGAAGCCAGGAGCCACCCCGGCGACTAAAAGTGCTTTTCCGCTGCAGATAAGCTGTCTGCGGGGCGTTTCTTTTTGTTTTTGCGATATGAAAACAGTTGAATAAGAATAAGTGCACTCTGCAGATAAGCCTGTCTTGTGCAAATGACTGGATACTGAATGCACTACAACTGCATGCAATTGTTCTTCCCATCAATGGCAAGAAAATGATATTTAAAAAATATCAAAGCTCGGATTACAGATTACGGAGCGCCGATATAACAGAAACAGCACGCTAATCCCTTTTCTGGAGCACACTAATCCGTCCGTGTTGCTATTCCCTCCCTGCTGATGCACGGCTCAATTCATGTGGAGTTAATTCATGCGAGAGGCTCCGACACACACAGACACACAGACACACACACACACACACGGTGCACCAAGACAGAAAATTGCACACGAAATTCCAAGGCACAAGGACAAAGACACAAAAAATTCCTAACGACAACATAAACCTGACTTACATTTATGGACGAGCAGCTTATCGAGGGATTCTCCCCACTTCAGCGCCTCCTCCGGCGTGGGCCTGCAGATGAAAGCAGAGCGGTTCTTGAGCAAGCCCATTTCTGTCAGGTTTCTCATTGTGTGACCCATCCGAAGCCCTGTGCTTCTCTCCAGCTATCGTGTGTGTGTGCGTGTGCTTACGAGTGTGTACGAGTCTCTCTGAGCGTCTCTGACGGAGAGCTTCTTATATGACTAACCTCACAAGAGGGAGGGGTGAAGGTGGAGCTACAGCCAGCCAGTAGGGTCGTACTATAGCTCCGCCTCCAGCCTCTTGCTTTCCAAAGCTCCTTTTCATTGTGTGACTACAATTAACAGCTCTCCAACATCTGCTGCCTTATTGACTTTAGGAGCAAGTCAGACTTTTCTGCCCGATAGGGTGGCATTGTACGCTGCGTCCACAGGCAATTAAGCAGGCATTAGTCATGCTAAAGAAATTATACCCGTGCATATGTTCAGCCAGCTGGGACGTCGTGCATTGTATAGTATACGCTTAGTATTACCGTGTATGCACAAAAGATTTTTTGTCCTCCTGATTATTCTCTTCAGCACAGTTCAGAACCGGAGACACAACAACTCATCATGACATCTTAGTACAGAGTAAATGCTTTGGCATTCGAGATTTGTCATTCATGGCTTTAAAACAACGACTTCACAAAAGTTACTACGCAGTAAATAAGGCCATTCATTCATCCACGGAAAGACAGACACACACACACACACACTTACACATGACAATAGCATGACAGCGTGATGACACAAATAGACAACTTCCCTTTTTCCACTACTCCTTCACTCAGACAGTGTACACACCCATACGCATCAACGCACATACATTCCACACACTCACAAGCATGCACACACCCACGCACACCCACATGTAACACTCACTTTACTGACTTCATGGTTTTGTCCAGCTTGCTGGCCGGAGTGCTTCCAGGAGATTCATTCCTTCTCCTCAGAAACGCCAATCGGTTCTTCATGTCTTTGGCCCTGTATGGACACACACACACACACACACACACACACACACACACAAGCAGTCGGTCAGTGATGAATGGAAGATCCAGACATCATGGAAAACATCCAAAACTCCAAAAAGTTTAAATCCATATCGTGTACATTTTCTCTGCAGTCAAGCTCAAGGCAGCGATAAGATCCCAGTAAAATGTTGAGAGTTGGAAGAGAGACACTGTCTCTCTCTCTCTCGCTCTCTTGCACTCGTCTCAATCGTCCTTTCTCTCCTCTTCTTCCTTTCTGACTGACAGAGTGACGTACTGACAGAGGGATGAGGCTGAGTGCCGCTCTCTACCTCCACACCTCTCTCTAGGATTCACTGTAAAGCCCCTGGGCTCGTGACCTCGGGGTCAAAGCCCTTGAGGTGGCTAACAGCGTACAGCTGCACCCCTCTACATCCAGCCAAACTTTAGACCTCATGACACGCCCTCCTCCCATCCCCAAGCGCTCGTCCTCACACACTTCGACCTTCCGTAACACCTATTTCCTGCCGTTTGATTTCCACGGTGGATTCGCCAGGCCTCCACTCTCATCAGCACCACGTTGGGAGACCATTCTGTTTTTGGACCTCCCTAGACATGGTTCCTAAATCTGTCCATCTGTCCTGCCCTTGTCATGCCTCTTTTCTATAATGGTTTCTGGACTTATTATAGGAATTCGGTCAGGCTTAACAGCACAGATGAGTCTATGCTCCAGGCTTACTGACACTTATTTATCAGCACAGCAGACTCTTAACATGTGCGCTTGTTTGAAAGGAAATCATTAAGGCCATGTTTTTGGGGCCTGCGCTGGTTAACCATTAGTCTTGTTTGAAAGCAGGTCGGTTTAAGTGAAGGAAACAGGAGGTGAGCCCTTGCAGGAAACAGGAAGTCTGTAAGAATTTATGACATCATTCAATGTTGAGGTTAAATCTGGAAACAATGCCCCCCTGCTTCTCACAAAAAAAAAAATAATAATAAAATAAACCTAACCAACAAAATGATGAGCAATCAAGTTCAAATACAGCACCGGGCATTTCTTCAGCAAGAGTCAAGACACTTCCCCTTTTACCCACCACACATTTATTCTAGGTCGCTCCATGTTCAAACGTTCCATTACCGCACGAATAGTGCACGCGATAATACTTCAACTTCACAATCTTGCTTTTTCCACCAAGCTGCTTTTGTGTTTCAAAGCCAAGGCCATTCAGGGCTGAAGCTACTGCTCTTATCTTTGTCAACAGGAAGAAGGAGGAAGGTCAGTCAGCTGTGATGATGCATATGACCGCTGATAGGCACTTCGCTCTTTCAGTCGGAAGCGATTAGAGCCTGAGCCGATCTTTATGAATAAATTAACAAGCACACTATCGTGGCCACTGGGGGGGATATGATTCTAAAATTGGGGTCGTCATGGCTTAACGGTTGAGCTGCTTTTCTCGTAAGGTGCAAACCCCAGAATTAGTCAGCGTCTCTTAAATATTCGTGTAATGAATAAAAATCGTATCCTAGTATCCCGTCCTTGGATTTCTCTTCATTTTCTTTCCATTTCAAGTCTCTGCAATTTGTGACTCATGAATAACGGTAAACTTGGACGATCTGTCTGCGTCCCAAAGGAAACCATTCCAAAATATTCATCTTCGCTAAGCAGAGTTATGCTGATCAGGGCATCAGTGGATGAGGAGTCTATCCTGGGACTACTAAGCACGATCCAGGAATTTATCAATTGATAGATCTGGGAACCAATTAGCTGTGAGGTAATGGCGTTATATAATTCATATAATATAATTCAACACCAAACATGGCTCCGTGTCAGTGAATCATTTCCCCATCATCTAGTCATTTCATTTATTCATTTTCTGCACCACTTATTCCTTTTCAGGGTCACGGGGGAGCCGGTGCCTAGCCGGCAGCATAGGGTGCAAGGCAGGAACAACCCTAGACAGGGCGCCAATCCATCGTAGGGCACACACTCACACACTAGGGCCACTTTAGAGACATCAACCTAACTTGCATGTCCTTGGACTGTTGGAGGAAACCGGAGTACCCGGAGTAAACCCACACGGACACGTGGAGGACATGCAGACACACAGAAAGGACCCAGAGTCTCCGTCCCACCCAGGTAACGAACACGGGACCTTCTTGCTGTGAGGCAACAGTGCCACCCACCGAGCCACCGTGTCGCCCTATTTAGTCCCCATTTGAATCTAGGAGGTGCCTCATTGGAAAGGACACCCTTCCTGATACCGGCATTATCCCGTGCTGTTGACAAAGACCTTAAACCCATTTATACTTAAGCATGTTTTATTTTGGATGACGCTGACCATGACGCACCCGATCGCTTCTACTCGCTCAAATCCGTTCTGATAAGATAAGAGCCGTGAAATGGTCAAGTTGTTAAGGTGCCGCATTCATCACGTCGCATTCCACCCTGACTGCTCACACGGTACATCTGACTAGCATTAACCCTGGAAATGCAACTCATGGCAAAATAAAAGTATAATAATATTTCGAGACTGATACTGAAACCGTATCCAGCAGAAAAACCAGAAATTGGAATTGGAAACGCGAAAAAAGGGTCTGCCACATGAGATCTTTTTTTAGACGCCGTAAAGCAGAAGCAGATTGCCTTATTGTTTTTCACTTCCAGCGGGAAATCTTCTCCGGGAAATCTGGAGAAAGCGAGGTTTGAGGCATAGTGGCCTCCATCAAAAGTTTACGGGCCTTGGAAAGGAGTTTAATGAAACGATTTATGGTCTTGATCTGGTTTCAGTACAGCAGGAGAGACTTCAGAGGAGGCTTAAAGCGCAGACCAATGAGAGAAGGTTTCGCCAGAGGAGAACCGATCGGAGAACAGTCGGGATGTCTTCCTGCTTTGGAGAACGGTGAAGGAAACAGGCCCGAGTGCTGATCCTCAGTGAAGCGGCAGGATGCAAATAAAACGCATGAGGAGAAATAAGACGCATGTTTAATTCAATCCTGCCACCTACTGTTCAGTAGTGCGCACTACACCCGACGTCCAGCCTTCTAATGATTTCATGCTCAAGCACTCAACAAACTCTTTGACATTTTTATTTCTATTTTGCTGTCAGAACAGAACGCATACAATGCATGCAATGTCTTTTTTCCTTTTCTTTCCTATCTTTTTCTTTTTTCTTGTCTTTTGGATTTGATGATTTGAAGATACACAGATGCAAAACGTTTTCTCTCCTCTGTTTCACATTCAGTTAAAGACCTCCTTTGTATTTCCTCTTCCTCTTGCTTTGAATTTGTATTTCTTCACACAGATGGGCATAATATATAATGCGTTCTCGTTTCCCTCGTTTTGTAGTTTTTTTTTTTGTAATCTTTTTTTCATTTATTTTTCTTAGTTTTTTTCCTCTCTCTCTTATTAAAAAAAACTCTTATATTTATATGCACACATGCATATTATTTTTTTCTCCTCTCATTTTTTAGTATCTTTTATTTTGGACAAAAAATAATGAATAATAATAATAAATATTATTATTATTAATAATAATAATAATAATTAATGATACTTTATTATTATTATTATTATTATTAATAATACCATTTATTATTATTATTATTATTATTATTATTATCATTATTATAATTTCTTCTGCTCCTGAAATATTTTTATTTTTTTCTATCTCTTTGTTTCTCTTTTTCATTTGTGGAGATCCATAAGATTTTTTCCATAATATCTATTTTCTTTTCTTTTTTTTATTTCTTTATTTAATTTTTCCCTGTTTTTTTTTTTCCTTTTTCACCTCTTCCCCTTATTTCCATCTTTCCCTTTTATTCCTTTTTTTGCACATGCATATTTTTTCTTTGTTCTACATTTTTCACTTCCTTTCATTGTAATTTATTTGTTCTCTTGTTTTATTTTTCTCCATATAATTTTTTTGTATATAATAATATAATAATTATATTATTATCATTTTAATTGCAGTTTATTGCTAATAAAGTGTTTCTTGGTGACCGGGTTTTTTAAAAAAAAGTCCCAATCTTCTTGTCTCAACCTTTAACAATCACTCTTAGCTATTAATTAAATATGCATATAAACTTTTTTATTTTTTTTTACTTTTATTTATTACTCTGTAATCAATACTGACCCTATTCTCTTCTTTACCAGTGCATTATGGGTATTACCCTTTAGGGCCATCGTTCTCAAAATGGGGTTCAGGATTCATTTTCTAAAGAAAAAAATTTCAAATTGAAAATGATTAAATTAATCATGAATAAAATGAATGATTAATTAATATAATTAATATTAATGAATAATTTCGATCAATTTAATAAAAATAGGTTCAAAATATAGTTCAAAAGGAAAACTTCCAGACTTCAGAAAGCAGCTAAAACATTATTGCATGAGGTTAAATTATGTGCCTATTTATTAATGCTTTGTAAAGAAAGTAAATCTGTCATTTTATATTTAAAATCTGTAAATAATTTTTAGGGTTTTTTGAGAATGCTTGCTCTTAAAAAGTGCATCAGTTTTGGTATTCTTTCAAAACATTTTATCTAATATTCCATTTTTGGATGTACATGTGCGTGTGTGTGTGTGTGTGTGTGTGTGTGTGTGTGTGTGTATGTGTGTGTGTGTGTGTGTGCATGCAAGTGACAGCAGGGTTTTTTTTGCACCCTGAGCATAGTCCTGCAGATGGTCTAGATTCCTCACCCCTGTGTGAATATGTCCACCTCTCAGGCATGCGGTGTCGATGCGACCCGCTGCAAAATAGCCGAGAGTTATTTCAGTTTGCGGCTTCGTAGCACACAGCCATGTAAATGTCAGACAGAAGATCGATGACCTTTAAGACCATAAGCAGAATCCCAAATCTCGGCCTTGCGTGGGCACATAATCTCAGATGGATTGTAGATTTGGATGTGCTGCTGCAATCATAAAGGCTGTCCTGTGCCATGCCGTTCCATCTGCCCTGCACACACTGACACATCACCGCATCTAAAGAACAGGAGCGAACCCAGAACTCCTAGACGAAAAAAAAAGTGCTTGCTCACTATCAGCCAGAAACACATGTAAACACGAGAGGCGCTTCTTCGCTGCGACCGCGGCTTATCGAAATGCTCTGACGTCTAACATTTCCGCTCGGCTAATCCAAATCGTCCCAATCCAAATCGTCTCCAGTTCCCACTCTGGCAGGCCCTGATTATCTCTCGCAGCATTGCTGTGAGCTATTCTGGTGCAAGAAAACCAGGACGCCTGCAGTGGGAAAGACATTTTAGAATGTGACAGCAGCCCGGAGAGGCTCTGCGGCAATGATGGAGCTTAAAAAAACGACACCGAAGGGAACGAGGTGGGAGGAAAAAAGAATCCAGGCTTGTAGTTCAATCCAGAGTGACCATTTTTATTGCTATCCTATATCCAGGTTTATGCCGTGGAGATAAAAAAAAAAAAGAGGTTTCTATTCAAGGGTGAAAGTATAAATGAAAGACAACATCAGGCATGTCCCGGGGCCCCTCGTGCCGCTCTAGTGGAGCGTCGGGAGTGTTCGCATGCCTGCTGGACCCTTCAAATGTCACTCTGTTGTGTCAATATGACAAGACAGTGCATTGCTTTTCTCCACTACAAACACATTTTAATGCTAATTTCATATCTCTTTCTTCAACATCACCTCCTGACTAAACAAAGCAGAAAAGACTGGAAAACTCACGTGGATCTCTCTCAAATCCCAGCAGAGCAGAGAAGAGCCCAGTTCTCAACTTCCCAGTTCTCAAAGTGTCCTTAGTTTATTCTCTATTCTAAGCTTTCTTCCTCTCCCTCCCTTCCTGGTTCATCCTCAATCTGTCCATCACAGAAAGCTCGGAGGAGATGAACAACGGTGGATGCCTACCTTTCCAAGTACTTCTCGGAGAAGTCCACCATTGTATGGAACATGTGTGTACGTGTGGGGCAAGGTGGGCAACGAGGCACATTCGTCTAGCCCCGTTCTGCTCCTCTGAGCCTTTTGTAAAGGCAGGGGAGGGGAAAGCAGGGGGGAGGGGGGCGGTCTGGGATCAGACCTCAGCCAATCACGGTGCGGAGAGGAGATGCTCCTGTGTTGTGTATCAGCATGTTTACAGTACAGTCAGTGTGTCAAAGATCCAGGAAAATGGGAAATGCCTTCAGCTGAAAGGGTTTGCTAGTGGGTGTTGTGGTTCTCTTGTATGGTGCAAATACTGTTAGTTAGTGTAACTCAATTTATATATAAATGTATATTTTATATCATACAACCCCAATTCCAATGAAGTTGGGACGTTGTGTAAAAAAATGAATAAAAACAGAATACCATGATTTGCGAATCCTTATTCAATGGAATACACTACAAAGTGCTGAACCTCGCCCCGTCCTTGCTTGTGAACGACTGAACCTTTCGGGGACGCTCATTTTATGTTTCCAATGAACCTGTTCACCTCTGGAATGTTCCAGACATCCTCAACTCTCCCGGTCTTTCGTTGCCCCATCACAACAGTTTTGGAACGTAAATTGTCTTTGTAGTGTTTTCCGGGGCGACACGGTGGCTGGGTGTGTAGCACCGTCGCCTCACAGCAAGAAGGTCCCGGGTGGAGTCTGCATGTCCTCTCCGTGTCCGTGTGGGTTTACTCCGGGTACTCCGGTTTCCTCCCACAGTCCAAACACATGCATGTTAGGTTTATTGGTGTCTCTAAAGTGGCCCTAGTTTGTGAGTGTGTGCCCCATGATGGATTGGCGCCCTGTCTAGGGTTGTTCCTGCCTTGCGCCCTATGCTGCTGGCTAGGCACCGGCTCCCCCGTG
>JANCOA010000034.1:2689933-2713920 GCA_024363135.1 Leptodoras oyakawai
CACATCACGTCCACACGTGCACACACACACACACACACACACACATACGCACACACACACTCACCCACACATATGTATAACTCTCTGAGTAGCATTTAAAATTAAAAGCTGCACTCCAGAGGTCATCGTCACGAGCGTTCCACATTCCAGCAGTGGGTAAAGCTTTGAAATGAACAAGCACCATTTTGAGAAAGGCCTCCATCGTCCTCCATTTTGGGAGAGAGAGAAAAAGAGAGAGATCAAAGCTCAGCAGTTTCCACTTGACCGCGAGGAAAACGATACGATACGACTCCTCAAGGCTGAAATGTCAGCTTTTGGGCTTTAGCTGTGGAAACCAGCCCTCCGTCCTGAAACCAAAGTGGAGGCATCGCTGCAGGAGCCGAGGCCATTTTTCTTGTCCTCCTACGTCTAAGCTCCAATCGTCCGTCACAAAGTCCAGACAACGTGCGTGTTCGCGAGTCCTCATCGCCGCGGGTGTGCGTAAACCGGGTATGCTAATGTGACATTCAGAGAGTCGTTGTGCTGAACGAGAGACGTGTGCTGGTAGTGCAAGACCAGTTCCTTCAGCGAACCGTACAGGTTGTAAGGCTCTGCGAAACCGAAGCCTGTGGGAGTTTTGTTGATGACACAATGCTTGACCTCGCCGTCCACACTGCAAGAAAAACGGATATTGTTAAACTACTGAGCCGCTTATTGGACAATCTGCTTACTGTCTCCTTTCGTCTTCATTAAAAATAGCACAATGTATGAATATTCATAAGTAACCTCAACGGCTTCATTATCCATTGTTATTCTCTAACAACCTAATGTTACCATGACAACCACAATGCAGTTTTCAGTAACATAAGCTAAGCCGTTTACGTTTAACACACAGATAGTGACGTTTCTACGAAGCAGGTCAATTCTACGTACACGACGCTGCAGGCGTAGCACCCCGCTTTGCTGCTGTCTCGGACCAGGAATGTTCCGTCTCTTTTGCCACGTAGCAGAGCTTCCGCTTGGAGGCGGTTAATGTTCCCGAGCTTCCAGGAACGCTCGTCATGGTGCGGCAAGTCCTCGTCGTCGTCCACCGTCGAGTATTGACTGGTGTAAGCAAACCAACAGGAAGTGTTAGAGACAGGTACAGAATTTGAACGTGACATCATATCATGTGCTTTTTATAAAGGCTACTCACTCTTCCTGGTTCTCGTTTTTGATTCCCAGCCACTCGTTCAGCTTCTTTTGCCTGACGCCTTTCTGTGTCAACCACCTGAAGTTCGGAACAAGGGAAACGGTCAGAAATCTGCGCAGGAAACACTTTAAACAAGGCTACCGCGGCTGGGAGAGTGGACGAGGCACTTACATGAGGTACTGATCCCTGGTCTTCCTGAGCTGGATGAGATCGGGCTTGATGCTGTTCATCTTCTTGTCAATCTCCCTGTAGTCGGCCGCCTGCTTCTTCAGGTCTTCCTCCAAACGCCGCTTGCTGTCCACGATCTCACTGATGCGAGACTTCAGCTTCTCGTAGTTCACCATTATCCTGGAATATACATAATATATATAAATATAAACACAATTAGAATTGCATGGTGCTAATTCAGTTTATTTCATGTAATCAGGGTTTCAGTTTAAGTTTAAGCCTGACCTCTGGATCTCCTTATCGTTGCCTTCTCTTCTAAACTTCTCGATGTACTCTTTGCTGTAGCGCTCCTGTGTCTGGCACTGCTCCTCAAAGATCTTGATGGTCTCGTTGAACGCTTCGATAGCAGTCCTTTTCATTTGGATCTCCTGTGACGTTCTGGTGTACTCCTCATACAGTCGGTCGTACTCCCTGTTTTTCTCTTGGTACTGCAGGTGGTATTCATGCAACTTCTTGCCTACAGCTTCAATGTTGTCTTCTTTTACCACCTGATCCTGTAAAAAAAAAGAAAAAAAAGCATGTGTTAAAATAAACCACACAAAGTCCCTTCCAATGCATCTTTATTTACTTCCATGTGATTGATAAGAATTACCTGTTGGTGCTTGGATACCGGATACAGCAGTTTCACATCTAGTTTGGGGTTGTACTGGGCGAGGGATTCGTGCCGATAGTGATTGATCAGCTCAACCACAGAGTTAAAAGTCAAAGGATCTGAGAAACCGTACTTCCCATCGCGGTGAAAAATTTTGATCAGCTTGTTGTTGCCTCCTTTCCTGTAAACCGAATGAACAACTAATTATAGTGATGCACACACACATGTATATATAAATAAATGTACATATGGGTTATATAAAATAAAAATAAATGGCGTGTAATAATTACCTCAGCGTGAGGGTGTAGTCTCCGTGCATTTTGGTGGAGGCGTCACGAACCAAAAATGTTCCATCAGCTGTGTCTCTCAGCTTCTCGTTGACCTCCTCCCTGTGAGACGACAGAGAAAGAAAGAGAAAAAAGGTTAAGTTTAAAACACTGAAAGGAAACGTATCATTATTTTCACTTCCTGTACACTGAATGTAAAAGTAGGACAGATAACTGAAAAAGCGCTTGCCTCGAAATGTCCCCCCAGTACCACTCGGCATCCTGTAGAGCCATGTTGTTGTTCATACCGTTGTTAGTGACAGGGGTTGGTTTGGGCGGTTTTGGAGGTAGTGCTGTGGAGAAAAGAGAAGTCAAGGTTTATATAGGCGGCGCCGATTTACATGCAAATGACCCAGCTTGAATCAAGGTCATTTACATACAAAATGCACTCGGACAAGTCTCAGGGTACAAGCCCGGACGTGTCCAGGGCAATCCCAATGGATCCAGAGAACAGGGTTCACTGGCTCTGAATGTAAACAGACAATGAACGCACAGTGCAAAGAGGCTGAGGAAGGAAAAATATGGAATCTCTTTTTTTTTTTTTTTTACAAAAAGGACAAAGCCGAAGCAGATATGCCTGATTAAACCTTACTTTTTAAATGCAAGACGACAAATCTGGACTCCCTGCCAGTGACATCATAGCCACGGGCAAAAATGATACCAATATGCTGCATATAGAGACTGCAGCGTGCAAGGTCTGCTGAGACGCTGCTCTCTTTCCCCAGCCATTGAGAACATGTTACATCATTAGTAACAGGGAAAGGCTGCAGCTCATTGGCTGCTGGAGTGAGTGACTGAAAGCAGTGGGGGCTGTGTGGTCTCTGTGGAGCATGAGGCAGAGCTCCTGCGAAGGGCTATTTTTATCCCCCCAATCATCTACCCACTCTCTCCTTTGTTCACTTAAGCACAAGTTGTCCAGCCAGCTCTAGACCTGACCCATCAGGAGCACAGACGGCACAAAAAAACGCACAGCACACAAGATCTCAAAAACCCTACGACATACACAACATGCAAGCATTAACTGCATACAAGCGGCAGAAGTACAGGATTAGCTCTCGTGAGCTACAAGGGTACAACATGTTCCAACATGTTCCATCAAGTACCCAGTGGTTTTATTTATATAAAGTACAGAAATCCATTCCAACAGTATAAATATGACCTTAACACGCACTCAGTGCCGCATAAACATCCATGTGGAGACAATTTCAATATTGTACAAGTCAGGATCATTTCCTCACAGCTATTTTTTAAATATATAACAGCCTGTATGAACGAGCTCAGTCCAAGCCATTACATCACTTACCCTAGCCAATGGCGTTGCAAGACTGTTGCTAGCCGCTTCTGCATCATCGTCCGCACCGAATATTGCTAACTCAGTTCACAAAATATCCCCAAGTCAGAATGTGCACATCGCTTCCATTATGAAGAAAAAAATAATAAAATTCTGTGGCGGTGTCATTCAGTAATATCCGCTTCAGGCTGTGTAGCAGACTGGCGATATCGAACCAGGTACAAAGCACTCAGATGTGAAGTGCACAGTAGTGCAACATCTCTCGAATGAAAAGAGGATGTGATACATCGCTCTCCTCGTTTACTCCCCTCCCTCCCTCCCTCCCTCAGCCTGTTACAGGTCTCCTCAGCTCCTCCTCTCGGCGAATAGGGTGGCTGAGACCAGCTCCTGTGCTGGCAGGCAGACAAAGCCTGTGTGCTTCTGATTGCTGCTGCAGAGGCACGTAGGCAGCTGCTACGTCAAGCATGTGGCCCGGTCACAGGCAGGCAAGGGCTCGCAAATGCCGCTTGTAATCCCCAGTCAGCTACTGCTCAGTGGGGAAAATCCAGCTGGCTGGAGTGCAGGGACGCACCTCAAATAGCCACGCTTCTCAGAAGGGCTAAAAGAAGCCACAGGAATGTGGCCTATTGTCCACATTATGCTGTCTAACGTGTCGAGAGAAGCTGTGAACCCCCAAGAGCTCTGCGCTATTACATTTAAAGACTTATTTGTATAAGTTGGCATGCAACTCAATATCGGCTACGAATGCTGAAAAGCAACTGCTGAGTTGATGAATAAAGGTGTTACGTTCTCCACATATGCTCAGACGTGTCAAGGCAAGGGCAGGACAGATAGAACTGGTTACCCTGCTTTTTTTTTTTTTGACACATGATCTGAACTTGTGCCCTGTACTTATCAAACATCTGTGAAAGACACTTAAAGACACAAAACGGTGATTTATTCTCTGCTGGATGGGGAATGAGGCGTCAGAGCAAAGAACCTGCTCTGGCTGCCGTGCCAAAACCGGTCTAACTCCTTTAACACCCAGCTGCAATTTACACCTTTTTTTTTTTTTGTCAAACCAGCAATTGACTCCTTTACTGCCCTGACCAAACTTTTTACATGAAACACACCGGGAATAACTTTAAATGACACACTTACTTTGTAAATTATGCATGTTCCTGAGACGTTCACAAAAATATACGTGTCCTGATCGATCAGCAGAGTTCAAGGGCTCTGAATCCAAATCCAAATCCAAAGTAATGCTGGCAAATCTCATTCCTTGGACTTATCAAACACAATCCTTCACGCGGCACTGCAACGAGGTAACCCAGGCGGTTAAAGCAGAATCCAGGCAAATCCTCAGAGGCAAGGTGCAACAGTCCTTGAGCTCTAGTGTTAATGATGGCGTAAAAAAAAGAGAAGGCTGATTGATGAAGGCTGGCCTGAGGTGGATGGTTAATGATTGCTAGAGCGACCGGCACTGGCCCTCTCGGAAAGCCTTCTCTCACCACTGTGCTGGCTCGCAGGCTCCAGTCTTATGATTAACTTGCTCAGGATCAAATATTTGCTGAGCTGGGCACTTTGTGTTTTGGAAGGGCCGAACGGCTCGGGAAGGAGGGGTGTCGGAGGGACTGAAGCCCTAGAAAGCGTGTGTATTTTTAAGACAGTATGTACGGGTAGGAAAGAGTCGCTCCTTGAACGTGTATCACAGAGCAGACGCCGCTTTCAGCCAACCAAATCTAAGTGGGACTGCAGCCACCAGCTTAAAATAACCTGCCTGTAACTGGGAGCAGACAGACACACAAGCACACACATGACCAGACAAACACACATACAAGCACCCTCATGCCCGCTAACATGGTTAACTATAGCCCAGGGTTTTCCCGAGGTTTTCAGAGGGCTTAGGTGCTGTCTGGGTTCCGAGGAGTTTAAAATGCTTCAAAAGGAAATGTAAGGTTATTTTGAAAAAGCTGGAAACACATATTGTACTTTTAGTGAAAAGTGTCCTAATTTCACCAAATAACACGTTTAAGATTTAATGAAAATAAATGGCCAGAACTGGACGGGTCCTAAGAGCCTTCACACCGCTGATGTGCGGAGGTTCTTCCAGCTTTAGGGGGCGTTCGAGTTTCCAACTGGGAACTCAGAAATTCTAAATTCCCAGGTCAGATGGAACACAGCATAATGAGCATCTATTACACACCAATCACATAAGCGATTGTCCAAACACTGATTGTTGCCAGCTTGCCTCTTTCGAGCTCACGCCACCTTTTTTTTGTCAGGACTCCCAGCGTTGTTTTCTCATCCACCAAAATACCTTTTTACATTCACTTGGCTTAAGGTGCTAAACAAAAATACTTAAGCGCCGGGCCGATGCCTTTCTATGGTAGGAAAACCCTGTAGTCATCACAACTGTTTGCACAGAAAACAAGTATGGGCAAGTCACTGGAGACAAAGAAAAGCAAACTCACAGGAAAGAACTTTGTTGGAAAAAACAGGATTCAAGGAAGTGTTTTCCATTAAGCCCTTTTCCATTAAGGTGTCAGTACAGGTTCCTGATCAGACCACCCATTCAGAGTTACAGGATTTAATTAAAAAAATTCCTGCAATACATAAAACGTCCTACCAAAGCTGACATCTATTTTAATAGCGATAATAAAATGAAGTTCTGTCAGAGTGATTAAACGGCACTGAGACGTAGCTCCATAGAGCATCATTTGTTAGCTCAGACCGGGGATCTCGGTGGAAAATTGCAGAGCGGCTCCAGATTCCAGCTGGCACTGGACAAAAAGTTCTAACTGTAGTGGCTCAGTCAAGGATCCAGGCATGTGCAAATTACCCACAGCTGAGAAGTGGAGAACGTATAAATAGAGCTTAACAGGTAGTAAAACTGTTTAACATTCAGGGCACAAAGCAGTATACACACCCATCAGACGCTTCTCTGTGGACTCTACTATCTCATACTAAAGCTCAAAAGAGAAATAAACGTGGAAAATAAAGTTTGCTTGCAGCAGCAGAATCACGAGTTAGTCCCTTTATAATGTGGCTAAAGGAGGCGTGAATACCAAAATGACACATCAGGATGTGCTTGCTCTGGTCTTGATCTGAGTGCAGGAGATGGGCATGAATCATCAGCGTGTAAGAGCTAAAGTGGAACTAAAGGAAGGCTGTGTGTGTTGTACTGCAGAGGCTCCTGCTGCTGTATTGCCTTTACATTCAACCTCGGAGACATGCTAATAATAGCCATCTCCAGCCTCTGGTCTGTTGCTCCCATCCACAGTCTCCATACTGCTCAGTTAATGATAGCCTCCAAAACGCTTCCCTTGCTCTCTTCCACTCATGCCTTCTTTTAACATAGCATTAAACACACTGCAGTCATTACATTTAATGCGGTTCCTGAACATCCAGACAGAACACACTTCTTTTTTTTCTTACCTGGGGCTGCCTGGTTACTGCTCCATTCGCTGGTCACCAGGACTTCAATGATCCTAATGTGCAGCTCAGGGCTGGGCTCACAGCTGAGAAGAGAAATGAGAGACGATTAGTCAAAGTCCACATCACATCACATTTACCCTGGAGTGACAACCGACAGAACAACTGCTTTGTTTCTCACTTATTCAAAATGGAGGGAGCAGAAATCTTTACCGGCTTTCAGGCACAAAGTTTTATACAAAGCCTAAAAAGTAAGGCGTTTGTGTGTGAACACCACATGATTTAGTACACCTATGTTAATTGAGAGACATTTGTATTTCTACTAATACAGCACTTTGAGTCAACCAGAATGCAGATTTGTAGTGTAACTGCACCTGGTTGCCTGCTGCCGGAATAATGCAGGGCTGAAGATCTCGGCAAGGGCGCGGGCGTTCAGCAGGTTGGCGGCCGATGCCTGGCACACCCGGGCAAGGTGTCTCAGGAGGCACTGTAGCGTTAGCCAGTACTGAGACGGCAAGACGGTGGAACCGGCAACCCTCCGTAAGTGTTCTGCGCATTCCTCCATGCCCTGAACCTCTGCAAAAAGTCAAAAACACGAGAACGAAATCTCTTTAGTGGCAGTGCCAGGGTCAGCTACATGGAACCAGAGATGGATTGCAATGGTTTAAAGATTTAAATGTGATTTTCTTTGTCTTTGGGTATGCAAATATTATGAAAACTCACATCGCACTTGAACAGTGAAATTCACTCTGGCAACCTTAATGGAAATTACTAGCTCTGAACTAGCTCTTCATGTTGGAAGAGAAAAAATGGGCTTCTAATTTCTAACAGAAAGTCAGTGCTGGGGTCCACAAAAATGCTGCATCATTGCTCATGGAATTGTAAACAAATGATGAAGAATTCTAACCTTTAAAGTGTCAGACGAGTATACAAAAATAGAAAACTGAGGGCATGGTATTAAACAGGATTAAAAAAAAAAATCTTTCATCAGTCGGGTGGAAAGTTTTGCTCAGGCAGCTCCAAAACCGCACAGTGATGATGTGAGACAATGACAGAGCAGAGAACTACACGCTGCCTGCTGATTGGCTGACGTGGCCGATGCTGCAGATAACTTCTCAACCTTCTTTTAGGTTTGATTAACCACAGATATCCTGTTCTGAGCAACGTGACTGTATGGTACATGGCTCTAATCAGGAAGTAGAGCATGTGTAAACGTAAAACATGGCACATGCTTCTTGTCTCGGTACTTTTAACACACTTGCTGTTTAGTTTGCTTAGCTTTACTAGCTTCCCAGGCTGACCTGCTGTAGTAAAGAAATATATGTGCACAACAACTTTTGGTTACTTTTAAACCAGAAAAATATCTGATCCTTGTTTATATATCACTTAGATGCACAGCAGGATATATGGCTTGTCTTATGGCGGGTTGTGCTACGATGCAATAAAAGACTTCTCGCAGCACACAAGATCAAAAGCGGCGTTGGCGCAACACGAGAGCAATTACAATCTGGTCCCAATAAGAGAACATTTCAGAACAATAGCACCACCGTGTGGTACCACCACTGCATCAGCAGCAGTGTGGCAGACCTTTTCATTCAAGAGATGACTATTTATACAGAACCAAACGCACTGTTATACGTTCAATAATTTAACACTCTCATTCTTACCTTGAGCAATGTGTACCATCTCGCTGTAGAATGCAGAGTGAATAACCGGCTGGGGCAAATCCAGCAGGTATCGTCTCAGACCGTCACACAGCATCTGCAGGTCGAACTGCTCCAAGTCCACGGACGGGCCGTCTGATCCGAACACACACAAACACCATCATGGCTCCATTATGGAAGCAAGACACAGAGCGTATAAATTACAGCGCAGAGTGCAACTCACCGGTGTCGAAACACTGCCGGACATCCAGCCCACCTCCAGCAGTGAGGTTTCTGTACAGCGTGGGGTTGTCCAGGCCTGCCGACAGAACGGTTTACGGTTACAGGAATGACATCCGTTAATCAAGAAACCGTTACATAACCATCTAAGTGATTTATTACAAACTATACAGATTTGCTAAATTATTTTATCCAAACTTTGCTTCCACCTCCGACTATTAAACTGTTAAAAATGCTAAAACTGTAATAACTTCCCATTCTCATGGCAGAAACGGCTCTAGAAGCTTTATATACACACTGGTGGATGCAACCAATGATGTGCATAGGTGGTGTTACTATGTATTGTGCAGTGTACCAGTTTTTCCTGGTACATCAGTGTATATATTTTAATCTACATATTTGACTCTTTATACTGTATAATTAGATACTTTTTTTTTTTTTTTTTTTTAATCTGCTCACCTTTCCTCTCGATGGCCTCCAGCAGTTTGAGCAGCATGGGTGGGGCCATGTCTGGAAGTGCAAACTGCTCGGTCAGATCTGGCAAAGTGCTGGGACCTGTAGAAAAAGAGCACAGGAAAACGCTATTAAAAACAGACCAGCATGTTTGGGGGAGGAAAAAAAAAAAAAAAAAAAAGGCAACGTGGTCTTTTCACTACACAGCCACCTTTTATTAAACACCAAAGTCAGCTCTAACTGAAAGAGTGAGCATTTTGCCCAGAACTGACAAACATTTTGTACCAGCCACTTTTATGGGCTTTAAAAAAAAAAATAGCAGGGTGCGGATTTTCTGTACGGCACACTCGAGTAAGACGTGGCAACAAAAGAGTCTGATGTGAAAGTGAGTGGCAAGCGGAAGGGTGTGATTAAGTGAAGAGTGGAGGTGGCTGGGGAGGCTAAACAAACCCGCGAACAGGGAGACTGGCGGAGGGACGAAAGGCTCAGATCCTGCTGCACAGGTGCACACTTAAAAGGGCTGTGGGGCCAGTGGGCTGCTTTATTTGGATTTGCAGGCTGCTGTTCAGAAGGCCAATGTTTCTAAAAGCCTCGACTGTTTGCTGTGTTAAAGGCGGTGTAGTAAAATGCAGGTGCTTATGAATGGACCCTCTTTACAGTTCATTCCATATTTGGACCTTTTTTTTTCAGAGAGTGGGGAGTAACTCATCCTTCTTGTGCTACCAACTATTACTAAAACACGGCTTTGGATCTGGACGTTGGATATATGCCCGAGTTAGGACAATTTTCACGTTAAAATGAGTGCTGCGCTCTTGCACGTTTAGCTCACAGGGCTCCTACTGAGCACAAAATACAGCAGGTTTGTTGTTCTGCAGTTAAGCTGGTGGTAATCACAGCCAAACTCCCTCGAGAGCCAATACTTTAATCATCCTGTTACAGAAGCAGCACGGAATAGAAACTTCATCAGGTTTAAGATTCAAGTCGGCTGGTTCTGAGCACGGGGTATGCTACGTAGGCTCTACAGAGCAATGTAGAGAACATGCATAGAGAACAAGACGTCATTTTGAGATTTGATGATGCCTGATTTTACATGGACCACAAAGTACAAAGATAATCAAGAAAATATTACAAAAATTTCCAGAAAAATTAGGACACTTTCTTAAAATGCCTGAAATCTGTAATTTGTGAATTTTTCAAGCTTTATTTAACAGACAAAGAAACAATTTGCAGTGTTTTCTAGGATGAACTTAATTATATTTGTTTTATATAAAAAAGAAAGTGACCCAACTTTTCTGGAAATGGAGTTTGTACAATGTGAGAAATTATTCAAAATGTTATCATACGGCTGATATTTTATTAAGAAATTCCACATGCATGCACAGTGTAGCACTAATGCTAAAGTTTGCTGTGTGTGTGTGTGTGTGTGTGTGTGTGTGTGTGTGTAATTATTATCCAGATTAACGGAGACACTTCGTTCACTTCATGATGCAAATCGCATGTTATTTTCCCCCAGTCAGCCTAAAAAGCAACAAAAAAAAATTCATCCTGTTGAGAAAAACAAACATTACACCACACCATCCCAGTCTGAGCCACCAGTTCGGATCAATTCCAGCTCAAAAGTTGGAAGTACTGGTTGTCCGTTTTCTAAGAAGCACAGCCGTCATGTTCCTGCGCTCCATCCGAGGTGTAACCTTTAGCCCAGGTGACACTTTATCCAGCGTTACAGAGCGGCCAGCCGCTTCTCGGAAGTCGGATTCACACAATCCCAGGCTAATTTTACCCCCTGCTCAGCTGAAAACGGCCAACCTGTGCATTAATCTTAACAAAGCCGCACTTTTCACTCCCATGGAGAAAAAAAAAAAAAAAGTCCAAACACAAGTGTGCTTTATGTACTGTTTATATTCTGATGTTTATCCCAGAGATACGTTTCAGTCACACTATCCAGCGAAACACATCCTGTGTGAGGTGTGGCTCTAAAGGACCGAGCTACGGATGGGATCTGGATTGTGTTGCTTCCTAGAAACTAGAGGTGACCCGATAGCGCTGTCCCTCACACCGCTAGATTAAATGACGGCTATTAAAAAAAAAATACGTTTCGGCTCACGCTTTCTCCGAAGTGCCACTTCTTAGACCAGCAATCATCACGATTAAGATGCTGGATAGAAGCAGACGCTTTCATTCACACAACCGTCTCCCACTACATACCTGCACTTGGCTTTTCTACATCTAATTCATGTATTCCTGCTTGGCTTTGGGCTTAATAATGTTGTAGAGCTTAAAGCACTGTACAGGAACTTTGTGCATCACACTAGCTTGTCATTTTCATTTCATCTCCCTAGTGGTTCATTCAAAGTCTGCAACTCAACAGTCTGCCCACTGTTCACCGAAGCCGTTCCCAAAAACATGCCATCATCCATATCAACTGGGTCAACGCTGCCTTCCTTTGTCTGAGCTGAACAATCCTCATAATTCCTTAATACAACTTCCTGTCGGTTTTTGTAAACCGGATTTAACAACTTTTAAAGCCAACCATAATGTATTTTTTTTTACCACCTGGTTTCAAAAACTCGCTGTGCAGAAAAAAAGGTGCTTGTGCTCTTAAAAAAAAGAAAAAAGAAAAAAGTAGTCAGGCAACCAACACATGAGCTCCGTTTCACCTCGCCAATAAGAGTAGCTGCTCCGATTTTGGTTGCCAGGGTAACAGGGAGGCGGAATAAGCGGGCCTCAAGAGCGAGTCGACACAAGCCCGAGGCGGCTCTCTCGTTTCAGTCCCACAAGGCTCAAGGAGAGAAGAGCTGCATTTTGGGAAGTCGCAGCTTTAAGCTGCCACAGCGTGTCGTCTGGATCAGCCCGTCTGGCCGGACTAAAGATAGTCGGCTGAGATGTAAAATTAGGGGTCTAATCGTGTTACGGGCTTTGCCGTAAAGACGAAATATAAACGGGTTACAGGGTTAGGGCTTGGTGTTGGTGTTACGGTAACTGTTTTATCACCTTATGAAAACAGCTCACACTTCTACAGCAGAGGCATGCGTCAAACACGGAGGATGATGAAATATGAAAAATGGGTCACCTTCTGCTGTCAGGAGTCTCGATTCGGCGGCAGTGAAAGCCGCTGGAGGTGCAAATGACACAGCGCTACAAGGAATGTGACACAGGAGGAACAGGAGCTTCACTAAACTTACTGCTTTTTTGTTTGTTTCTTTGTTTGAAGAAATCTTTATAGAAAGGGTCACGCGGCATCTGGTTCAGAGTAAAGCTGTGCATTGGAACAGGGAACGCAAAAAAATACAAGACGAGATTTTTATTTTCTTGACAATTGAAAAAAAAAAAAAAAAAAAAAGGCAAGAAAAAACATCTGGTTGAGGCCACGCCCACTTTCAAATTAAATCTGAATACAAATAAGAACTTCAACAGCAAACATATAGAGATGTAATTGTGTTACACCCCTAACATATATAAACACACACACACACACACACAAAGGAGTCACTGTTTAAGGAAGACTAACAATATTTTACAGTGCATCAAACACCAAAAAAGAAAACAAAAAGCTATCTTTGTGCAGTCTTTCTTTACCCCTCTCTCCTTCTCTTCACAATGTGTTGCTAATCTGTCCATCAGACATTCTCAGCCTCCAGTAAGAAGATTTGCCAATTCAGCCCTGCATCTCTGGAGGCAGTGAGTAATGAAAGGCACATGTGTGCGCTCTCACGCACATGACCTCTTAAACACGAGCGTTTTACTGCAGCTCCCAAAACCACGGCTGTTACGAAATTTAAAAAAAAGAGAAAACCTGCCAACAGACCTTTGGGTTATACGGCTGTTTGTTACTGGTGTAGTTCAGGCTGAAAAATAATGAAGTGTTACAGTGTGATATTTAATTCAATCAGCACAAACTGTTGGACAAATCCAGCACTAAAACTTCAGGGCCAAATTAAAAACATGAATAAAACAATCCAAAGGTAGAGAAGAGTTCAAGCGTAACGTAGGCGAGAGCTCGCGGCTCTGCTTCCTCCTCACACTGCTGCAACTCCACCAGTCCTCACCATGCTGAACCCGTCTACAACCGTTACCACCACCACTCCATCTCTCTCTCTCCGTCCCCCTCTCTGTCTGTCCCTCTCTCGCTCTCTCTCTCTGTCTCTGTCCCTCTCTCTCCGTCTCTGTCCCTCTCGCTGTCTGTCCCTCTCTCTCCCCGTCTGTCCCTCTCTCTCTCCGTCTGTCTCTCTCCCTCTGTCCCTCTCTCTCCGTCTCTGTCCCTCTCTCCCAGTCTCTCTCTGTCCATCTCTTTCTCTCTCTCTGTCCATGTCTGTCTGTCTCTCTCTCTCTCTTTGTGTCCGTCTCTCTCTCTCTCTCTCTCTCTCCCTCTCGTTCTCTGTGCCCGTCTCTCTCTCTCGTTCTGTGTCCGTCTCTCTCCCTCTCTTTCCCCGAGTGTCTCTCTCTCCCTCTCTTCCCCCCCATGTCTCCCCCCCCCCCATGTCTCTCTCTCCCTCTCTTTCCCCCCCGTGCCTCTCTCTCCCTCTCTTTCCCCCGTGTCTCTCTCTCCCTCTCTTTCCCCCGTGTCTCTCTCTCCCTCTCCGTCTCTCTCTCAGATCTATTTTGCCATGCTCTGGGAAAGCGTGAGGAGTGTAGAACCCCGGCTGCTCGGTCCCGGGCTCAGGGGAAAGTGCACATTCTTTGTGAAGCCCAGTAACAATTCTCCCTCAGTGAGTGCTTACACACAGCAGATGTTCAGCCGAGTGCTAAAGAGGCCCCTGAAAAGGAGAGCGCTACATTATCTCCAGCGCCAGCTACGCATGTACTCGTCTGCTGTTCCTTCGTTTGCACACTTGCTCTTGTCCACACTTCCTTTTTTTTTTTTTTTTAAAGTAACAACCATTCCTTATTTCAGCAATGACTAAGAACGAGTTCCAGTCTCTGTAATGGCATGCGTGAAAAACCTTTCTACCTTCTTCCTTTCCTCTAAATTTACACGCTGCAGGAAATATGGTTCCTATAAACACACACACACACACACAAACACACACTTTTACCTCAGAAATAAAAGCAGCATTGATAAAAGTTTTAACTACAAGGAAAGGAACTTGGATCAAGCACCTTCATGCATTCTGCCCCGAGGCACCCAATCTGAGATCTAGTCAAAGCTGGGAGATAAAAGCTCTGCACGGAGACATGGTGGTTACTATTTTAAGAGAACACAGAAAAAAAGCGATTAATTTCCCCGTGCGATATGAAGCACGTAGAGAAGCTGCATGGACTTGCTGTTCCAGCAAAGCAGAAGTTTCATGGGGGTTTTTTTTTGGTTTTGGTTTAACAGGCGGCACAAAGACAGCCAGCGCTTAGTCATTCTGTGTGAACGTGTTGCAGTTCAGATTTATTCAGTGTAAAGCTTTAAATCCAGACCTACAGAAAGGGAAGTATGCTGCAGCCCTTATTTGCCTTCCAGTTAAACGCACATTCAGCCCCTGACTTCAAAATCCCGTAAAGGCACAAGCAACAGATTATATTTCACAACTCAACTTTTTCCCCCCACTCGTCCTTAAGTTCAGCTCGAGCGTGTCCAACTGCCCTTGATTAGTCATCACTTTTCCCTTCGGCGATGTCAAGGAGACTTTAAAGGACATCGTGCATGCTGCATTTCATGTCTGAATATTTAACAAAAATAAATAAATAAATAAATAAATAAATAAATAGCTCTCTGCTTGGTGTACATTGCTGCAAGATGGCAGCGCTTTTGTGCCTCAGTGATGTCACAGGGAGACACTCAGCCTCATTCACCAAAATCAAAGTTTTTTGATACATTATTTTAAGGAAAGGTCATATGGAAAGTCCATGTCGGATTCATGATGCGGTCTTAACCTGCAGAATTGTTCGCTTGGGTAAGATTCTGTTCTCACCCAAGACCAAAACCCAAAGAAGGAAATGCCGGTGAATGTCAGGAACTTCATGAAAATAGGTTTTCAGCAGAAACTTCTTGGTGAATGAGGCCCAATGTTATAGTTGAAAGAAAAAAAATGGATAATGTTCCACTGTTAGTGGCTAAGAGTCAGATCTTCTCTTCTTACCCGTGTTTCCAGCAATGAAACAGCATATTAATGAGAAATCCTGTACACAAACCGAGGTGCAAACACGGGACACGGAGCACACGGAGGCTGGAGCTTCATGAGCAGAGTGCACAGAAAACTAAGATAAGATAGGATAAGATAATCCTTTCATAGTCCCACATTGGGGACATTTTCTTTGTTACAGCAGCATCCATGGAAGGGCAATAAGATAGAGGTATAGAAGAAAGAAGAGATATATACAGTGAAAATAAAAATATACAAAAAAAATTTAGTATAGCATGTAGACACCTTTAAACAATATATACAAAGAAAAAAAAAACTAAAAAGTCACTAAATGACTAAACGACCAAGTCTGCATTATGTTAAGCAAAGGAAAAAATACTCCGACAGACATTTACACTAGAAAAAAAAATAAAATCACAAAATTCATCATCATCAGTCATCTGGTTGGAAATTACCAATTGTGTCTTCAAGGACACAATTAACCAGCAGTGGTTTATTTTCCCAAGCATTTCATGGGAAAGAGTCATCACTTCCTTACAGCCGGTGAGCCTGAGCTTAGCCTGGTCACCAGGTAGCTTAGATTACTGCCACATTTGTGTCAAGAGTGTGAGCTGTGGTTCAGAATGTAGGTCAGCAAAGGAGCTTCGCTCACGTCACATCACGTCCATTAATACAGAAATGCACAGGGTCTGGTCAGACGTGGTGTCGATGGAGCAATAAAAGGAGCTGATGGGTGATTAGGTTTGCTGTTAAGTTAAAGCAGCGAACTCATTCAGCTATGAGGCAACACTGTCTTTGATACTGTGTGGTTGGTCATTTCTCACAGGTGTGTCACAACCCTGTGGCCATGTTGTAAGTCTGGGTATGGCTGTGATTTCATAATGGTCATGGTGACAGGGTTTCATGTGGTGTGGTTTAACGATCTGCAGCGCATCAGCTTTTTATTAAGACTTGGACCCTGACTGATAGATTTCTTCTCTTATAAGAGATGAATGAGATTCTGTTAAACAGACATGAGACATGAGAACAGCAGCGCAAATATCCATTAAGTACTGTGAAAGAAAACTGTTTGCAAGGAGTGGACCCTCTGAACCTTCTTACAGTCACACTACTACTAAAGGTGTAAATAGTAAATGTTTCATTTCTTACTAGTTAAAATGTACATTTATGGGATTTGGCAGACACCCTTATCCAGAGTGACTTACATTTATCTCATTGATACAGCTGAGCAGTTGAGGGTTAAGGGCCTTGCTCAAGGGCCCAACAGTGGCAGCCTGGTGGTGCTGGAGCTTGTAACCTTCTAATCAATAACCCAACACCTTAACCACTGAGACACCCCATCCCTTCAATAGTAGAATATCATGCAGAAAAAAAAAGATTTCATGAAAAGTCACTTTCTCAGAACAAGTACGTTATGTAACCAAGGAAAAAAAGTGCCTTCATGTCCCAAAAAGTTCCTCCATATTTGGTTGGCTGCTGGTCATTTTATAGACAAGCCCCCCAACACCCCTTCACACCCTCATAAATCATTATGAGCAGAAGTTGCATGTTTACAGAGCTGTAAGCTCGCTTTCATACAGCAGAATCAGCAAGTGTGCTTAAAGGTGGTGTCATGGCGGCCTTGGTAATGGTAACTCTAGTTATTAAGGATGATTAGTAATCCCCACAATGGCCATGACATCGATGATTCCATCATGATACGATATTACTACCATTCTTTACATTTTGCAATTCGATTCGATTTCGCAACTCGGTTCTGCTCTTGGTGACTCCGACTTCCTGTCCGTTATGCTGCGATGTCACGTTCCCACTGGACCACACCATTTATAAACAGGACCTGTGACAGCGTACATCCATCTTGTCCCCATGACACGATTCTTCAAATACACCCACAGATGTTGTCTCCATTATTTTGGTTACGACAAACAAACTACACACATTACATTTCATTTAAATGTAAACGCACTCGCTGAAAAAAAAAAAAAAAGACATGCCCCGAGCTAACCAGAGCCCACGGCGAGTTTAAGGGTGTGATGCATCCTGCTTTCTGCAGTCTTCAGCAGTCGTCAGACGTTCACTATTTATAACTGCTTACAATAAATTAAAGTTCGCTCTGATGAGTATAAAACTTTTCACCGGAACGCGAGATGTCTAGGCTTGCTGCTTGCTTGCAGGTCACATTTCAGTGTCTGGATTCCAGCTGCTCAGATTTCAGCTTGAATCCATTTGTACAGTCGATCGCACAACAGCTCTTTCCCATTTTAAATGGGTTTTTGCGGTATTCCAGCCGGACACTAGCGCTGCCACTCGGTGAGTTAGTCTTTCTGCCACTCAGTGGGTGTAGCTGCAGTGTCATCCCCTGCATATCCTCTATGTCCACTGTGACGCAAGAGTAGACATATGAACCAAAATAAAAGTAAATTACCCAAATGTGTATCTATATATGCATGTGTAAAATATTAACTAACTACATAAATAGATAGATATCAAAACACGGTGCAGTTCTGATGTATATATTAATATACAATACAATTCTGATTGTATACATGTATATTTATAATAGTCCATGCTGCTATTCTACAAGGTTGTATGTAGATGTACATCCTTGTATCTGTACCATATATTTATATTTCAATACTCCTGCTGCTACACTTCGACATGTCTGCATGTTACAAACCATATATTTATACACTTTGTACTTTTATATTTGCTAAATCCTGTGCTGCCTCCTTCACATTCCCCATACTTTAAATTAATCTGCTGCTATTTCTATGTTTCTATGTAAATTCTGGGATACTACGTCATCAGACATTTTTCCTGTCCATTCCGTGCGAGCCATAATGCAACGAAATTTCATTCTGCGTAAACTAGTGTATAATGAATGACAAATAAAGGAAGTCTGAGTCTTGATAATGCCTTGCTGAAAAATATCACAGTGTTACAGAGAATCGATATCTTCTCCCACTTCTAAGCTGAACCGGCATAAATTACGGCAAAGTCTTAAACTTGGTGTACATGGATGGACATAAGGACAGGCTCAGTGAGTTTAAATACTCAGTAAAAACTCACAGGTATTAGTATTTAGGTTTTGAATTTCTGCTTCACAGTGGTCATGAAGGTTCCATTAGGAGTTGTGACTCGGTTTCATTATGCGTCTTTAGAGCGCTAAGACTAAGTGAACTGCTGTCGGTATGAAGGCATTAAAAGAACTGAAACTCTAAAATCGCTAACATGGTGGCTGCGGATTGCATTTATGAAAAAGGAAAACGAGAAGGGGCGCTGTCGTAAAAAAAAAAAAGGAGCTAATCCAGTGCGAGGCAGGGCACACACTGATCCTCTCACTGCAGAGGCCACAAAAAGGAGCACATTTGTGTTTTTAAAAGCTCGGGAGCCGGAACGGACTGGAATTCCACATCTGCTGCTCTCTGAAGTAAGCCCATGTGGCTTGGAGGGAGTGAGAGGGAAATGGGAAGAGAGAGAGAGAGAGAGAGAGAGAGAGAGAGAAAGGGGAGTGGGGGATAAGAGAAAGAACCCACTAATGCAGCAAAGCTCCTGCTCTCAACCCTTCCCCTCGTCCCCTACTCAAACTTTTCCCTCGCTCCCTCCCCCAGCTGGGCCGAGTCCCAGCTACATGATCAGAGTGTTAAAAGGAGGGAAGGGAGAAAGAGGAGAGGAGGGAAAAAAGGGAGGGGACAAAAAGGGAAAGAGAGCCAAAAGGATCTGCCAGATCCTTCAGTGTCAGGTAATAAATCACAAGTGCTGTGAAGCAACAAGAATCCAGACCCCGGGCCCCAGAGCCTGCACTCAGCCCACTGTCTCCGCCTCCTGCCCGGGTGGACACAGAGACTTTTCTTTTCCCGGTGCCACAATCATCCTCGCGCCAAGCTCTGAGCCTGTCACTCAACACTGCTGGGATTCATACGGACAACCCTGGCAGACCTCGCAAGAATTTCACAATCACATCTCAAGGAGACTTCGAGACCCCTGAAGAACCTGTAGCGGCGTGGAGGGCCAGTTTTACTCCACATACACACATCCTGAACCCTATAGCTCAAAACTCCTATAGCCCCCCCAACACACACACACACACACACACACACACACGATTTCCTTTTGTGTAATTAGTGAAATAACACAAAGCACTGTGAACGTTATGTCACCTTAAATGTAGGACATGAACAAATGGTGAACACTGACTATGTAACCATAGTTAAAGCGAGTGTCTTACATACAACATAAGACATTATATCAGTATTTATGAGACAGAATTGTTTTTTTGATCCCATGTACAGTGCAGTTGATATTCACCCATCAGCACACCCGACAGTCTATAGCCATCATCGGCTTATCGTTACCCGACTAAGGGCTGAAAATGGTGCCCGAATGTACAAAAGCATAAAGATCACTCGCCCAAGACGACATTCTGCTCGTGTCTATTCGTTAGACGTTCTACAGAAGTCTCCTAACCCACAATCTGCATGATATTACCCAACAACTGCTTTTGATTCAAAGATATGACGAAAAACAGATTTGTGGTCAGAGAAACGTCCTTTATTTGTTATTTCTTATTAGCTTTGAAGTTCTCGAGCACGAAAGGAAAAAAAAGACTCCTTACAAACACGTCTTGTTTGATCGACTAGGTGTGGAACCAACACGTACATTTCATTTTTCATAGAACAAGCCTGTTCAACTTGTGCACAAGTCCTTCTTCTTTCCAAAAGCAGGCTGTGGTACTGCGCTTGACTGACGAAGCCTCAAAACAGCACATTTAAACCAAAAGTTTCCACCGACTAAATAGACCACACGGCATCAGGAAGTCGATGAGGACTCGTGGCATACCGGGTTTACCACTCGTGATTACTGCAGCAATATTTCACATATAATCTAATGTACTGTGAGCTAATTGAGCACATCCAGTCACTTCGGCACCATGGCAACTGTGTTTGTCTCTAACGAGAACCTAATACATCGAACGGAGGAAGCAAATCAGTGACGCACTGAGCACAGCGCCGGGCCGGCACAACACGTGCGCTTTAATTTGTTCAATCTCTGGAATTGGAAGCTCCAGTGGTCCCCGAGAACACTTTTAGAAACGGTAACCACAGCTCTGAGTGCACGTGTTCACTGTGCTAATACACATTAGCCTGTTAATCAGTGATCAGCTTTAAGGAACTAACCCTCTTCCAACACAGCCAACGAGGAAGGACACAACTCGACTTCACAAAGTACCTGGTCTAACAGCAAACGACCCAGACATTGAGAAGAATTAAAGGCATTTAGGGGGTGGGGCTAGCAGTACTGCTTGTTGCTGATTGGCTACCTGCAGGCTGTAAAGTCTCACACAAAGTTGCCGCATTTCTAGACAAGTTTATCATTTTATTTTCCTTGTTGCCAAGTCTGGATATTCTGTCTTGATGAGAAAACATTTTACAGTTGTCAAGGTGACTGAAAAACGGACCCCCTCCTGCCAGATCCTTTAGCACACATTTAGGTGTCGTTGCTGCAGAATGTGTAGCCAGAGTCATGCTGCTGCAAGGGGAGGTGTGAATACATACAATAGACAGATCAGCGACTACTGTGCACGACCACCTACGACTTCAGAAATAAAGTGTACGTGCTGCGAGCACAGGCCTTCATTTGGATCTGTGCTCTGTGCAAAACAAGCACTCAGAAATGATCACAGAATGTGTGAACGCACCACGTACAGTCTCACGATTAAAAATCGCTAAAGCGGACTGGCCGGGAAAAAGGCCGCTTTGTCAAAATTATGCAAATGATGCACTTCAGAAGTCGACTCGTCCCGCTCCAGAACAGCGGGTCATAACAGTCAAGTGAGGAATAAAACCCTCAGGGGTGTGCGGTTATAAATAATCAGCCATGGGGTGCTGGGAGGCAGCCTGACACTAAGTGGAGCTAGTTTTACCACCTCGCCAGCCTGTTCTTTGCACTTAAAGTTAATAAAACCAAACATCTTCTTACCAACACTCCATAAAGGATAACTAAACGCACTAATAAAACGTCCAGAGGATCAGGATCACTCACCTGCTTGCTCAGTGTCCGAGTCGTTCCGGGCCGGTCCGGGCGCCACGGGAAGAGGCCTGGGAGGACGCGGCTTCGGGGTCGGAGGAGAAATCTTCTTCTTCCCAATGAACTCCACATAGGTACCAGGGAAGTCGCCCTTTTCCTGAGTCATCTCATTATAGCCGGGCAGCCAGCCTATGTCCTCCGGCCTCTCGGCCAGCCCTTCACCGTAGCCCAGTGCTAACAGCGCACCTTTACTCACTATGAGTATGTCCCCGACATGCAGGTCAATGTCCTCCTCTCTCTCCTTCTTATAGTCATATAGTGCTCTGTACTGATATCCTTCTGCGCTCATCTTGTTATCTTAGCAGATAAAAATCCTCAGAATAGCTAGGTTTACGTCTTCACCCTACAGTTACTTTTTTCCTTTACAAACCTGTCGTAGCAGCACCAAAAGCTTTATCTGTGGTGCGAATTATTTCTCTGAATCCTACCGATTCAACAGGACACCATGCTGCAGCCTCGCTCAGCGACGCTCCGATCGTTTATGTGAAACTGATTCTCCAGTGATCTAGAGGAGCCTCATGGTGCTTTACACATACTGTTTCCATCAGGTCTGCTCCAGGGCTTTGGCCAAGGCAAAACACCACCTGCAACACACACGAGCACTTTTCTTAATACAGCACATGACGCATCATATCTGATACACACAACTGGGTGACAAATTAAAGGAAAAACCAACAAGAACAGCTCTGATAAACGTCTTTCGACGACAGTGGTACAGGTGTAGACGCAGCTGTGCAGACCGGGAAGGACGTAGCATAAAATTTACATCGTATTCATCCTCAAACCATTTAATTACCAAGCCGCCGTGCGCTGTGCACGAAGGGCGGGGCGAAGATTCGGGATGATCAGGATCTCATTATGTAATAAAGGTGATGAACTGCGTATTGATTCGCAGCAATATTTGTGTCTAAGGAGATGAGAAGACACAAAGCATGATGGGGGGAAAAAGATATGCAACAGTGTGTCTATGGTTTTTCCTTTAATTTGTCACGTGAGAAGATAACGAGATGGCAGGGTATGGAACGGCAGATTTATATTTGATAATATTAATATCACTTTGTATTAATATCATTTTGTTGTTTATTTTTTTCATAGTTTAACATGCACCAATCATGTGTTATGTGTATCGCATCTGATAACGACGAAACCTCTCCGACTAACCAGAGATTTGAGAACGTCCTGAGAGCATGCAAACTTTTTCACCAAGTTCAGAAAAACTTCTCTATCCATCCAAAGATCAATCTATTTTCCTGTCATTTCCAATCTCTCTCTTCGGCTACATATCCCATGACGTACACCACCACAATGATTTATTGCATTATTACTCTTTCCTATCGTCTCCACCTGCATGGCTCTAATCTCTAATGCTTTCAAACGACGAATCCTTCATTCTCTTTAGCACCTTTAATACTTTAAGCAGAAGTAGAAACATTTCCAGGATCAGGATCTGACATTAATTTGTCACGTGAGAAGATAACGAGATGTCAGGGTATGACGGCACACTGTACGGAAAGACAGATTTATATTTGATAATATTAATATCACAATAAAAAACAGATGCAAGATTGTGGTGTTTATTTTTTTCATAGTTTAACATGCACCAATCATGTGTTATGTTTATCGCATCTGATAACGACGAAACCTCTCCGACTAACCACAGAGATTTGAGATCGTCATGAGAGCATGCAAACTTTTTCACCAAGTTCAGAAAAGCTTCTCTATCCATCCATCTATCTGTCTATCCATCCATCCATCTGTCTGTCTATCCATCTGTCCAAAGATCAATCTATTTTCCCATAATTTCCAATGTACATAATCTCTCTTCGGCTGCATATCCCATGATGTACATCCATCCATCTATCCATCTATCTATCCATCCATCCATCTATTTTCCCAATGCACATAATCCATCTCTTCGGCTGCATATCCCATGATGTACATCCATCCATCTATCTATCCATCTATCTATCCATCCATCCATCTATCCATCCATCCATCTATCTATTTTCCCAATGTACATAATCTCTCTTCGGCTGCATATCCCATGATGTACATCCATCCATCTATCTATCTATCCATCCATCTATCTATCCATCCATCTATTTTCCCAATGCACATAATCTCTCTCTTCGGCTGCATATCCCATGATGTACATCCATCCATCTATACATCTATCCATCTATCTATCCATCCATCTATCTATCCATCTATCCATCTGTCTATTTTCCCAATGTACATAATCTCTCTTCGGCTGTATATCCCATGATGTACATCCATCCATCTATCTATCTATCCATCTATCCATCCATCCATCTATTTTCCCAATGCACATAATCTCTCTTCGGCTGCATATCCCATGATGTACATCCATCCATCCATCTATCTATCTATCTATCTATCCATCCATCTATCTATTTTCCCAATGTACATAATCTCTCTTCGGCTGCATATCCCATGATGTACATCCATCCATC
>JANCOA010000034.1:2750705-2762398 GCA_024363135.1 Leptodoras oyakawai
CCTTAATAATAAACACCTTCATTTAAAAATAGCATTTTGTGTTCACCTGTGTTGTCTTTGACTAATATTTAAATTGGTTTGACGTTCTGAAACATTTAAGTGTGACAAACATGCAAAAAATCAGGAAATCAGGGAGGGGGCAAACACTTTTTCACAACACTGTATGTATATATATAAATAAATATATACAGATTGGCAGAAAACAAGTCTAATCTTAAATAAAGAAACGTGTAAATTACATAATACAATATTTTTTTCTCAGTGTACAGCCACAGGAAGTTTATACTTTTAATCCCTGAACTGTAAAGTATTAATCTGCAATCCAGCAAGCAAACGTTTCTCTTCCAGACATTCAGACGTTAGTTGCATAATGTCTATAGAAACTGCTTTCACACTAAAACAGAGTAAAATACCTAAAGGTTAGTATTCCCATTTCAAAATTTAAATATCATTAAAACTATAGTTGATTCACAGCTTGTAAAACTTGGGTTACCTACTGTCCAGCTTCAATCAAAGTTAGCACCAGTCTCCCAGGCACACTTGCACAGTGCAGCACGTAGTCTAGAGTCGTTTTGTGTCTCTGAAAACATGGCGGAAGTCAGTGGAGTTGTGCTGTTTTTACAAGTCTTACCTTTTGGAAAACACTGCTAATTAATTTGCCTTCATTGTGTATAATCTTAAATAAAAAAAAAAAACCATAATTGTATTTTTTACTCAACATACCCATCATATTATTCCAGTTTACAACCATTGAGGTTTTATATATAGCAAATTTTCATGGAAGAAAATGTAATGAAAAGATCATTTGTTACATACCAAAGAGACGTTTCTGTTCTACGCCTTGATCCAAAGTAAATGTTCAGGAGGAAACAGCATCTTGTATATTTATAGTCTGGCCTGTTCTATCTTATGTAAGGGGTATATCCAATAAACAACTTCTTTGTACTTAAACAATGAGAAGTCTGTGAAATTGACAAACTAAATCTGGAAGCATTTTCAAAGGGCATAATAACGTGCTGCATTTTTAATCTCATTATATCCGTCTTGTAAATTCAAAACTTGTAACGGCTTTTCCTGTAGAGTGGTACATTCTGCACAGAAAAACATCACGCTTCGAATTCTTTCAAAATGAATTCCTTTTAAGGAAAACGTAGCTTAAAGGCGAAAGATCGGTCAGTCTTAGAAGAGCTGTAAGTAAAGTGCTTTTCTTTAACATGTTCCCAGATAACAACTCCAAAATCCAATCCAGATCAGTGATTAGGTTGTGAGAACTGTTCTGTGTACAATTGAAGTACATAAATGCTGCAATTTCATTACTCACATAATTAAAAAAACACACTTGACTCACGACCACTAATGTTATATTCATCTAAAAATAATTAATTTATTTCATACTCATATCTATCTCCCAGAAGGGATACATTTGGGTGTGTCCTGTAACTTCCTGCCTGCTGCAGACAGACACGCACACACACGCACACTTCCTTATACACCCTTCCTGGTTGGATATAAACATTTATATAATATAAACATTTGGATGAAATATAAGTACAGTTATACTTCTACAGTCTGAAGCTATCTTAGATCATTATCTCATCTCATTTAAAATGTGTCTTACATAAAACTGTAGGGCAGGGACCATTTTCCTGCTGAAGGAGGCCACTGCCATTAGAGCAATACCATTGCCAAGAAGGGGTATATTCAGTCTACAACAATGTTTAGGTAGCTGGTGGGTGTCAACGTCACATCCACATGAATGCCAGGACCCAAAGTTTCTAGCAGATTATTGCCCAGAACAGTACATGCCTCTGATGGCTTGCCTTCTTTCCATAGTACATACTGGCCTCCCCCAATAAAGCATGGATGTACAGAATACAGGTAAGAAGCCAAGGGGTACACAGCAGGCCAAGGCGGGTTCAAGGCAGGAAAGGTGTTAAACTCACATGGGCGAAGGTAAAATGCATCATCATCATTCAATTCCTGGGAGAAAACCATAGTGTCGAGGCGGCCGTTTGTCCGCACCGCTCTGATCTGCTAATTCAGGGGACAAAATTCTCCCTTTTACGGATGGTTCAAATGCCGTGCTCCCACAGTGGAGCCGCCATAACAAACTGTAACAAAGCTGGTTAGTATGCTCTCGATGGTGCAGCTGTAAAAGTTTATATGAATATGAAGTGATGGATTATCCTTCTTCAGTCTCCTCAAGAAACAAAGTCGCTGCTGCGCCTTCTTGATGAGACAGGAGGTATTGAGTGTCCATGAAAGATCCTCATAGATATGTATACTCAAGAACTTGAAGCTGGAGAAGCGGTCTACTTCAGAACCATTAATATGGGTAGGAGCGTTTGTGCAGCTCTTGGTTTTCCGGTAGTCCACAATGAGCTCCACCCTGTAGATGTAAAGTTAGAGACAGTAGCTCATCTGTTGTTGCACAGTTTGTGTTAGTCATCCTCTAATCCTTTATCAGGATGCTGGTGACTGGACTTTTTTGGTTGGTGGTCTATTTTCAGTCCAACAGTGACACTGAGGTGTTTAAAAACACCAGCAGCACTGCGGTGTCTGATCCACTCACAGTCTGTAATAGTAGAACTACAAAGTGCATCTAAACATAAGTAAGGAAATGTGTGTTTGGTAGATCATTTCTTTGTTGCAATAATGCCTATAGGCAATAAATTGTATACCCTTGGAAAGCCTGTTAATTTACCTTTTAAATGGTGCCCTATTTGTAAGGAACATGCATTTGTGGAATGAGCAGTAGAGCTGAGAATGTGGGTTGCAGCCATGAAAAATGTGCCAAATCTTCTCTGCAATTGCCAAGCAGCTTATTCTGCCATTGACATGTTTGGTGTTTGGTGGACTGGATGATTGAAGTTTGAAGAAACAAGACATATTGGCAATTGAACAATTTATTCATTTAACAAACAGGAGCCTTAGTAGTGTGTACACAGCCACAACAATCAGCCTGGGCACACACTGCTGTGGGACGGCATCCCATTCTTCAACCAGCATTTGTTGCAAGTCAGCCAACGTGGTTGTCTTGGTCACTCTGGCACAAACAGCACGCCCAAACTGATCCCACAAGTGTTCAATGGAGTTGAGGTCAGGACTGCTGGCAGGCCATTCCATCCTCTACACTGCCGAATTCTGGAGGTACTTTGTGGGGGCGAGCGTTGCGTTGTCATCTTGGAGGATAGAGTTCGTTCCCAGACTCTGGAGATATGGGATCGCCACTGGTTGCAGAATTTCATCTCTGTATTGAGATTGCCTCCAATGATGACAAGCCTCATTTTTCCAGTGAGGGAGATGCCCCCACACAGCATCACACCTCATCCACCAAAAGATGTTACTCTATTGGTGCAGCAATCAGCATAATGTTCTCTGTGTCTTGTCCACACTTTTATCTTATGATCCAACTGCCATAGGTAGAATCTGGACTTGTCATTGAACATGGTGTTGCCAACACCAGCGCAAGTAGGCCTGACGGTGAAGCGCAGTCATGGCAGGCCTCCTGGCAACCCCATGAGACTGAATCTGGGGGTAACAGAAGCTCAAAACAATAGCAACAGCAGAATAAGCTGTTGGCAATGGCAGAGAAGATTTGGCACATTTTTCATGGGCACAACCCACAATCTCAGCTCTACTGCTCATCCCACAAACGCATGTTCCTTACAAATGTGGCACAATTTAAAAGGGGAAATAAACAGGCTTTCCAATGGTATAAGATTTATTGCCAAGAAGCATTGTTACAACAAAGTAATCTACCAAACACAAATTTCCTCACATTATGTGCTATGTTTATATGGTAAGTGGAACTGAGAAAAGGGACAATGAGTGTAGAGGAAAGGAGGTGGTCATAATGTTATGCCTGATCAGTGTACAAAAATAATTCACAAACTAGGTTTACAAATATGTATTAACTTGATAATTACCTCATGAATGTAATATATAATAAATGTTTATATAAATGTGAATAATTATATTAATACATACTGAAAAAAAAACCCAGCTAATTATATTATATTAATTAATTAAAAAACATCCACATTGCTAGCTGCTTCCACTACATTGTACCTCTGGAAATAGGCCTGTAAACTGACTATGTTGATATACAATTAATCTGTCCATTACATTTTTACAATATTTATTTGCAGCATTTTATTGCAGCAGGATTAATTAAATAACAGTTCACTAATTACAGTACATTCCTGACATTTATCACATAATCTGAATATTATGATTCCTCAGTCTAACAGGAGGTGATGATATTATGTACATTGTTTTCTGCTTATCACATTTTAATCGCTTCAAGTTTACTTTCATGTTTCACTAGATTACAACATCGTAATAAGTTAACGACTAGTGTTGCTTACCCTCAGTGTCCACTTTATTAGGAACATCTTTGCACCAATCTTTACATATGGTTGATTGAAGTCCCTGCTATAAGAAAAATCCATCAGAGTGAAGAGAATCAAAGGAAACAGGAGGTTAATGTCATGCCTGTTTATTTTCAGAATTATACAATTTTTAGAAGTATAAATATTTGTATAGAATACAACATCTATGACATCCATAGAGCTTCCACTGCATGAAATACAAAACTCAAAACCACGCTTTTTATTGCACAGATTCTAAAGACAGATGATGATGATGAAGAAGAAGAAGAAGACGATGAAGCAGGGCCGTTTATACAAACACTAGCGTCACAGGTGACAGAAAAGAAATTTTCAGAAAATATGCCAGACGCTTAAGACCCGACAGATTCACGATGGATAGATTGACTATACCATAGACTGACAATCTTAAACTGCACAACCTGCCGGAGAAGGACGCCATGCAAACACTACAATCGCAATGTCCTCTGACGTGGAACACAGATTTGGCAAATTAATAACACAATATTCAAAATATACATCCAGGAATTCACTGTAAACAAAGAAATGTGCTTAGTTAAGGATTTTACATCAGTCATCAGATTAAAAAGGCATGGGAACAAGAAAGACAGTCCATCGAATAAACATTTATAGTTTGACCATATTTATGCCCTGTTAAACATTCACATTCCTTTAATGCTCTTGTCCTTCATTATTAATTCATCTTTTAGTCCAAATACAAAGTAACATTAACAATAAGGTGCATTTTGTCTCCTCGCACTACAAACACTACATTTGCAAAGCTTCACGAGGATTTCTGATTTTGCTAATACTGCTTAAAATCTCTCCAATTCATCAGTTTTTCTCAACATTCATCACTTTTTAATTATAATTTCGTGACTTGTTTGACTCCTTCTCGTTCGGCTCCTAAGCGTTTGTAAGGTCTTTGCGATCTACAGATAACTAGAATATCACTTTAATATAATAGATTAGACTATTTACGGCAAAGTCACTAAAATATCTTTTCAGTTAGGTTTATATGACATAAAGGACTGATTACTGAGTCATTTCAGAGCACAGATCACACACAAAAATGGACAAATAGCATCTTATTCTAATGTTATGTGTCATTCCAGAATGTGAAAGTGCTACTAAATGACTTGGATGACTCGGAGACGATACACACATTACAGTCATATATTAAACGAACGAATTTGACAGTATATTTCAGACATGGATTTAAAGGTACAGCTAATGGACAGTGTAAAAACACTAGATTATTATTACACGTTCCACTTTTATAAGTATTATACATTGTACTTGACTGATTGAGCAATGGGCAATAAACGAGACAGGACACAGGGACACTAGATGAACGTCATGACTGTCCACCCTGATGATCATAAACATGGTCACAGTTTAAACCCTTGAGATCTGGTTTCCATTTGTAGATGGCCAAACAGAAATAATAGCCCTAAATATGTGAAAAATGTGTGGAAAATGGGGAAAATAGTCAGAATTATAATAGACATTCACTTCTGTTCTTTAAAAAATAGAGCTTTTTCACTATTTAGCATTCCTTTGTTCCATCTTTTAGTTAATCAGCAACAATCAGAGGCCATTGCCTAAAACACATTTGCGTATGAGTGCGATTACTGCTTTTAGTGCCTGTGTAATTTCAAGTATAGATCACATAAGAGGCCAAGACTTTGCCTTTTTTCTATTTTTCGACTAGCTTATTTCAGACGCCATCGCGAAATCTTTGATGAGCAACAAACATTACAGTATACAAACATTTATGACATAGCAAAATATATACATATAAAACACACAACACTTATATTCAGAATCATAGTCCTGATTTGACGGATCAGCATTTGTACAATTAACGTTGCTGTATGTACAGTACATTGCATAAAAATGAATATTTAGTAAATGCATGTGAAAGGAATGTGAATTTTGACACAACCTGCTAAGAACAGCAAGCTGGACTGCCCAAAAATACTCTAAGGCCCCTTCCACTAGATATGAAACCAGAACCCTAAGATGATTCCATTATAAAATAGTTCTAGGTGAGAAGCACGGGATAAACGTGCATTCCCTCGGCCCAAAACAAACTTTGCCTTTAAGTAGGTCAAAGCAAATGAGAACGAGTATAACAATGAGACAAAAACGACAGTGGTGGTATTTTTTTTTTCCTACATGAACAGTGTGTGCTGAGAGATCAGCAGCATTGCTACAAATACTTTCTTTGTGGCTTTGTGAGTGTGAACAAAACCACTGCAGTACAACTAGCCTTTATATGGATTGAGAAATCCTTTTTTTTTTTTTTTTTTGTATGTCTCGAAATGCAGAGCGATTCCAACGACTCCTAAACAACGCAGAGTTCTTGTTTGGTACAATCTAAATTGGCACAGTTCATTTTACGACTCAAAGGCATCAAATCCCTCAAACAGATTGCACGCATCTTTTCTATACTCCACGTAACCTCTTTTCTCATGATGCAAAATGTCAATCAGCAGCAAATCAGGTACATTCAACCCCAGAACTTTTCAGACATACTACATACTACAGACTAGCATACACACTAGCACTCAAAGCTCTCGCCATCCATGAAACACTGAAGTAACAGCTTCATCGGTCCTCAGAATGGAAGGTGCTATAATACAATGCATGAAACCTTAAAAAAAAACAAAAAACAAAAAGAAATTTCCTTGCAGTCTTTCTTAGAAAAGATGATTTGGATTTGGCAACCGTCGATTTCCCCGCTGTCACTTCTTATTATTCGAACCACGAGGCAGATCTTTGGACTGCTTAGCGCGAGGTGAATCTGCGCCATCCTTCGGCGACGTTACTGATTTCTGTGAGTCTTTACAGTTTACTTTCTGCAAGGATTCTGTTGACTTTAAGGTCTCCACTATGGCTCCAGTACCCTTACTTGTAGGAGATCCGCCCGGTGTGTGAACCTTAACGGTAGGTACAGGTACAGAACCAGCTTGAGGACCTGTCTGGGGCAAGGTCTCTCTCTGTGGTTGAGTTTTTGATGTAGAAAGAATGGACTCTCTCTGCTCCTTTGGTTTGAGATCGGCGTTGTCTTTAATGATCTGCACTGCCGTTTTGCTTTCTTGCGTTCCTCTTTCCTCAGTTGCTTTCCCACTCTGGTGTGTAACAGAAGCAGATTCCAACTTGGCTTTGTTTTTGGAGCTGGACAGCACTGGTTTTCCATAGAAACTAGTAGATGGTTGTGATTGTTTTTTTGTGGCAGTAACAGGAACAATCTCCTTCTTGCAAACATCAAGTATCGGCTTGGTGACCTTCTGACTGGCTACATCTGGAGTACTCTTGACTTTCAGCTTCTCTTCAGGCATGTTTGCTGACTGGATTTGCACAGTATTGCTAGTTTTTTCACTGCCTTTGGCACCAGAATCCTGATTTGATTTGTTGCTGGGGATCTGAGTAGTCGCCTGGACAGACTTCATGCTGTCATTCTTGACTTCTGCAGTATTCTGAGTCTTGTTTGGTATAGTGCATTTTGTATCTTCTTTTGAGCCTGTTTTACTTTGTGGCATTGTATCTTTAGATGATGTAGTTTTGGACTCATCACTTGACCCTTCTGGAACCACCAAAGTCTTATGATCCTTGACCTTGATTTGAGTTTTGACTCCACATGACTCCTGACATGGAGAACTGTATCTTTTACCATCTCCCAGCCCAGTGTTCTGTGTTTTTTTAACAAATCCATCTTCTTTGGAGAGAGGATCTGTACTTTTCTGGATCTGTCTGTTTCCTGAGACAGAACTGGTTGGTGTTTTGGATATTATTTGCTGAGACTGTTTAACTGCAATGCTGTCTGATTTTACGTCAACGGATGGCTGTGGGCTTTTGTGTACATTCTGTGGCGAATGGAGCACCACAGCAGAAGTGGTCTTAAGAGGAGCACCTTTGGGAGATGCATTGAGTGTGTCCTGTTTGTTTTGAAGATTTGGATCTGGAGGCAACTTGATTTCTGTTGCTGGTGAAGCTGTGGCAGAAGAAGGCGTGGTAGACACTGAGGTTAAAGGTGAATTCTGTGGAACAGACACTTTTTCTTTTTGTAAACCCTGTCCGTGGACCTGTGTTGATTGCACATTTAACACTGGTGTGCTACTTGCTGTGGTCTGTTCATGCATCTTCTCTGAAATCTTATGAACATTTTGAGCTGTGCCTTCTGATTTCTGCTTATCACACACCCCAATGCCACTTTTGGAATCTAAACCTGACTTCTGTGCATTAAAAGTTTTGTCTGGTTTTGGAGGCAAAATCTGTGCCGAAGCCGTTGTTGAGCTCCGAGCTCCTATGGCATCACCTCTGACAGTAGACTGATGAACCTCCTGTGGAGCCACAGTTAAGCCCTGTGTATTCGGTGCTCTGTCTTTCTCCATGATTATTTGGCTGTTATTTGCAACAACCTGCTCTGAGTTTTGTGGACTGACAAGGATCTCTCTCACATGTTTATCTTTATCAACACTACAGAGCTCTGAGGATACAGATGGATTTTGCTTGATGACCTGGTCACGGGTCACTGGAGTCTTCGTTTCCTCAGTGTTGTTTTGCAGAGTAGGATTTTCCTCTTGATTTTCCATCTCATCATCTTGGTCTTCATTGCTGACCTCCCTTATTGAGGGTGTTTTCCCACAAACAAAATGAGTGCTGTGTCGAGCAGGCCTCATCTCCTGTACCGTTTTCAACTTAGTCTCTGGTTTTCCACCTGTTGGCAAATCTGTTGGCTCTATTTTACTGGATATGGCCTGTAGCTTGATTCCTTCACGCTGCTTAATTTTATCATGAGTGACTTCATGGATAACCAAACCAACAAGACTGTCTCTATTGCATGTGAGTTCTTCTTTTCCTGCATGTTTGTTGCTCAGAGACCCAAGACTTTCTGTCTCTGTGGATGAATGTGTCTGTTTATGTGTGGAGATCTGGGGCTGCTTTTCACTCTGGTTTTGCAGAACTCCAGCTAGACCACCACAATCAGCTTGGCTGCTGGCCATTTTGGACAGACACGTATCAGTTTTGGAGATCCTGGGCCCAGAGAGCAGTCCTATGTCTAGCGTGCCCTTTAGTGGTTTCAGGGAAGACACAAGTCGTGCTTCTAATTTGTACTCAGATGAAGTCTTTCTGATGGAACCCTCAGTGGATGAGATAATCTGAAGCTTCTCCACGGCACTCTCTCCTCGCCCACTGAATAGCTTAGGGCTTAAGGAATCTGTGTTGATTCCAGAAGTAGTGATTCCAGCAGCATCCAGCTGGAGACTTTTGGATCTAGTGGTATTAAAGTGAAGGCTTTCATGAATGCCAGGGGTGATTCGACACATACACTCCTCACGCTCCTCAAAGGACTGCCTTTTTCGAGCAAATTCCATATTAGGAGCTTTGAAATCGAGTCTGTCTGGTTTACTACCCTCTTTAATCTGCCAGGACAGCTGTCGTTCTACCTGAGTTGGGGCTGATCTTATACTCTCATTTAAGATTGAGGCAGAGTCTCCAGTGCTGCTTATGGAGTCGGTAATGCTTTCACATGCTCTTGTGTTTAATTTTTTATAAAGAACATCTTTTACTGTAGCACCAGCAGCTTTGTTATCAACAGAGCAACACCCAGTGGTGCTTTGGGTAGATTCAGCCTCCTGAATAGCATCTTGCTTTTGCAGAGATTCTCGCCTCTCAGGCCAGTCCTGTCTTTTTGCTACCACTTTGGCCTTCAATTTCTCTTTATCAAGATCCTCCACCATTTCCTGGCGACCAACCTTACGAGTCACAGGCCGTTTCAGGCAGCCCTGCTCAACAGGTCTTACTCGGGTAATGGTGGGAAGTTCACAAGAGCTCTCCTCCACACACTGAAGTGTGTGCTCACCTCCGGATGCAACTCCAGCCTGAACTTCCTCTTGTGTCACCTCCAGACTGTGTTTCCGGGAGCAAAGGTGCTTTTTGTCCCCAGTGTAGGATGGTGAGAGCTTTTCTTCTGACTGAACCCTTTTAAGGAGTGGAGACCGAGGGGGTTCAGCACTTTTAGGGCGTACCATGTGCCTGACGATTGTAGGGGGAGAGTGCATCTTGGCTGAGAAGGTCTGAGTAGTTTTGGAGCTTCCCACTGAGTGAGTGAGCAAAGGGGAAGGAGAACGCTGAGGAGAGGTGGGCTGAGGAGTTGGGGAAGGTGTTCGAGCCAGTGGGGACAGTGGGATGCTCCCAGCTGATTTCCGGCGGCTCTGACGAAGCCGCTGCCCAGGCAACTTGGGGCCCAAACCGTGCAAAGTGTTAGGACGTACATGGCCAGAGCCAGCAGGGGAATTTGGTGCACTGGAGCTGGGGGAACTACTCTGAGAGGACGTGCCACCTGGGTATACAATGAAAAATAACACAACATAATGCATAATGTGTCGTTGTTGAAACAAATCAACTTGGCAACATGTACACCCTTAAAAGGTATGGCTCTGACCTGATTGATTGAAGTCTGGCGTGGGCCGGAAGGAGGTAGTGGGGGAATGTGGAGACAGGCTGTGTGTGGGGGATCCTGGCAGACTCTCCCCTGAGGACAGTGATCGGTTTAAGGAGGTAAAGCTGCGGCTGGTGTGGAGCAGAGGAGAGGGCTGCATGGCAAAGCGCCTGAACACTGACCGTCGTCTGGGAAGGCAAAGGTTTTGAAATTCTTGTTGATCGATGTTAAGAGTAAACGTAATGTAAATAAAGCTAGTGATGAAATAAGCAACAACCCCATGGATAAATTAACATGGTGGATTACATTGGAATTTATAATACAGCATTACATTTATACATTTTCAGTTTGCAAAAGAAGCAGCTCTACCTTTCTTGCGTCTTCTCCTTCTTGGGCTTCTTGGTTCTCCTTATCATTTTGCTTCGATAACTATTCCTTCTAGCTGGACCCGTTTTGATTGAAGTATTCTCAAAAGGAGTAGTGGATATGGCAACTTTGCTTCCACTCTAAGAACAAAGACATAGTTTTACTTTACTGCTTTTAAACTAGAATCTATCTATAGAGCTATACGTACTCTAGAGCCATAGCCAACACTACAGGCATTTTTTTTAAATAAAATTCCCATGCAGCAAATCCAGTTGTCAAATATGGACATATTTAGTGACATCCTGATAAAGCAGTGGCAGAACTATGTGGAAAAAACTGTAAACCAAAATAGCTGTAAGAGTGGATGTGTAACATAAAAAGATATTAGAGATGAATAATTCTTGATGTGTTCATTCAGTCAGTCAGTCATTTTCTGTACCGCTTATTCCCAGTTACGGGGTCACGGGGGAGCCGGTGCCCAGCCG
>JANCOA010000034.1:3068143-3080758 GCA_024363135.1 Leptodoras oyakawai
GCCGGCTGGGCACCGGCTCCCCCGTGACCCCGTAACTGGGAATAAGCGGTACAGAAAATGACTGACTGACTGATATTTAAGTCTAAAATCTATAAGTCTAAATCTATAAGTATAGAATTGTTGGTAGTGGTGTTTTCTAAGACGCTGTTTATTTAGCATTTATGGGAAAGGTCTCTGTGGCCGGTTAGTACTGGTCTACATTTTCCCAACACTTCTCAATCAATATAATGTATTTATGATCATTGCTTTAGTTGTCTGTATCAGATATTGAAGTTGGTAGCACATTTGCGAGTGGTTGTCTGAGGTAAATTGTTTGGATGGGTGACAAATTAAAGGAAAAATTAGTGTTTGTTTCTCTGTCTCTCTCTCTCTCTCTCTTTCTCTCTCTCTTATGCCATTGGGGGTGTTTATTTATTTTTCTGCCATGGTTCGCCTTCACTTTTTCCCCTTAGAATGAAGCATCACTGAAACTCAATACAACATTCTTCTGACTCATGCCTGTTATCCTATAATGAAACATTTCTATCCTGATGGGAGTGGTCTCTTCCAGGATGACGTGGCCTTCATCCACAGGGCATGAGGGCTAACTGAATGCTTTGATGAGTATGAATCATATGCAGTCACTAGGTCTCCTTCCAATTAAACACATTTTAGAGAGCGCTCTCCACTACCATCATCAAAACACCAAATGAGTGAATATCTCTTGGAGGAATGGTGTCCATCCCTCTGCCCCAACACCTTACTTACAGACTGTAGGTTGGTTTTTCCTTTAATTTGTCACCAGTCTCTATGTGGTTATCTGAATCTAACTGGATTACAATCAGATATGCGGTACATCATGCCCAGGCCTGAGACACATCCCTGGTTCCTGGTTTGATCTTGAGCATGTATGGTGTTTTACATGTGTCTATGTGGGTTTTCTCTGGATACTCTGGTTTCCTTCCAAAAAACAAGCCAGCAGGTGAATGATCTATGCTAAAATGCCCTTAAGTGTGAATAAATGTCTAGTGTATATATATATTTATGGATGGTACCTTGTAATGGACTAGGTTCCATGGTGTATTTCCCTCAATGTTTGACTTTTTGCCATTTTTTAACCCAAATTACAAAATTCCATCAATTCAGGTTACGATGGATCACATAAAATAGGCCTAATAAAAATTTGGTCATGTCCACACGATAAAATTCAGTACATCATCAATGCGACATGGTTTTATTATGAACATCTCGTCTACACAGTACAGTGAACCGATGGCCAGTGAATAAGTCAGTAAGAACTACCAGCCAATCATATTGGAGGAGACGGGATTTCTCATAAAAACTGGTGGACTGCTGCTATGTGCAGGGGGGACACTCGCACCGCCAAGTCATAGCCTAACTAAAGCTGCATGCATTGTAATGAAGCAGCAAAGGAGGAATAATTGCAAATAAAAGTAGGCGATGCAGAAACTAATTAAGCAGATGTGTGGAGTTTTTTTCAGGGCCGTTGATTTAATCCCTTTTATGTGTTAAGTTGCTGACTTGCAAAAGAATGAATGTAAAAACTGGATGATGATGATGATGATGATGATGATGATAATAATAATAATAATAATAATAATAATAATTGTCAACATTTGTAGACATGCTTAGTTATCAGAAAATATTCTGAAATATTCTGAAATAAGTTATTCAGACTTTTTGATTTTTGAATTTTTGAATGTTGTCTCCTCTGAAACACTGAAAGAATCACTTAATGAATTTTAAGGTTATCACAGAAGGAGTGCTACTATGATTCCAAAGATTATATAGTATATATATATATATATATATATATATATATATGTAAAACAAATGGTCACATTTGTTACAAAAAAACCCAACACACACACACACACACACACACACACCAGGCCAGGATTTGGTTTGTCATGCTTTATTTCATTAAAAATAATTCTGTAGAAATTGATTAATCATATCTTTCACAGTACAATAAAAAGAAATAGTTTAATCACAGATCTTAGCAAAAACCATTTGACAACAAATGTAGTACATATAGGAGGGAGAAAATAAAAAGTTTTCTTACAACTTCTCTTACAATGTACTAATTCATCCCCATAAAATCCACTCTAATTATTTGTAGCATAAAAGGGATTTTTAATAAGGGTTTTTTTTTTACTTTTCTACATTATTTACACATTATCCCACTGACATAACCAGCAGGCGGGTTGTTTAATGGTGTTTAAATTGTCAGCTGATTTTTTTTGCTATTGCTGGAAATGATGATCAAGTTGTTGGTTGGAAGAGTAAATATATGAAACTTGAACCAGCTGGAATTGCTGCAATGCTGTAAGGTTTATAAACCCAGGGAAGTGGAGAGAACGAGGAACAAATAGAAGAATAGAGCCCTGAAGAAGAAAAAAAAAAGCGGGCTCTCTGGATTTGTTCTTCATGCACCACAGGTCATGAACGCAGTTAAAGTCTGAAAGCAGACTGCTGTAAGATCTTTGGCTGTTGCGCCATGCATTTTGGTTCAAAAAACCTGGGGCAAGACACGATGGCTGTTTAAATAGACGGCTAAACTTGTGCGTTTGGTCAGTGAAGTCAATGAAGTGAATAAATAATCAACCAAAGGCTCAGGCAACAAAACATATCGCACATGCTGGCCTGTTTTTTCATTTTCACGTCCTTCATGTCCTTTTTTCTTCAGCTCCCAAAGACAAGATGAAAATTCCTCTTTCTGTTCTGTTTTTCTGGATTCGTCCACAGGTTGTGCTGTTGGTAAGTTAAATAGTGGGTCAAAGTGGCGATAATGTCCGTCGTGTTCTTGGGTGCTCAGGAGCATCCCAGCAAGAGGGCACTGGGTGATAAGCACCCTTATTGGGCCTGGAATAAAACATTTCATGGAAGTACGTATAGTTCGATGTGTATGGGCCTTTTTATAATATTCGATCGTCTGGTGCTAAAGGTGATCGTACGCAGTGGTGGTGGGTGGAGCTGTCCGAGACGCAGAGCTGTAGTAATATGGCGAGCCTGCAGGGCAAAGAAAAGATTACTTGAGCGAGAGTGAAGAATTTTGTGAGTGAAAAACAACTAAACACACAAATTCTGCAACAAAAGACAAAATGACCATTCACTGCGTAATCATTTTAAATGAATAAAAAAAAAATTAATGATTGTAAATTTGTTTAAAATAAACTTAAATTAGTTGAAATTATTTTCTCTCATAAAAACAAGCTAAACTTTACTAACATTTTATTAACAGCATTTTATTTTTTTACACATAAACTGTGGAGTTTTTCTTTGTTTGATATATATAAGACATTTTTCTGAGGTAATATATATATATATATATATATATATTGTTTTTTACCAACAAAGGCATCTCTGCATTCCTCTTTACTAATAACACAATTGTTCACATCAAGATTATAATAAAATACTCAAAATAAAATATTTGCGTCTTGAATAGCGCAAGAATGAGAAGATATATAAATGACGCAATTATTCTGCTCGATTTTAATCTTAATGGAACAGGAAGTAAAACATATCTGGTTCTTATATGTTCAATAATAACTATAGCTTTCCGTGAATTAAATCCAATTCTATAGTGCTTTTAACAACACAAAGCAGTTTTACAGAAACCCAAATGCAGATTAAGATTTCTAAACAGGTGACAGTGTCAAGGAAGGAATCTTAAGAGACTCAAAAGGGTTTCACTCCTGGGTGAATAGAAATCATTACTCTGCAAATGTCTACTCAAAAAACAATCACACAGTTTGAGCTGATTAAGCAGCTGGATTAGAGTCTTTATGATTACAGCAGCCGTTATATTCTTAGGTACAAATCTATGAAAAAAACGATCTTTTCGTAGCAAAGCGCTGAAACATTCTTCAGAAATGGCGTGGCTTGAATAAGGAAGACTTTTAAGACAGAATAATCAAATCCGAGTCAGAGAAATGTGGAAAAAGTAGGCATGCAGCGTAAATTAAAGAATGTAAAGAAGGAAAGAATGTTGACGTTTGCTGACTGTAGCTGTAAAAGGTCACCAGGGTCAAAGTTAATGGTAGTAAGTTGTGACTTTCCTGGAAAGGTCCTCGAAAAAAAGGCTGGAACGAACGACAGAAACTAGTCAGTTTGTCCCAGTTTTAGTTTAAAGATAGGAATCTGTCGCTTTTGACCTTATGAGGACATCAGGCTGGTCTCCACAAGGGCACTTTTCTTTCACTGTAGTTTTTATTTAAAAGCATTGGTTCCCAAGTTCCCAAGAACTTTCCTTTTATTTACTGAGGTTATGTATAGGGTGACGTTTTTGGAGTAGTGTTAATTAGATGCATTAAGTCTTCAGTCAATGGAACATCCAAACAAGGGTAGTGAGACAGACTGGTGTGTGTGTGTGTGTGTGTGTGTGTGTGTGTGTGTGTGTGTGTGTGTGTGTGTGTGTGTGTGTGTGTGGTGTTCCAAGGGATGGCATGTGACTGAAACCGTATGAGAGCTGCATGACACAGAGGTCTCCTTTACTTTGTGTACAGGTCATCAGTAATTTTCCAAACGTCCTTAGTGAATAAATTATGGCTTAAGGGCGCTGTAGGTGCAGGTCTACAGCAGAAATCCACCTACACCAAGAAGTAATGATGAAGGCTTTCTGAAAATGTATGCAGAAAGAGGAAAGGACAGGGTTTCCGAGTGGCTTACCGAGTATGCTGGAGTTGGTGAATCTCCACGCGTCGCTGTAAGACGTGTACGGCGAGTGTGTGTAAGCCTGGCCGGAATAATCAGCACCTGCAAGAGAGGCACGCTTTATTAAAACACACGTGCACGCAGAGTTCGTTCAAACAGCTGCTTCATGTCTGCACACCAGCGTTAGAGCGGCCGTAACAGGTTATATAGTACAGATATAATACAGATAACTGAAACCGTCCAAAGAATAAAAGGATTGACATTATGAAAATGACATTATGTAATTTTACAGTTTAATTTTAAGGTCCGTTCCTTTAAAAAGAGTTGATTCCAAGCCATTTGGGATCATTTCGGTTGGTCCATTGATCATGAAGTGAAATATTCACAATCATGGAAGCTGATTTGCTCAAATAATGAAAAAAAAAGGAAATAAGTGGGGCTTTATGGACAGAAATGATATACATTATGGCGAATTAAACAGTAATAAGTTCAATGGTCTGACATTTTACTGATTCCCTTTTAAAGTGACGCTCCCAGATTTGATCTAAATAATAAAGAACATTTTCAGCATGCTTTTTAAATCTTTAAATGTGTTGCTAAATCTTGGAATTTAGCAACACATTTCATCATGTGTACAAACTTGTGCAAACACTTCTATAATATTTCTGCATTTTGAATTCTATGAATCTTCCTGTAATGCTTTATCCAGGAATATTTTGTAAGTAACAGTATGACAGTATGAATAGCATCATAGAACAAGCTGGTTGTATGCTGGAACCTTGCAGGAACGTTATTTTAGGAACTTCCATAGACCTAATAAAGTTCTCTGTAATTTATGCATGAAATGCCGAAATACGTTGAGAACCGTCTTCGGTTGAATTTGCACAGACATAACATTTGCAGCATGATGATTGTAAATGTGACATTTCTAAACATTTCTAAACATTTCTGCAGCATTTTGCGTTCTACGAATATTAACAGTAATGTTCCTATAATGTTAGTTTTTTTTTTGTTGTTAAAAAGCGAATATTGTGTAAGTAACATAACAGCAATAATAAGAAACTGCTGATTAAGTTTTAATGCAGTAATTTTACATTTGGGAGTAGAAGAACATTGATGAAATGTTTTAGAACAATATTCTTTTGTTCTAAAAAACAATCTTTTTGTTTTTTTTTGATGAAATTTCTACATAAATAGTAAAATTCCTTAAATCAAATTTGCATGGACAACTATTTTAGGCTACAAACATCTTAATTTGGTGCCACAATATCTTTTTGCTTTTCTATAACTGAAATATATTTGAGACGAATCACATTGTTCACACCGTGGATAATACAGCGTGTGAGAAATGAGCATTACTACGATTATGTTAGCGAGACCGTATGATTGCTTGTGAAAATGTACGTTTTAATCAAAAGCGGCTAAACAACAGCACATACATACATACATACGTACTGTTGTTGGCTAAATCCACTCTGAAGCTAAGGCCGTAAGACCATAAGATGTGAATTATTTTGAAGAATATGATCAGATTTGGGATGTCGTAACTACAAACGTGAAGAATGAATTTTAATTGAAGTGATAAACCCAGCAACACAGTAACACAGACTCTGGTTTCAATTCACAGCTGGGCCAGGCGGCACTTTAAGTGAAGTGCAGGGCGGTGAAAAAGACAGCTCAGATTTATTTGTGCTTGTAAATCGATTTGCCTGATTTATTAAATATTGTCGTTTAATTTGAAAGGATCATCTACTACATAGCTGCTTTTGCACTCTCTCGGCTGTGAGGTTCCTCTGGCACTTATGGATGCCTGTTTGTCCTTCTTCCGCCTTAGCACATCATTCACTCGGCGGTTAAGAGCGCCGTGTAAACCATTAATCCCGTAACCAGGTGGAGGGCTGGGAGGGTAAAAATCCCTCCGCTCACTGGTGCGTACACCTAGCCTCCTCCAGCGTCCTTTCTCAAGTGTCACCCCCACAGCCACCCTAACCCCCACCCTACACCAAGCCTCCAGCTTCCGCTTTATCACCACCACCACCCTGCCCTCTTGGCTTCCCTCATTCTCCATTCTCCCTCCTCTTCCTTCTTTAGCCCTTCACGCTATTGCTGTTGCTTTTTCTTCTCTCTTTTCTTTAAACATTCCAATATCTAATTGGTAATTATGTCAGCTGGATTGATTCCCCGTGTGCTTAGCCTCCCTAACTCCTCCCCCCCTCCATCAGCGAGGCTCGGGGAGTAATTGTGTATGAACGCCTCATCTCAGCAAGCCCACCAGAAAAATAATAAATCAGACCCTCTCATTTCGCGCTTCGGAGAACAGACTTCAAATAAAAAAAATAAAAAAAAACAGAGTGGTTCGCTGCACCACACCACACCACACCACACCACACCATGCCGTACCACACCACACAAGAGTCCCTTTCTGTCGTTTCATTAGCTTCCATAAACAGTATATGTATGTGTATATGTGTACAGGTCTTGGATATTTTGTAGCCCTTTTCCTAAGAATAAGACCTTCATTGATGCCACCCATTGTTATTTCACTTTTCCTTTTGTGTGGCCTCATAGTTCCCATGGCAATGTGTGGGCTGGGTGGCGTCGAGGGGGGTGGAGGTTACGGGCATCAGGGTCTGCCCTCTGGCGCGACGCAGTTCACCAAAGCGAGCAGGGTACTCATTAACCCACCTCTCCTTCCTGTTAAGCATTCTCTTCCTGACTCTATGTCCCTTGCTTTTCTTAATCTTTATCTTTCTTTTACTCTCTTTCCCCCCGGACTTCATCTAATCTCACAATTTCCTCTAATCATGTTCTATTTTTATAACAAGGCATCTATGAAGTTTAACGTTCGCCTCAGAATGCAGATCCAGAACAATGATAGAATAATATAAATAGAATAATATAAAGAGAGGACGGGTACCTGCTACCATTCCCGTGATAGCCGAGGACGAGTAACCTGTCTGTCCGGCTGACGGGATGTGTGGAGGATATCCGGGGAGGGTGGAGCTCACCATGTCTCGCCCTGTGCGTTAAAAACAAAAGGCTTGTATTAGTGTTTTATGCTGTGTGAGGTTGTTTTAACCTCATGAAGATGAATTACAGTTCAAAAAATGTTGCTGATGGAGCTACAAAATACAATGTGAGGCTAATGCACAAGACAAAAAGACAGGAATATCCAGTTATATTCTTTTGGCACATTATACTATTTGCTGTTAACAAATATTTTACTTTTGGAGCACAACACACAACTGTAGTCATACATAATGCACAGAATGGATGCTCAGACTGATTTCTTTATAGCCCAGACTGTAGAGTCAGTGCTCTCTAGATTTGGCTGATATTTGGGATGATATTTGGGCTATAACATCTCATGAACAGTGATAAGATGCAGATAAAATACAGAAAATTTATTATTTATTGATTACAATTGATTATTTAATCCAACCACTGTTTCTAAGAGTAGTAATAACATCCTGGTTTCTAAATATGGTCAACAAAGTCTGATTCTTTTTTTTTTTTTTTTTACCTGTGATGAGAGACTGGCTGCTGAACTGGCTGTACACTGGTGCATGATGGGGAAATGAGTTGAAGGCATGAGAGAAATGCATGGAGCTGTTGCCACCGTTACCCATGGACGCTGGCGACGGAGCAGAAATGGATCCCATTTCCAAGAACGCAGAGTTGGCTATAATGTTAGGTGAGGGGCTTGATCTGGCCCCGTCCGGTGACATTTCCTGTTTCAGGCAGATGGGAAGGGGCTGTAGGGCGTCTGATGGCGGAGCCGTGCATGTGATGGACAGGCGGGAGAATGAAATCATGGTGTTAACTTAAAATGGAAGTGAAATGGCAATGGGTTTTCTTAAGCAGCAAACAAGATAGTGAGTCATATATGAGGCATATGAAATAATGGAGAGCTTTGACTGACACTTGATGCAATATACCAACCTCTGCACCTGTTTTTATGGCTCATTGTAATTAGCTAATTTTATTTCATAATGCATGAATGAGCAAGAGAGGGTAAAGCCACCCACTTAGCACAGTGCCCGGCTTATTCGTGCATAAGATTATTGTGACAGGTATTGTGTTAAGAAGTAATTGGGTTGGTTTTAGAGTGGGTTTTTTTATCTGGCCAATCATCACCTGTCACAACCGCGTAGCCCTGGTGCGTCGCTAGGTTTCGGCCAATGGCGGCACTAGATGTTGCGAGGCTGCTCTTGCCTTCCTCTAGACTTCCACTGAGGAGAGATAGGGGATACAGGGACTGGCAGAGAAAAAAAAAACACAGGTAGAAAACAAAATGAATTTTAAAATAGAATGCCAAAAAAAAGGAAGTACTGTAACAGTAAGAGATGAGAGATTCTCATTAATATAGAGTAAAGGGTATATTCTCGGGTATATTACACTAATATTTCTTTTTAGATCTATTTCTTGGCATAGTGGTCAAATCTGTTCTTTTTATTATCACATATATATTTGAGTATATATCCCATTTCATGTCACACTGTATAATAAAAGTCCTCATCTGACCCATATTTACATGTACCTGCTCAGTCTTGCTGGCGGTGGTAGAACCGAACGTATCGGAGGCGTAGTGATGCCGCTCAAAGCCACAGTCAAGGTGCTGCGATGAGAAATGTTCAGGTCTCAGCTGCTTCCTGGGTCCACCACCACTGCCCTGAGAGTCCACACTGTGCCGACAGCTGTCCTGGTCACCTGGGAGAAGATAGACACAATCAGATGCCAATAAGTCAACGAGTAACTATTTGTTGTCACTGAAGTCGGTTGGTGAAGGTTACAGGGAGGTTAGATTAGGGTGTACGATTACCTTTGACATACTGAACAGAAAAGTGGCGGTTCAATGTCTTTGAGTAAAAATGCAATTAAACATGAAGGACGGTTATCATATTTGAGCAGATTTGGATCATTTTTACCTTTAGAGCTTATTTCAAAGTACATAACAAGATGTTATGGTTCACAGGTAAACAGAGAGGTGCAACAGTAAAGCGATTGCATGATTGTCTGATGATTGTGAGTTCAAATCCCAGTGATGCCACAGCCATCCATGGCCTGAGTCTAGTGCTTTCCTGTAGGTGTGTTATGCCCAGTGCACACGCAGCATTTAAAAACCATGCGGATCTCATGGGAAGCACAGATTAGTTACGGAGAAAATAAAGGGGAAATCTCCAAAAACTAATCCATATTTCATAACATTTTCACCCTTTATATGGACAAAGCATATTAAACTTTAAAAAAATTATATTTATTCTCATTATCCTCTATTTCTATTCTCTTTTTAGAAAAACACAAAGTGATCTCACAAAGTGATATATAATTTTTATCACTTTATATACATTTATTTATATAATTCAAATTAATATCTGAACATTCAAGAGGCAAGTGGATAACATTTATTTTACGAAGATTCTTTTGCCTAGCAGTCATATAAAAGTTTATAATTAAATGGTCTCTGCATACTAAATGTACAGGACAGTACTTGTTATTCAATATAGTAATGATACCTTACATAAGTTATATTATTGTGAATACTGAAAATATAATACACTTGAATAGTCGTTATGAATTGAGGTTTATAATTTATATATGTCAATTTGTATACTACAGCCTCCTGTTAACCGTTCTGTTTACTCGCCAAACATTGTGTACTTCTCTTCATTTTTACTACATCCTCTGGTACTGATGAACTGCAGTTACTTCCTGGCTTCATTTTCAAATACTGCATATATGTATATACAGTGTCTTCTTTTCTTTTCGACAGTTCCCGTTTGCTTTCGTTTAGGAAGCAGTTTAACTATTACCCAGAGTGGACGGTGTTAAAGTGGAGCATGAGCTTACTGTCGTCATGACTCCTCTTGCCGTCTGAGCTGGTCTGTGGAATACCCAGCAGGCCACTAATGGAGTAGGTGGAACCCAGAGAGTCGGACTGAGGCGACTCGGGAGGGGTGACTGCTGAACTTGGAACTGAGAAGATATAAATCAAGCATGAATAAATATGAACGGCTGGAAATAATTAACGAAATGTTAAAGCCTGGAAGCTTTGGAGCTGAGATCATGACTGTGGAATTAATGGCACCTACTTAGTGTGTGACCGGGGCTGAGGCTTTTGCTCTCCAAGGGCACGTTAAATGGCTGTTGCACCTTGGTCCGAATGATCCTGAAACACATGGTGTTAAATATGTTAGTATTAGGTGACACCGTAGCCAAAAATTCTGCTCATTTTCCTCAGAGTATCTGTGTTACCTGTTTATGGAACTGACGCTGGGCACCGTGTCACTATCACACACTCCCTCGGCAAGGAGCCTGTCTCTGATCTCCCAAGCGAACATGGTGGGATTTTGCCGCTTATATTCTGCTATCTTGTCCACCACTTTCGGGGTGGCCACCTTTGGCTTTGAACCTCCAATCACTCCAGGTTTTATGCTTCCTGTCTCATAGTATCTGGGATGAACATAGTTGTTCAATAGTTAGTAATAAGGAATTTCTGTATGGAAGTTATGAACTTAGTATAGAATAATGGACTATGAGTATGGCCAAGCATTGTCAAAATCTACTAAACACTTATTGATTTACTCCTAGCGATACAGAAAAGTTGCTGAATTTTAATAGACTCTATGCCTCGAGACACTCTGGACTAAATTTCTGGCCTCTCACCTGCCCAGGATCTTGCTGACGCAGCCATGGCTGACCCGCAGCTGACGGGAGATGTCGCAGGGCCGAACACCCTGGTGAGCCATGTCCACAATGCGCTGCCGGATGACCTCCGGGAGCGGGCGTCCATTTACAAACATGCCGCCTAGTTGATTAAGACCCCCATGCCCTGGGGGAGAGAGGGGGATGAATATACATAAATGTCATGGTACCTGTACTGGACCTGAGTGCACTCTTTAGTCAGTTGGAATGAAAGTACACCTGGTACGTGACATAAGCACAGCCGTGAGAGCTTTATCAAGCAAATGATGACAAATGAATCAGCAAATGGCCTAGAGAGTCATTTGTGCAAATTATGAATAAAAACCTATTTCAGTTCCCTCAAAGGACACGCAGATATGATTTCTATTTTGGGGAACAGAAATAAAGTCAGTAGCCTATCTCTGAAAATGAAATGATTGTTTATATCTGACTCACAAATGCTTATACATAACCTTTACTGAATATATGTGGAATACTGAATAGCCTGGAAATGTTATTGAATATGCAAAAAAAAAAGCAACAACATAGCATCGTCTAAGAGAATTAGCTTTCATGTAAATAAGTCTGTATGTTACCAAGGAAAAAAACCTTTAATGGTTCATCCATTACACAGCGTCTGCACTTTACATCGACTTAGCTCAGGCAGGATCAGCCGCAGACACGTTTTCTTTTCAAATCAGTAATTACAAAGTGGATTGTGGATCCACTACAATATGAATTCTGTGGAGTTTAACTGAACATTTAAAAAAATGACACAAGCAAAATCTTATGAAACAAGATGAACGATTACGGTCAGAGTTTGCAGCTGGAGCTTTTCTTACGACTTAATTCTGGTGTTCGGTAATTTATAATCGTTTAAAACATTATTGCAACTTTTTTGCTAAGAACTAACATGCATTTTTTTTTCTGGCCAAGTGATTTAATAATGGATTTGTTCTTGGTTTGTTGTAAAATCAATCATTTTAGAATAAGAATAAAAACAAGAATAAGAATCAGACAAATCTTAAAACTAAAAAGAAATAATTTTTATTGTTAACCTGTGACTGTCAAATGGATTTTAATTCTTTAATTTTATATAATACATATAGCATGTATATTATATATATATATATATATATAATATATGTGTATAATATACTAATATATATTTTATTAGCGATATATTTCTATATATATTGTTTATTATTTTTATTTATTTTAAACAAAGCTAGTACAATAACCAGTTTAAAATGACCAAACAAGCCTGTGTCC
>JANCOA010000034.1:3280192-3300192 GCA_024363135.1 Leptodoras oyakawai
CAATGGGTGGCTATTTTGAAGAAACTAGAATATAAAACATGTTTTCAGTTATTTCACCTTTTTTTGTTAAGTACATAGTTTTGATGCCTTCAGTGAGGTTTTCAATGCGTTTTCAATAAAGAAAACGCATTGAATGAGAAGGTGTGTCCAAACTTTTGGCTTGTACTGTATATATATATATATTTATACCTTTAAATAATAAGGTACCTTTATTACTGAATGTCTATAGTGTATTTTATCCACAACATCTTGCATACTTCTTAAATACTTCCTGAATAACTTGGACAAGTGAGGCAATTATTATTATTATTATTTTAACATTTGTTGTATCTTTAATTTGAAATCTAATGCAGCAGCCAGGAAACTATAAGAAATCCATTTTCCATGGAAGCTTATCCAGGCACCCAAATTCTGGAATTTTTGACGCATGTGTATGTTGTCTTTGAGTCCATATCGATTTTCTCTGCCTTCCTTCTACCTTACAAAACACATCCCAGGATCGGTTATGTTACATATACAGCAGGTGCCAATCAGTGTACGTCCAATTCCAGGTATATTCCCACCTCAGCATTCCCATAAAAGGCTCTGGAGCTCCCAAAATCCTGACGAGGTTAAAACTGAAAATGTATAAATGGATGAAAGAACATGTGTGCACTTTTGTATGTGAAAGACTAATTCTTGAATCTTCTATAAATATGAATTGCATGTTTATTACTGCGTTATATTGTATGGTTGTTGTTGTTTTTTTTTTTTGCTATATTCATCTACACATACAGAAAGTCAAGTGCTTGCTCTGTCAAAACCATAAGATTAATGGGAAAATCTGCCATTTTTCAACCACTGGTCATGACACTGAAATTGTAGCTTGTGGTATTGTGCACTAAACATCTGATGCATGTGGCTTGTAATATGAATTGTTATAAACGGTGAAGGAGGAGAATGGGTATGAGTGGAGATGGAGAAGTAACTGAGGTATAGCAGTAGGTGTCACTCTTCCTTCCTCTCTTGGGATGATCATCAGCCAGAGTGTTCTGCTTTCCTGGCTGCTTTACAAACTCAGATCATATCACACTGCATCCTTCTCAACCGAGTTTGTCCGTGCATTCAGCATCCTATCACGCTTTTCATGTACTTAATGCGGCTAGTAATAGTAGGATTATAGACATTTCTCATTGCTGAACCATCAGAGTATCAGTGCGAAAGAAAAGCAAATTATATAGTATTCGTATATAGGCGCATATTTGTGGTGGCTGTGGCTCATGTCACCGTGAGTGATGGCTCCTGGAGCAGGGCTGATGATCAAGCCACACTGGTGTCAACTTACGGCAAGCATGAAAGTGAAAGCTTTTCACCTTGAGCTCCACATCAGCAGCTTTCTCCAAGACCACAAAACCCACAGGCCCTGTATCTGGTTCATAGTCGAACAACAAAAAAACAAGTATTGCCTGTTGTACGACTGTAAATAATGCTGCTCATTAAATATTCATGCTTTCACACCCCCTCATTTAATATAAAGAGGTAGCAAATGTTATATGAACCTAAATATTTATTGATGCATGGCATCATGCCGAAAGCTTCCACTGGTCCTTGTCGCTGGGGTGGTTATCACCAAGTGTACATCTTTTGTATATATATTTAAGTAAATGTATTGTACCATTAAAACTAGGAAAGGGACTTTATGAGGAAAGAACACTCTTTATAGTTGTTATAGGTTATTGTTGATGTGAAAGGTTGTTGTTCGTCTTATAAATGATCCTTCTTGTAGCAAGTTCTCTGCGTGAATCACTTGCCCAGCCTTTGAGTTAGCCCCATTTATTTTCAGTCTTTTTCAGCTCTGAGCTGTGAGGCTATACAAGTAATGACCCCACTTTCAATTTCCAGATCTTTCATCGATGACAAGCAAACCTGATCCCGCCTGCCCAGAGCCGGAGATCTCTCCACTTCCCGGTGTCCGAGTAATGATTATTAATGATGTCACCTGATCGGTACAAGAGCTGCGCATGTAAATTGTGTGTGTGTGTGTGTGAGTGTGTGTGTGTGTATGTGAGTAAAGGAGGGGTTGTGGAGACCATACAGCTGGGAACTGCCACAACAATTGGGGGAGCTGAGTGCAGGGTTAGGGAAACAATACAGTCCAGTGTCCATGTGCCTATCATAATCTCCTTAGCCATGAGTTCCCCTTGCCCTTCCTCTTGTCCTCTGGGATTGCTCCTCAGAGAGCCTATTGTGCTGTATCTGCTATGCAATCATTCCCCTCATTCACCCCCCCAGAACCCCTCCACCACCTCCTCTCTCATTAGGGTCTCTGGTCATACTCATATTCCAGCCTGGGAAGCATTTTGGGCATTAAGGTTCAGGTGGTTATTAACATTGGATCTCTCTAAGCCTAATCTCTTCTAGGTTCAACAGGAACCTAGATTGTTCAGGTAGTGTGCCATAGCCAAGGTATCATACATGCATCCATGGATAGCTACAGTAGGTGTGATTCCAGGACCATTTGGGGAATGATGATCAACAAAGATCCAGGAAGAGATTCAGGAATATTTAATTTAATCATCTATCCATCCATCCATTAAAACCACCTACTTAATATCATGTGGGTCCCCCTTGTGCTGCCAAAATAGCTCAGATTCACTGACTTATAGACTCCACAAGACCTCTGAAGGTGTGCTGGGGTACCTGGTACAAGATGTTAGCAGCAGATCCTTGCATTACTTTCAAGTTGCAAGGTGGGGCTTCCGTGGATCGGACATGTTGTCCAACGGATCCCTGCATCAGATTATAATTGAAGAATTTGGAAGAAATCAACACTGTGAACTCTTTGTCATGGTCCTCAAGTCATTCCTTGAACATGCTTTGCAGTATGGCAGGGTGTGTTATCCTGCTGAAAGAGGCCACTGCCATTAGGGAATGCCATTACTATGAAGCGGTGTACTGGATCTTCAACAATATATAGGTACAAGAAGTCAAAGTAACATTAAAATGAATGCCAGGACCCATAGTATCCCAGTAGAACATTGCCCAGTGCATCACACTGCCTCTGCTGGCTTGCTTTTTCCCATAGTGCATCCTGGTGCCATCTCCTTCCCAGTAATTAACTGGACCTTCTTCCGTTGCTCTGTGGTCCGGTTCTGATGCTCTTGTGCCAATTGTAGGTGCTTCCAGTGGTGTACATGGGTCAGAATGGGCACTCTGACCGGTCTCTGGCTAGGCAGCCACATATGCAGCAAGCTGTGATGCATATGCAGCAAGCTTTCTATCACAGCCAGCATTCAGCAGACAGGATAGGCTTCACTGTCCAGGCGCATCAGTGATCCTTGGGTGCCCATGACCTTATTCTTGGTTCACTGGTTGTTCTTCCTTGGACCACTTTTGGTAGATACTAACTGCTGCATTCAGGGAACACCCTACAAGACCTGCCATTTTGGGGATGCTCTGACCCAGTCGTCTAGCAGTCATAATTTGTCAAAGTCAGTCAAATCCTAACATTTACCATTTTTCCTGCTTCTAACACAACTTTAAGAAGTGGCTGTTCACTTGCTGTCTAATATATCTGACCCCCTGACCGGTGCCATTGTAATGACATGATCAATGTTCTTCACTTGACCTGCCAATGGTTTTAATGTTATGGCTGATCAGTGTATATTCAGTAAGCTCTTCATCCAGGTTAGGCTCATGGTTGACCTGAAACCTATCCTAGGACACAGTGTAGGTCACCATGCATACACATATTTTCACCTAGAAGCAATTTAATATAGCCATTTTTTTGGGAACTGGGAGGAAACCTGAGAACTCCAAGGAAACCTATATGGTGATGGGGAGATCATATCTAAATGTAGACAGTAAGCCAAGTTCAAAATTGCGAAATATTTCAATATTTCAATATTTCAAAAGCAGCAAACAAGGAGGACGTTTGAGACGATCCTTATTCATTTTGCTTTGTTGTGCAAATATGATTTTATTATGATATTAACGTTAATGAAGATTTGAAACCGTTATTTAGTATGCAAGCGATATTTCTTTCTGCAAGGCATTTCCACCACATTAAATGAGCAGAACAATACTATAAGTGTACAAAAGACACATGATTCAGATTCACCATTTAAACCAACAAACACTCTGTGCAACACTAAGCAACAGCCTTTTTATATGCGTTACAAATTTAGCAGTTCGTATTGGATTAGGATGTAACAATGGATCATTTCTGTGCCTCTGTGTATCAAATCACATGTTCAAGCTTGAAGGATTATTGATGCTTTTAACATCCTCTCCTCATATTCATGAATGCTGATAATGCTAATGTACCATGACTGTTAATGGCCAAGCACTCTGGGTGATAACTGATGCTATCTCACGTCCCCTCTCTCATTTCTCACCCGGAACACAACACATCATCCAGATAAACAACTGATCTAAAAGTTTTCTATTACATAGCTTTTTTTTTTGTTGTTAATGTTTCTCACTCCATGTTTTGTCTGATGATGCTTCTGTTGGCCCAGAGGTCAAGTGACAACAAAATGGGAGCATGGTCTGCCCCCATATTAAGGGACTTTGTATAGGGGCAGATCCTGGGAGACCTTGTCACACTATGCAAACCTTATTACACCGTCAGTAGTTGCGGAAATGCAGGACCCTAACTGCGGATTTAGGATATAATTAGGATGGATGATGGGTTTTTTTGGCAGCCTCAACATATGGCAATAGCTGATCAACATCTTCCAGGAAGTCTCCTTCTGTATCCTCCCAGCTTCTTAGCCAGCAGTAACAGGTCCTTGGGGTAGATCTGGAGAAAAGAAGTGCATAAAGAAAATAAAGAAAATGGAACAGTTATGTATGATGCGCAATCATCTGTCCTTGTGTGATGATGGTTACTATCCTCTGCCCTCAGCTGTCACGGGAAAGGGGGACACATTTTTTATTCTACTGTCAGCCTATGGTTGGAAAACCACCGTGGTGAACATCCATTTTTGATGTACAGACCTTATTCACTCTGTAATAGTTGCAATATATACATTGAAATGGTTCTATACATGGTGGACACACTGTTTGCACTTGCTCTTTGATTATTTATTTACTTTCTTAATGACTTTTTTTTAACCAAATTTGACATAAAAACCAGCAAACCAGCAAAATCATTAATATGGTTGTCATGACAACTGCACCTCCACCTACAAAAATGTAAATACTTTGAGCATGTGGCAACATGATTCCTGCCCCAATGGGCCTCTGTTAGAGCTTATTCACATGTTTGACAACTAGATGCAAATAATAACTATTGTGTTAAATAGGGAAATAAACTATTAAGAAAATATGAAAATGAATAGAACTTCTGTGAAATATATTTTTTTAATTGTTGGTCACTCACAAGATGTAGCTGGTATTTTAGCAGAATTTATAGAATGTGATGTGAATGAGGCCTATATAAACATTTGTTGAACAGTTGATGAATATGTCAGAGCTCTGACTTTCCAACCCCCCCTAAATAATTGAATTTGTTATTTAACTGACTACGACAGATAATGCTATTAAGAAGAGGAACCAGGAAGGACTACAGGATATGAAGACTAAATGGAGTTTTACTTCTATAACCCCACCTTGACTCTCCAAGCTCTTGAAAGACTAAATGGGGTTGTAAATTGAATGCTCTTTGGAATGCTCGATTGTGTTGTCTGTTCGAGACTTGGCACAGATTGTGCAGCTTGCCACCCGCAGCAGAGCAGGCACAAGAGGCAATATATTGGCGTTCTGAATCATCTCATCTCATTGTTGACAGGACAAATTGAAATCTCTCTGAAGATGTCCACTCCATATCTCATGTGCTATTTCATGATTAGTATGGGCCAGAATATGGTCCAGACATGTATACTTAAAAATCATATTTTCAACCTCCTGCTTCTCCCTCTCCACTTCTTTTAAGGCTGCAAATGTGGCCTACTATACGTTCTTGCTTGCTTCTGGGTTAATTTGCACTGAATGTCCTCCTTCTGAGAACTCAGAAATGAAATGGTTTAGGTCAAGGATGTTTTAAAATCGGTGCACCCTCGCAGGCACTTGTTCGGAGATCATTTATGCATGCAGATTCTCACGCCCTTTATTTCCCATACGTGCAAATCTGATTCCATGGATGAAGAAGAGTTTATAGTTGCTTCCTGGAATTATTCCGCTTTTGGGCAATTCTGGCTGAGTGCAGAGGGATGTGGACCTTGGATCATTAAAAATAGAGCTTGAACCTTGTGTGATGTTGTTAGGGCATTGTTCTACTAAGCCTAGAGCATAAGATGTGCTAATGAACACTTCCACACTGAGGTAGATACATAGTCAGCTCAAAACCATGAAGAATCCTCACTAGAACCGGATATAATAGAATTGCTGTACTCTCCCTCTAATGAAATGGAAACCTCAGATAAAGAGCTAGAATCGGAATTACTGTACCAGCATTCACATTTCTTTTTTTTACCAAGCATGTGAAGCAGATAAGATTCATTGATTTCCAGTAACCACTTTATCATGGTCAGGGTTGAGCTGGATCCGTGCCTATCCTATGAACAATGACTGTGAGGTAGGAATACATCCTGGAGGGAACGCCGGTCGTGATAGGTCACCATGTACACACACGTTGACACATTCAGTCACACCTAGGTAGCCAAACCAGCATGTTTTTGGAAGGTGAGAGGAAAGTGGAGAACCTGGAAGAAACCCATGCCAACACAGGAGATCATATGATACTTAGCATAATCAAGCAACCTGAGCTTAAAATCAAACTGGGGACATTAGAGCTGGGAGGCGGCAATACTACTGGTGCTGTGCCACCGTGCTACCCAGTGCTAAAAAAAAATCAAGCATAAGTCATCAGCACAAACAGCTGGCCAAGATTCCTGTGAAGATGACTCACCTTAGTTATGGAGAAACCCTTCTTGTCACCAGCATTGGCAATTTCTACTTCAATTTGATCTTTTTCTTTAGTCAGGAAATGCTGACTTTTATTAAGTATTGCAATAAAAGCAACGGTACTAACCTAGTCGCCAACTGAACACGAGGTGCTGTGCAACAAGAGCCAGTGCCTGTGAGCTTTCACCTCATCGATTCAGACAGGCAGGACTGGAGTTAATTACCCTCGACTCTCTCCCCCTTGCAATCACTTGCTTACTAGGGCGATCATTATTCTACTTCGCCCCCACGCCAACCCCACCCTTGCTTCATTCAAAGAGGTGTACACTTTCAAGGCCAGAACATTTGTGGTAGTGGCTGCATGGGGAAAACCAGAGCTCCGTCATCAGTAATCAGATTTCAATTGCGGCGTCTTAGAGGTCGCATCAATTTGATTTTCTCCCCATGAGCAAAGTGATTAGTGGCTCTGCGCTGGAGGGTTTGAAAGGTGGGTGGGGGGTCAGGTGAAAGACCCCAGAGCAGTCCGCTCCTTTAGCCCTCCTCCCTGTCCCCTCATACACCCCTGATTCATCCAGTCTTGGATGCTTGGGACCATTCAGATTCTAAAATAAAAAATAAAATAAATACATAAAAAATTAGAATAATAAAAATAAAATATTATATTATAATATATTATAATAATATTAATAATAATAACAACAATAATAATGATAATAATAATAATACTTATTATTATTATTATTATTATTATTATTATTATTATTATTATTATTATTATTATTATTATTTATTTCTGTAAGCATTTTAATGAGTTCTCCTAAAGGAAGCAGGGGAATGAATATGATCCCTTTGCTGACACATAGGTCACTTTTTGGCTTATTAAACTCCACGCAAAAACACAACAAGTCCCTCAATTGCATTCCAACGTAGAACAGATGCGAACCTCCCTTTCCGTGAATTAATCTAACAATACCACAATACCACCATGATGTCACACAGAGTAATTAGTAATTAATGACATGTCTCCTTTTAATGTCTACACGCACTCAAGTGCACACAACAGACATACACACACACACAGATGCACACACGCACAATGTGCTTTTTTTTATATAGCACAAAAGAACATGCATGAGGTTCAGCATGTGTGCCAGGACATGTATGCATTGTGCTGGACTTCAGATGTTAGCGCTCCCCCTTCCCTTCCTTTCCCTTCCTCTCAGAGGCAGTGGGTTAAAAATAATGTACCGCTTTCTGCAAGAGAGAGGGAGAACGAGAGAGGGAGAAAGGCAGACAGTCCGGAGCCACGGGTCCTCTCTCTCTCTCTCATTCTCTCTCTCTCTCTCTCTCTCTCTCTCTCTCTCTCTCTCTCACACACACACACATACAGACACACACACACACACAAACAGACCTTGTCTTGCTATACTTGTGAGGACCTTCCACTGACATAATTATTAATGCAGCTAATTAATGCTATGTCTAACCCTAATTCTAATCCTAACCCTAACCTTAACCTCAGTAATGATCTTTTATTATTATTATTATTTTAATTATTGTTAAAAACTAAAAAAAAAATTGTTTCTTAATCGTGACCTGCAAAAATATCAGATATTCCTATACTTGTAGGTACATTTGGTCCCCACAAAGATATAAAAATACGCACAAACACTCACACACACAGATACACACACACACTCACAGAATTTGTTTTGCTATTGTTGTTAGGACCTTCACTGATGTATTTGTTAATGCAGCTAATTAATGCTGTGCCTAACCCTAACACTAACTCTAGTCCTTTAACCTCAGTAATAAAAAAGGCACCTTTTAGGCTCTCCTCTTTTTGTTAAAAACAAACAACTCTCCACAATTTCCTTATGTGGGCCTGCAAAATGTCCCCACAAAGTCATAAATATCAGATATTCCTATCCTTGTGCACCATAAATACATGGTACACACACAGGCCCAGTTTATTTTTTCCTTTTTTATGAACACTGTGCTGGTTGAGGGCCCTAATACACCCATAAATGTCCTAATATACTCAGTAATAGCCTATCATCTCTTTAGCTGAAGCTCATCTCCACTCAGATAGAGCACCTCTGAATTTGCTCAGGCTCGTTTTCTTTCTACTGGTGTGTAATTCAGGACAGGTTGATAAGCAGAATTTCCCATGTTGTTGGTGTAATGCAGGACGTACTATCAAATACATGATAAGCCTCGTCAATGATTTCTTTAGACCCCGAAAAATAAGCCATGGTGTAAAGTTTAGATCTAACCGAAGCATGTTCGGTACATGGGAACATAATGACGCTTGTTTGTTGATGAAGTGTTCTTTTCTGTACAACAGGCGGCTCGGTGACACCATTGTGGTGTGGGGACATGTGTGGGTGGCCAGAAACAATGACTCACAGGTGATCCGCCTACCTCTCCCTCCCTTCCAAAAAGAGAGAGAGTGCTTGCGTGAGGAAGAGTGGGGCGTCTGCTCTACTGCTACTGCCAGAGATAAGGCTGTCTCCAGCTGATCACGCACACCTCCTGTCAACTGTCTGCTTCTTATCACGTTCTGCCTGGGCAACAAAGTGTCGACCGGGTAATTAGCCCCATGCGGCTCCATATAACAAACAAACACGCAACCTTGGTTGTCTCGGAAGTGAGCTCTAAAACCATGAACATTTACTCTCTGCTTGCTTAAGATCACTGTTCATAAAGGGACTGCAAGCTGGATTCACGATCCGTTTGAATGACAGGAATGGCCATCAGGAGATATTTTATACTTATAGATATGTGATCATCATTTGAGCTTGAGCTCTGGAGAAATAAAACTAATAAATGTTTATTGTGATAGTGCTAGTCCAATGTTTAATGACAGTCCAGAACAGTTCAATCCTTATGGCTTCTCTGTAAGGCAATACTGACTACAGTTCTTTGGTAACGTAATTGATAAAGAGCACTAATGAGCATCAATTCCTAAGAAGGAAAAACATGTAAAACTTTTATCATTAGAGTGTGCTTAGGCTGCAAATATGGCTCTTATTGATTTCCAGCTAGTGATTGATAGTACCGTCCTATGTAACAACTACTGTATTCAGCAGTATTTGAGTTAAACAGATTTGTGGTAAGTTTGTGCTGGTAAGTCATAAAGAATTAAATCAGTTCTTTTCAAGCTCACTGCTTACGTTTTGCAGTAACTACTCCATCCTACTGTACAGAGCCTATGCTGGGAATAAAAAAGCAGACTGTGGATGTGCAAACTAAGTGGCCATGCATACGCACTCACTCACACCTAGAGTAGCTGACCTCCTGGCTTGTATGTGAGAAGTCCGAGATAACCAGAGAACCCGAGGGAAACCAACGTAGATATGGGGACAACCTGTGAAAGGAGCTGAATGGTACCTCTGTTGATACCATACCTCCCCATTTATTTATTTTTTTATATACATCTTCATATACAGTATATAATAATCAATTCAGCACTGTCCTGGTCAGGGTTGCAGTGAACGTGGAGCCTAAAAATCTGGAACACTGGGTGCAAGATCATTATACATACTGGACGAGGAACCATCCAGAAACGCATTTTGCACCAGTATGGAAACCTGAAAATGTGAAAAATATGAAAACATTCGAATCAGACAGCAAATCCCCAAGGCATCGCTTAGAATGACACTTCAAAGAGCATGCCAGTTGATAACAGCTGTTTACTCTGCAGACCCATGATGTAAGATAACCCAGGCATGACCTTGAAATCCAATAAGAATCATATATACATCTGCTTCACTTGCTAGTAGCCACCAGGCACCACACTTTCATGTGACCGCATCAGCCTCCATCAGCTTCCCATGTTTGCAGCTTAGAAAGCATTTTTAATGATGCACATGACCTCCACCTCCATGGCGTCCACTTAATCAGCCATTTATCCTATTAGCATTGTGAGCGAGCAGCACTTAAGTCCCTTATCAGTCAAATCTACTTAAGCCTCCTTTGTCGGTCAGCGGTGTCTTTGTGAATATGCAGAGATCAGTGAATAAATCTGGATCTTCCTTGAAAGCTTGTCGGACACATTTAAACTTGGACTGACAGGTGTCCATTGTATTCCCTGACCCTTGAGGTGCATGAGGACAACTGACTACTTCCTTTTCTCTCGATTAAGGATGTGGAATAATGTCATTGTGCCCTCTAAGGATGAAAAGGCTGCAGGAGAAGCAGTCATTTTTCTCCAGCTAAGCTTTGGTACATAATTTACAACACCAAAGAGGTCTGGGGCTGTCCCAGTGACACTGACCTCCTGACCCCCTTGACCTTAAGGGATTATTATGACAAAAGTGGGCTTTCCCTTTTAATTCTGGGCTGGGTGGGTTATTTGACTGACCCATTGCTGAAGTTAACCTCTAACCCTTCAACCTGAGGTCTATGATTCAATTTTCATTAGAGGCTCCTTCAGATGAATTGAGGAGAATGCATTAAAAAAATACACAAGATAAAGACACATAGTAGAAGGCTTGACTAATGGTAGACCCTGTGTTTGAGATGAACAAGAGAGAAACATATTAACAGTCAGGAAATTTTGTAGACTTCAGAACCATGCAAAGTAGAAAATTTAACATTTTAAAACTGGGCCATGTCCATTATTGCAATGATCAGTGTTCCTGGCACAAACTCAACAACTTGAGTATTCATATTAATAACTACTATAGATTATTTGGTTGGAGGAAATGGTTGGAAAATTGTTTGTGGTAAAACCAAATGGTTTGGAAACCAAACCATGGAAAGGAAAACACAGCAGCATGAGGGGTCATTGTAGCCCCTATTGCATGCATTCTCCAGGCCTTTTGAGGTGACATATTGCAAGACTCTCCCTTGCTCAGACCTGTAAGAAGGCCCAATCAGACCAAGAACACCAGGAACTCTAAGTGAATAGGAGGGCTACTAGACAACCTGGCCAGACAGACAACAGTGGGATCCTAGGCCTATGGGAGAAATATGAAGCTCAGGCTCTGGTATTTTAAGAGGGTCTGAGTAGCTCTGGAGCCAGTTGTCAATCAATAGGTGCACACATTCATGCAAAATGGCTGGCTCCAAAGAAAAATATTGACAGAGTTTAACAACCGTGTGATAGACAGAACTTCATGTTCACCTTTGAGCTTTGGGTCTCCACCCTCACACTTTTGTAAGTCCTGTATTCTATTCATGTTTGGAAATACTTAAAGGACCTGGAGTTCATGGATTTTCATTGGTCTGTGGAAATGCTTTGATCCCACACTTATTGTCCTGCCAATTAAATGGCTTATTCTTTGCATATTTGTTGGGGAGTTATTTTTCCAAAGATTCCTCTTGGCAAACATGGCCAAGTGTTTTGTAGTGTGTCCCTCAGCAACGGCACTAGTCGGATCTTCTCAGCAATGATTGACGTTGAATTGGCGCTAGAACCCGGATTCTGTCAGAGAGGTTTCTCTGCTTGGTTTCTCAGCCAAGTAAATCACTGCAGAAGAGAATGAAAGAGCAAAGCCATGAGATGACTTTGATGAGCAAGGCAGACTTGCTTCAACCCCTGTCCTACCAGATTGCCAGTATGGTCCCACATTACTGGCAGACTCCACAACAAAATGTCTTGCTTCAACATAAACACAAACAAGTTTTAAATATCAGAAGGATAATAAGGCAGTGTACAAGAAAACTGGCTAAACCAGTGAATACAATTTAACACTTAACCACCCTTTCAGCAGATATTTTAGGATAGTTTGTACTAAAGAGTCTTGTGGATGGAGTCTGTCTCCAGAGACATAGATTGGAAGTGACCACTAGCTTTATCAAAAGCAGCACGTGCCTGCTGTTTGTTAGTAAAAGATTGGCCGGGACACATCTGTAAGCAGTTGTGAAGCAGGATATGCTAGAGAGGTCTGAGAGGTGGGTGATGAGGTGCCGTTGACCTCCTCCTGAACTATATGTCACTTAACCTGCATGTTGGATGTCGGTCAGCCTATGCCACATGGGGTCTCCTTAAGTGGCAAATTTGATTCCTAACTTGGAGGCACAATTGAGCTGTGACCCTTAGCTTAATTTAGGAAACGGAGATGATGGCAGCGCTTTTCAAGTCAATATCAGAATTTAGACATTTTTCAACAATTCAGCATATGGAGCAGGGAGTTTTGATAACATTTAAGCCCAGTCTGACTCCACCCACATGTTTGAAGTGATTTTTTTCATGGAGCCCACTTGATAAGAACAAGCATAAATCAATTGCAGAAATGGAACCTTGGAACTCTGGAGTATGTATATGTAAATGTAATCCAGGATCATATCTTTTTGTATTAAATAAATGCATTTTGAGCAATAATTTGCCCTAATTGACTTCAATTAGTAATGCTCCTGATTAAAAAAAAAAACATATATAGTGACAGAGATCTGTGGGATTTTAGTAGAATAAGGCTCTGTCTTTTAAAGATTCAGATACTGTTAATATAAAGCATATATACTGATCAGCCATAACATTAAAACCGATGAGAGGTGAAGTGAATAACATTGATTATCTCATTACTAGGGTAGCTGTTCAGGGGTGGGATACATTAGGCAACAAGGGAAAAGCCAGTTCTTGAAGCTAATGTATCAGAAGCAGGAAAAATGGACAAGTGAAAGGATCTGAGTAACTTTTTAACAATTGTGATGGCTAGACGACTGGATCAGGGCATCTCCAAAACAGCAGGTCTTGTGGGATGGTCCTGGTATGCAATGGTTATTAACTACCAAAAGTGGTCCAAGGAAGGACAACTCGCATTCTGGTAACAGGGTCATTGGTGCCCAAGGCTCAATGATGCACATGGGGGCAAAGGCTAGCCTGTCAGAGCTGTTTGGTGGCACAAGGTGGACCTAGACAATATTATACAGGTGGATCGGTGTACAAGAACATTTCCATATTACTCCAAACTATCCATGCAATGTAGTTATAAATCTGCCTTGCCTCAAAAAGTTGAAAACTGATTTACAGTGTCCATCTGAGAGATGTCTACAGCAAAATTAGTAGACTAATTGAACACCAGTACTTTGACCAGGCAGTAACTAAGAAGAATAAATGATCTCTCTATGTCCATATATAGTACATATAGTCTTTGCTTTTATGTGGTCATGAAGTGTGGTCCAATGTGAAGCTTGTGGAACAAACAAAGACCTCCTACTTACACTGTTTTTATTTTCTTGCATCATGTAAGTTCCCTGACCTACCTCCATACCTCCAGTCTCCTGTGAAAAAATAGTGCTCTCACTATTGGTATTATCTAGTCATTCTGAATAATGTTTCTGAATAATGAGATAATATTCAGTTTGCAAGAAGCTAGAGTGTGCCATGAAAATAAATGTATGAGGACAGGAGTATAGGGCAAGCAGATAGAGCCTGAGTCCAGGTGTCCGTTTCACTGCTGAATGCAGAGCTGTCTAGCCTCCCTCAAGTAGAGCCTTAGGCTAGTAAACACTAATTCAATGTCAGTCCCTGAAAATGCTCCCTGGCTGGAAAAGGTCACCTCCTTCCTGTGCTGCTGCATGGAGTTGCCCCCAATGCAGCCAGTAAGCGGAGCAGGCCTGGAGAATATGTTTTCAATAATACCTCGTCAGGCCAAGTTAACATCTCTGACTAGCGTTGTTTGCGGGGGTTATGAGTCACTTTTCCTACCATTTTCCCCATGTTTTCCTCTGAGCAGGTATGGGATTCAAGGTCACGGGTCACTGTCAGGCTTCAAAATCACATTAAGGCCTAAGGTTTGACTTTCACCGCTGAGCTGCATAGAGCAGTGTGGTGGATCGTGTATTGTGCCATTTGCACAATCCACTGTATCAGAAATGGTCCTTGACTCCATGTTGCTGGGCATAATGTCTTCCATAATCACTGGCAATATGGTTCAAGCTTGTCTTAAATCAGGGAAGACTGCAAGGTTGTTCTTTTCTTTTACTTAAACATAAAATTGGTTTACAAACAAGGAGCATATTAATGTACAGTAATACCAGCACAGCAGTCTTACAAGATTATACGGGATGATCCTAATATTACTATATCAGACTGGGCAATAACATGTTCTCTCTATGTCTCTGCTGTCATTAAACAACAAAGATAAACTAACAATAGACGTATGATTAAAAAAAATAGTATATTCAATTCAAATTTATTTCTAAAGCACTTTTAACAATGGACAATGTCCCAAAGTTTACAAAGACATAACTTATAGGTTTTATCCCTAACTGTTATCCCTACTGAGCAAGCCATACACACATACATATCAGTGAGCACAATGCAGGATGTGTTCCAAGACCACAAACCTCAACTTGTCACCAAACTTATTTAACATTTTCTTCCTGCACAATTGTAGAATGTAAACCTGAGTAAAAAGATGAAGAAAAAAATCTGTCTATCTGATGGGACCGCTTTGTTTTTTTTTTTCCATGTTATACACTATATGGCCAAATGTTTTTGGACAACTGACCATCACCCCCATATGAGGTTGTTCCAAAACTGTTCCACAATGTTGGAAGCACACAATTGTAGTGTCTTTATTTAGTGTAACATCACATTTTACCTTCACTGGAACTAATGCGCCCCAAAGCTGTTCCAGCATGTCAATGCCCCTGTGGCACAATATGAGGTCCATGTAGACATGGTTGGTGTATTCCCACCTGTCACATTCTGAAATTTCCATAAGAGTGGAGGTTATTATAACGGCAAAGAGAGGACGAAATCTGGAATGAGATATTCAGCAAGTATATATGGGTGTGACAATCAGGTGTCCAAATATTTTTGCCCATGTGAAAGGTATTTCACCACTGTGAAATAAATCTATCCAATTTATGAGATGCTGAACAAAAATAACTAAAACAATGCCATTTCTGCTGCCTGCTGAATTTCATCCTACACAGAGAAATAAATCATTACTAAATAGGGTTATTTGTTTAGTTGTTGATGTGAATTTAGATGTGCAATTGTTGGCCAAAAAAACAAACTGAATGAACAGTACCATACAAATCACTAGAAAGTCAGAGAGAGACAAAAAGACTTCGCACAGATCAAACACACTACACCTGTGGATGTAATTAGCACTGCAAATGAAAACCACAAGAGTACAATGTCACATGGAACTCATTCAAATGATAAACATAATTAGAATATACAGAAAAAAAACAATACTATTTCAAGTACCAACTTGTGTGATTTAGCTCTACTCTCTATTCAAAGACATATGCATGCACTTTGTAAACCATGCATGTTATTTATTATCTAAACCGATATACATAGAAGACTACAACAATGACTCTACATCTTTATCTTTACTTTTTATTTTATATAGCACAAAAAGTTGGTGTTGGTAGATTATTTCTTTGTTGTAACAATGCTTCTTGGCAATGTCATATACCATTGGAAAGCCTGTTAATTTCCCTTTTAAATGGTGCCACATTTGTCAGAAACATGCATTTGTGGGATGAGCAGTAGAGCTGAGTATGTGGGTTGCGCCCATGAAAAATGTGCCAAATCTTCTCTGCCATTGCCAAACAGCTTATTCTGCCGTTGACTCGTTTGGTGTTTGGTGGACTGGATTATTGAAACAAGACATATTGGCAATTCATTTAACAAACAGGAGCTTCAGTAGCATGTGGAAGAACCATACGCAGCCACAACAGCCTGGCACCTCCTCCTCATGCTGGTCACCAGCCTGGTCACACACTGCTGCGGGATGGCATCCCATTCTGCAAGCAGCATTTGTCAAAAGTCAGCCAATGTGGTTGTGTTGGTCACTCTGGCACGAACAGCACACCCAAGCTGATCCCACAAGTGTTCAATGCGGTTGAGTTCAGGACTGCTGGCAGGCCATTCCATCTTCTCCACTCCCAAATTCTGCAGGTAGTCTTTGATAAACCCCACTCTGTTCGGACCCGGACTGTGGAGATATGGGAATGCCATATTGCCAGAATCTCTCTGTATTGAGATTGCCTCCAATGATGACAAGCCTCGTTTTTCCAGTGAGGGAGATGTTGCCCCATACCATCACACTGCCTCCACCAAAAGATGTTACTCTATTGGTGCAGCAATCAGCATAACGTTCTCTGCATCTCTGATCCAACTGCAGAATCTGGACTCATCACTGAACATAACGTTCTTCCATATTTTCATGTTCCAGTGCACGTGTTGCTGACACCAGCGCAAACGGGCCTGACGGTGAAGGGCAGTCATGGCAGGCCTCCTGGCAACCTGATGAGACTGGATATTGTCAATCAGGTACGCGATGGCTGCATCTGGGGTACCACAAGCTCAAAACAATAGCAACAGCAAAATAAGCTGTTTGGCAATGGCATTTGTCATGGTCACAACTCACATTCCCAGCTCTACTGCTGAGCTCCATTTAAAAGGGAAATTAACAGGCTTTGAAATGGTATAAGATTTATTGCCAAGAAGCATTGTTACAGCAAAGAACTATTCTACCAAACACAAATTTCCTTACTTTTGGTGTTATGTTTATAAACACAGAAATTACAAAATAACATAATAGATATGCATAATATTTAAAGTTTAAAATGTACATATTTACATGCAGTTTTAACTGACCTATTGACATTTCACTCACAGCCAGGGGAATCACTTGGGTATGACAACTGCCACACCTTGGCTGCTGTAAAATGAATAAATTACACGGCCACAGACCTCTCAGTGTTTTACTTACACTATAAGTATCATTGATTCATTATTCACCAGAGTAGTCAACATCAGATACTACGCTACAGTGTCAGCGCATTCTGCTACTCTCTCATCAGTCTGTATTTTTGTAACAAATGGCCTTCCTATTTATTGTGCTATGTACTAAATTTATGAGGAACTCATTACAGTTGTATAAAATAACTTATCATATGACAGTCCGCTGTCACTCTGAATTAACTCCGGTAAGAAATAAGTCATTGTGCAATAAGACATTCCTTTCCATTTTTATTCCAACTATTAAACATATTTAATCCTTAGCTATGACTTTTTATCTTTTCATATATATTCTCATCCCGTGCTCTTTTACTAATTGCTGAATTACTATTAGCCTATTAATTTCTCACTATTGATTATTAATCAAAATGGAACATTTTATGTGCAAATGTTCCATTAACAAGAAAATTTTTTATATGATAATATAAACCTAAAGTTGCACGAGCTGCATCCTTTCTGAATAATCCCAGAGAGAGAGATTCCATTTTGTTGCATTTTTACAGAACTAGTAGCATTGACTGCCTCAATCAAGGTCAGCAGCTTAGCCCAGTTACCAAAACTGTTGTAAGCAAAAATTATATGAATGCTTTTCATTTTTGGAAAATATAATTTTATTACCTTCTACTGTGCCTAACATTTTTACTTGTCTGGCCAATTCAGTTAAATGGGCAATTCAGCAGTGCAATATTATTGTACATTAAAGATTATTATTGTGCAACCAGGTTCAATTTCTATTTTATAAACATTTTTAAAGGTTGCTACTAATGTCAGTTTAATATTTAAAATATTAGTTACATTTAATAATAAAAGTAAACTGGACGCATACTGCAGAAAAAAATAAAGTTATGTAATATACTATGCAAAAAGTGTGTTTGCTCTAAGAGAGTTTTTGCTAATTTTATTAAATAAATTCTAATAGTGTAGATTTAAATGCATACATGTATACATATAACATTAATGCCATTGGTTTTCTCTCTTCTGCTTTCAGTGATGATATCCAGAAATGGACCATGCAAAATGTATAAAATTCATATAGTTATTTTTTTTAAAGCATAAATTGTTTTTTATCGAAGAAGTGCAATGAATGTTGCTTTCTGCTTGACAGAATAGAAATAATTATGCATTAAAAACGAGTGTCTTGTTTAATTTGTTACGCTGATAACAGAATAAAGTACATTTCTTCTGATAAAGCACTGTAAACCAGGAATATAGGGTTAGGATTCCAGTCTTGGTTTATTTAAATATGGTCTTATTAGTTTAATGACCAGAGTCTGTGATCAGGACTCATCAGCATTAATGCCACAGTAGTACGTTCTGCCAATTTGCCCAGATTTGCCCAAGGCATCAGTTTTCCCCCTTTAATCTGCATGGAAAGCCACACAGCATCCTCACATGACTCACGCAACGTGACAAGGAAAATAATGTCTGTAGAAAAGGGCGATTGTGCGACAGCGAGACGCCGCATGCAACGCTAATAATGATGTCTTTCCATTTTTCAGCCCGATTGACTTTGAGTTAATACATATTTTTATTAAAAGCTTCTTGTAATAGCCTGTGTGCTTTAATGAGGGCTGTTTTCTCTTTTTAACTGCAGAGCAACGCTTGTCAAAATGATGAATTCAGCATTGCATCCTAATGAGGTGAAAGAGGGAAAAAGATTTTTTTTTTTTTTTTTTACTTTTGTATTTTTCTACAGAAAGCATGCTTATTAGTTTTGTAACAATTGTTTAAGATCAGTTTTTTCTCTAAGGACAAGAAAAAAAGAGGCATCTGACATGTGGGTGCCTGACAGAAAGGGCAATGAAATTTGAGGGTTATTAAATAAATAAAATGGAAGCAGGGGGTGAAAACAATATAAATTAAAAAGCGAACAAGAAAAGGCTTAGTGATGAAGACGTACACCAAATGCCAATTCATGTAGTCTTCCAAATGGATGTGACCTTGAGCTCCCTCTCTTTTCATTTTAATAGTTTCCCTATATTCACCAGCAATTGTTCTGAATGCCTTCTGTTTCTTAAAAAAGATCAGGCACGTCATTGTTTTTTTTTTATGTATTTATTTTATTATTTATTCATACAGCATGTTTTGATTAGCAGCTTTCAGCATGCACGCTTTCTCTGTAAACACCCCATAATTCTGCTTCATGTCTTACAAATACATGGTCAAGGGCAGACTATAAACTTTTTTTTTTTTTTTTTTTAAATGTCAGGCACGTAACTAAGGGGTGAAAAGGGCTTTGAAGCTGCAATCTTTAAACAAAACAGAATTCTTTTAAAGCTTTGGGTATTTAGGTGTCTTATAGGAAGCTAGCCTTCAAATTCATTTGCAAACTGTGGATGTGCGGGGGAGAGGGAATGCCATCAGACACAACAAAAAGCACAATGAGACAAAACAT